>VWZX01006394.1:0-392836 GCA_013399015.1 Galbula dea
ATGTGTGTGTGTGCCAAATTCCTGTTTAAATATCTTCTTTCTAAGCTATGTGAACTTAGGTCCTATAAGCTCTCACTTTTTAGTCCATGATTCAGCTTCTCCGCTTTTCTTAATACCTTTTCAAGTGCTATATTAATATCATTTTATAAGGTGGTGACACAGTATTCTGGCTGGACTTTGCTAGAGAATTAAGTAATCCTGTTCTAACTGCACTGAACATGCATTCCCATTCTAGCCTCCTGTGGGGTATAAGCATGTTAAATAGAAGAGGTGTGCTGGCTGGCACTGTTTTTCCCTGTCACTTTGTATTCTTTTTTTAATCATGAGTTTACCATTATCCCAGTTTTTTTGATTCCTCCTGCTCTAAATGAATCAGATTTACGTGATATTTGTTTACTTCAAACCAATGTGTAGTACTTTAAATGCGTTGACGTTAATTTCGTGGGTTGTCAGCTCAGGGAGGAGGACCAAAGCCTAGCTCTTGTGTTCAGGTTTGGTTTGGTTTTGTTCCTGGTTTTTCTTTTTGCCTCCTCCACATTTCACTCTCTCTGCTAGCTGTGCAATGTCAGCAAGCACAGTTAGTTTACAGTTGCTTTTTTTGACTAGGTCATTTGTCTAGATTAGATGCTGCAGAGGTCTGAAGTGTAGCCTTTGGGGAACAGCACTTGCTAGGACCCTGTAGGAACTGCTTATTTTGTGTGTGCATCCAAAACTCCATAGTTGTCCTGGAGCTCCCTAACCCAAAAATCTGGGTGAGCTGAATGCTAACCTGCTCTTGGCCCAGCGGTTATCACTGATAAGGGCAGTTTTGGGCTTAGAGCTCACAGTCAAAATGATTGCTTGATGTGTTTCATCAAAGTCTTATTTGGGGAAGAAATTCAGTTCTGTATTTAAAGAATATACATTTGCACTAATAACCTTGAGTATTGCAATGCTGTGAGCTGCTGCTAATCTGAACAAGGTATTTGAAGAAGCAAGCTCCTTTGGGAGTGTCTGCAGGTGTGTGTACAGGCCTGGTTGCTCACATTTGTGCAGAAATGTAACAAATGATTTTGCAGCAATTTTATAGTGAGACAAGGCTCTCTTGCTTGAGACTTTGGCTAAAAGTGTTCTGGTATTCTGAGAAAATAATGCCTTCATTTGTGAGGCAGTTGTTTTTGGCAACAACCTCCCAAAACAGTTAAGGCTGAGTCAGGCTAAGCTGGTTGGGGTCTTGTATCTCATAAATTCTTGCCAGTTGCTGCCTACCAGATTACTACTGCATTAATTCTCATCCAGGCTGTCTGTTAGGAGAAAAGAGATTACTTTAGATGTTACGCATTAAGGCTTAAGTTGACAGATTTAACAGCTATTTATCTCTAGGGAAAGTGGTCTTTCTAACTTTTTGAGTTGGCAAATGCTCCCTGCTGATATCCATTGCTCTTTTACATGTGTGCCAGGCCCCCTGGAAGTAATTAGCAGCAGGATAAATACCTGGAAGATTATAAGGTTTACATTTTATTAAACATTTTTGAGTTTCAATACCTTCCTTGTCATGAAAGCACTTCTGATAGTGAGCATACATCCTCTAATAATGACACAAATCATAATACTCTCAGCCATTTATCAGCATTCATACTGGTTTGCCTCTGCAAAATTATTGTGGTTTATTTTTTAAATGAACGGTCTGAAGGATGCAGTAGTACTTAACACGGCAGAGATAAGATGAGGCAAAATCAGGGAACAATTAATGTAAAAGGCTTTCCGTAGTTCTTAAATTGAATTTGTATAAGAAAGTATTTTTTGTTGTAATATACTTAATGCAGAAGTATTGCTAATTAATCTGTAACTCAGCCTTCCAAGGAACACTGTTGTTGAAGAGGGAGGTGGTCCCATTTCTTAAGACTGAGATTTGCCATATTGGTCATTACAAACTACTTTAAATAGTAATAGGCATTTATGTGCATTTTCCAGGACCCACCCACACTATTCTTTCAGATTTCTCTACTGGTCAACATTGTCTGGCAGGTCCCAGTTTCCTTGCAGGTTGTGGTGGCTGCATTACAGCCAACTGTGCTTGTTTGCAGATGTTTGAATGACCAGTTACAAGTTTGGATGATTGTCATGGTAGTTGCAGGAACACAGCACAGAGTCATATAAGGAGCAGAGCAAAGCAAACTGTGAAAGGTGATAACTTGTGTTTACATCATAACATTTAGAGTATGCAGAGCTGTGTGAATCCCAAGACTGCACCAAGAATTGCTAAATTGTCTTAGGAGAACAAAAGCAGCTTTTACCAAGCAGGAAGATTTTCATATCCTACTTTTCTTGGTAGGGACCACCAAAAGCAACATCCCATACAGTCCTGTGGGATACGAGCGAACACCCTGCATGATACACTGTGTATGTATATCGCTTAGTTTAAACAGAACTTCCAAGGGCTGCCTCCTGGAATGGGTAAGGTTCCTCTCAGGCAATCTGTTAATTCTATGTAACAAGTTTTAGATTTATTTGTAGTTTAATTTTATTTTTGTTTAATTTTGTTTAGAAAAATTTCAGTGAAAATGAAGCCAGGCATTCTTGTCTTGGACATTTATCTTTTCCTGCCTGAAATGTAGTTCAGAGTTTATTAAACAAGCTGGAAAACTGCATGCTATCTCAAGAATGTGACTATTTGCTATTTTCTGAGATATGCCATATGCTTAGTTATGCTGTCTTACTAGAGGAAAGGTCTGCTGTTAATGACTGCATTAACATTATCGTGTAATTTTTACTGGGCGATTCTCTTATCAGACGTATGAATGTATGTTATGTTTTGTCAGGGCATAATCTTGGTGGGGGAAGGAAAATGTACAATCCTTTATGAAAATAATGTATTGTTTCTGATTGAGAAGTCAGTATTTTGGTCTTACTGATGGTATGTGAAACAAAACATGCCATCAGTTTCTAGAGTTTCTTAACAACAGCATGAGTTCTGCATCTTCTTAATTTTCACAAATGTAATGTATTAAGACAAAGCCAATACAGGAATCATGAGATGATCTGTTGAAACAAAGTCAAAACAACTATTTTCAAAATAGCTTTGGTCATCAAAAAGAAAAACACAATGTTATTTACCTCTTACTGGTCACAGGAAGATGCTGAAGCACATTTTTATAGGAGAGCTTACTATTGACATAACATTGAAATCTGGTCTTTTCTCATGCAAATCGTGAAAATACATAATTATATACAATATTTTGCATAGGCAAATATATTTAATGCAAGTGTCTTTTGCCTAAAGTGTACAAAGATTGCTGTTTTTTCTATTGGTTTGCTTTAGGTGGGCAGAGTTTCAGTACATGGTGGGCTTGAGTTGGTGTTTATCTCAGTCAGTGAGAAGGCTTCTTTAGAGCAGCATTTGGGGGCAGATCTGTGATGGGTACAGAAGTACAAAATGAAATCTTGCAAAAGTAGTCAGTGTTGCCATTTTCAAAATAACAGGAAAATGGGAACAAAACTGGGAGTTTTAGAAATGTTTTTGCCTTGGATGCTTTTCTGGTTTTGGTTTGTCTTGTATGGCAGCATGGAAATGTATGTGTTTTAAAATACAAAAGAGTGAATCTGTGGTTAAAAACTGCTCCTTTCTCTGCTGCATGGAATGTGCTAACAGTTGTGAGCATGTTTTAGTAAAACCATTATGAACTACTGTGTGGAATAGGATACCCCATTATGTCACTGATACAAGTGAAACAATTGAATATGACCCAAGGGTGGATTATTGCCACCAACCAATGTAACAATGTGCATTGCAGTGAGCATAATTGCACAGCTAAGTGATTTTCTTTCCTTTAAATTAAAATTGCAGTATGAAACTACATTATCTAATTTGGCTTAGCAAGATATTTAAGAACTGTTTGCAAAGTAGAGCTGACTTGAAGCTATGTTGAGAAATGGGGAGGGGGATACCCAGAAACCTTCTTGCATAGATTTTGTACAAGCAACTAAAAGTTTTGGACTGAACTCTGGCATCCTGGAAGAGACTTTGCACAGAAGGCAAATAAACATTCATTGTCCTATAAGCCTAACACAATTAAATTATATGGAACTGCAAAAATCAAATTGGTTACAAATTTACCCAACACTTAATAAAACCAAGGGAAAAAAGAAATAATGGAAAAATTGTTTCTTTAGGTTCTTCACTGTTTGAGATAATTTTATTGCTATCTGGGTAGAGAAAAACTGAGGGACAACAGACTCAAAGCCTTGTGCTATACGCAAAAAGTCTGCTATTGAGATATTAACAAGCCAAGACTCTAATCTTATTCCTGTATTTTTTTTCTGGAGTTTATAATCTCAATCCCCTTCAAGTGTGTTACAAATATTTGTATATTTTAAAAGCTAATATCTTAATATACCAACAACCACAACACTGAAAAGCTACCAGAATATCTTGGCTCTTTTTTCCAAGTTGGGAAATGCATAAGACACAAAACAAAATAGATGCAGAACTTGGCTGAACTTTACTTGAATTTTGCCAATGAAAGCTTGCAAAATACAGCCAACTTGGCTATTAAGAAGAGCCCTTGAGCCAGCACTAATTATGTCAACAAGTAGTTCGTGCTCAGCCCTCACTGAGTCTTGCACTTTTACAGGATAGAAGGATGAATGTCATGTATGTAGGGAGCTGAGCAGCTGCTTCTTTTGCCATTACTCTGTTTAAGGGTGTGCTAACCTTGCAACAACCTAGTGACATCATCATTTTTCACCTTATTCCTTTCTCATGGGGTATGTCTTCACAATAAGCCTGAGGTGAAAAGGTTTCCTCGGCAGGCAGACAGCCTGCATGACAAATGTGCTGAGGAGTCAAAGAAAATTTTAACCTGCCCTACCTAGCCATAGTCACTTTTTGCACCTAGAAGCAAAGTGATAAGTGTTTCTCTTCAGAAACACAGAAGGGTGTAAGGGAGAAGGCAGGGAAAAAGGAAAAAATAGGATGTGCTCCATCAGGTATTGTGCTACTTGGGTCTTTGTACCTGTGTTTTCTTTCCTACCGGGTAAGCAAGCAGTGTGCCTGACCCATTACATCTTGATTATGCTGCTCATAGGAGGGGATGCTCCTTGTCTTAATCTATTCAGTATTTTGGTGTTCATCATTCCTGTGTTATACTTAACCATGCAGACACTAGGGAGTTGTGATTTGTTTTTTGGCTGTGCTTTTTTTAGTACTTTTACTCCATATGTATAGTGTCCTAGTCATTTAGAAAACATTTTCACACAGCACTAGCAAGGCACTGTAATTTCGTAAAGAATCCCTCTTGAGCACAATGCCTGATTTTTTCCATGGGCGATTTCAGATTTCCTGATGTACATTGCGTTCTCTTCTGTTGTGTCCTAGACTAAAGTCAGGCATAAATAAGGCTTCTCAGGATGTTCAGTTGATCATCTGCAAAATGCTTGGCTTAAGAACACTGATTTTAAAATCATATAAAATTAATGTTGGGGGCAGTGTAGACATGGCTATATCATTTCTGTAGCTACTTTTAGTTACGAAATGAGTCAAGGTGTGATCCCAGATTTTATACAGCATTTTTCCATAACAGACTTGGATAATGTGCAGGTAGCAAAGCAGTGAAAGGTGAAATTTTTGTCTTGTGCTGTTCTGCAGTGGCAAAGTTCAGGCAGAGCTCCTCAACTGAACTGAGTTTGCTGGTGGAAGGTGTATTTGTCTGTCCTGTGAATGTGTGAGCGACCTCTCTGACAGGAAGGGTTGTGTTATTGTGTGCATGCCTGCCTTGCCTTCTCCCCAGAGCAGCACTCTGTCACGATGGAAACAAGCACTGTAATGTCACCCATGACTTGGGCAGTCATGACTAATGTGCTTACCCTGCTCCCAGGCCAGTGGAATGATTTATGTATAATCTCAGCACCACAATTTCCCAACATAGGAGAGACCTGATGTAATAAGCAGAGTAATTGAAACCTGAAAAAAGCAGATGAAGGGAACAGATTTAGGATTAGGACATTAGGATGAATCTTTGGGAGATACACCAGGCTCAGAGAGCAGGTGACATGAGGTGCAGTGGCCAGTCCTGGTACACATCTCTGCTCTCAGACTGCCTCTGTTTCTGATATTTGTAAAGTTTTGTGGATGTCATAATATGCATAAAGTGTGTGCATATGGACCTGCATAAGGTGTCTATACAAGCTGCAGTCTAAAACATACTAAAGATCCAGATGAAGAAAGGTCTTCAATATTGTATAATTTATGTACTGTATAGTAGAGTGTTCAGATATTTTAATTGTCATGTTAAGATTTTAGATGTAAAACCACAGTGATTGAACAAACAGGCTTTTAGCTAATTTAAGTTAGAATAAAAGTGAGCATTTCAAAGCTGTATGGTGGGAATAGCTCATAAATGAATCATTTTTCCCCTTAGGGATAATAATCAATGCAGGAAAATCCCTGTAGGAAAGGCATTCATAAATTAGGAAAAAACCTGCTAAACAGAAGCATCATATTGCCAGACATTAAGCTGGAAGTATGCTAAAAGAACCCTGGCCTTGTTTGTGAAGTTGTGAATAAATCTGTTAAAAATAATTGAATTTATATTTAACTTGAAAAACAGGGTAAGATCTTTTATTCTGCACTTATAAGTTTGAATACACTTTCAGTTGCTCTTAGTTATCTCAAATTAAATCTTAAATTGAGCTTGTGGTTCTGTGAATTAATACTCTGGCCTTTCAGCTCTTTTGCTGAGGTCATTCAAATCTAATGGTAGAAATGGTCACAGGGTCAAGACTTGGTATGTAGAGTATAGAAATGGTTTAATGATGCCAGCAGATGTTTGCATTCTGCATGTTGGAGCTGTAATGCACTGGTGGGCTCTGTGAAGGCACTCTATTATCACATTATTATATCTTCATTCCATCTGAATTGTGAGGTAGGGAATAAGAATGCATTAAAATAAGGTGAAGGTTCTGCAGTAAACCAACAAAAATAAGCAAAATTGGAGTTAATTTTCTATCTATGCCCTTCTTAACTGTCCCTATTGTGCTTAGTCATTGTCAGGGTCCTGGGAGGTTGCCTAAACTTAAATACATAGGCTGCAGTTTGCTAGAAAAATTAAGACACATAAGAATGACTTTGAAATTCTTTGTGTTTACCTGTTAAGTCAGAACTTGAGTATTATGTTTGCATCTAGTTCTATTACTTTGTCTAGTTCTATCTTAGTGTCATAATTTTATCAAGATGAAGATTTTAATAACCAAGGAGCCAATAAAGAACTGTAAACTGGCAGGCAGGTTCAGTCATATGGACTCAATACTGTTAATATAAATAAATGCAGGTTTTGTATAAAAATGTAATTAGAACAGGGCATGCATTGTGTGGTAGCCAGTTTAATCATTTGTTGATTATAAAGATACTAAAAATCAAGTAAACATACAGAATTTCAAACTGAACTGAAAAGCAAAGGTTTTAAATACAGAAATGCATTCTTAATGCCTTTTTTGTTTAAATTTGACCTCTATTCCACCTCCTCCTAAAACATATTGTTCCAAAAGGGCTTGTTTTTTTCCACTCAAACACAACACAGCCATGGCTACATTCCCATAGTTTATTTTTAATGACACCTTCAAAATCATATTCCTAGGTTAAAAATCATATGTGAAGTTTGTAGCATTCCTTTCATTTGTAGCAATTTAAAAAAAAATTAGTCCATTTAAAAGCAAATAAATGAAACATGACTAAATGCTGATAAGCCTTTTGTTTGGCCATTCTTTAACACCAGAACAGGATATTTACTGCTGTCATGAGTTTTATTTGTTCTCTTTCCTAATTCATTGCTGTCACCTTTCTCCTTGGTCTATACAGATAATTATAGCCAGCCCTGATATTTGTTATTAAGGATATAGCAGTATCAGCTCTTCACAAATGTACTATGATTTGAAGCCGTTGCATTGTAAGTTTATCCTCTAATAATGAGCTTAGTGGACTTGGGATGAATATGTGCCACTGCACAGCTGTAAATTGCAGTAACTTCTGAAGTCAGCGAGGACTCAATATTGTGTCATATGCGACATACAGTTTGTATGATATATATCTCAACGGCTATTTCCAAACTATCTTCCTCAAAGGGTCTGTGAGCATCAGTGTTACCCATGCTTGCTGTAGAGGGCAAAGTGTGTCTGCTGGTTGCTTGCTGTGTTTGGAGCTAACAGACCGTAGTAAAGGGGAATGAGCAGCTGTCCTCTGGGTCTTCCATCACTATCATAGCAAATAAATAAATAACCTCAATTCTGATTCCAAAGCCAAGCACTACCTTCAGATTCACCTCTGCAGTCTTGTTGTAAACAATGTATGAACTAGCAGAAAGCCCTGCCTTGACTTTTAATTCCCTAGTGCATTTGCTGTGCTGCCTTATGTGCTTGTGCAAGTGTCTGTAGAATGGGAGGGGAAGAGGGAACATCTTTTTCCCTCTGAAAGTCATTGACAAAACCTGCATGAGAAGTGGTGCAAAGTGTTGAAAGATCATGCAAAAGGAAGCTGTGTTTAAACCTGCCGCATTGTTATGTGGCATGTTAGCATAGAAGGCTGTGAAGTATGATAAATTTGGTTCTTCTGCACTGGATTATCACTTTGTTGCTTAAGTGGCCTTGTGAAAAAAGGTGACAGCAGTACATAATGGGCAGTACAATTTAAGTCCATCAACAGCAAGTTTTTACTCATGTGAACTCTTGTTACCATTTGTCAGCTAGGAGCTGTGTTTTGATAATCAAGAGATATTGTGAAGGTGGTTGAAATAATTTTTATGTTTGACTTTTTTTAAAATTCCCCACTCCCCTCCCAGTGCATGCTGCTTAATCCTAGGTTCATATATCACACCAAATTGGAAAATGCAGCCTACCTGTATGATGAATGTGTTTAGAGAGGTTTCAAGTTTTGCTCGCTTGTAACATCGGTGCCCTTGAAGGCTGTGGACAGACTGAATCCAGGATTGTGAACATGGTCCTCTGCCTCTTAGGGGACTCAACCACATCATGCACCACAGGGTGATGTAGGAGCACAAGCTCAGACTAAGTTTATGCTACCCAGATGATCAAAATGAGATAGAGAATTTTGTATTGCAAATTTCTTTGTGAGGTGGCTGCCCCTCCAGTCTACAGTGGTGATGGGAAAAGGCAGGAAAGCGGTGATGAGCAACTGGAGGATGTGTTCATGAGAATTAGCAGGCAACAACCATAGTCTTTATGCAGATGAAACTGTCTACCCATAGCCTCAGTAGGAAGATCTTCAGACCCTGTAGATATGATTCAAGTGAAGTGCAGGTGTGCTTAAAGGTCCAAAGTCATAGCAAGTATCAAATAAATTTGCATCCATTTCACTTGTGGACATAGCTGTCAAGTTTGTCTTTATGCAGGATGGCATGTTGGTGCCCACAGATTCATTGACATTATATTATCACAAAATTGCAAATGAGTTTCCCTTTCTCCCCCCAACATGAGATAGGAGTCACAACAGTGATTCTGGTCTTTATGTGCAAGAAGGGATAACTGAAACAAAGCAGCATCGTGTTGTACAGGCTAGCTTTTGCCTTCAGTCAGCTAGATTGCAAATAAAGGGATAAATATACATTGCCAGAAAAGGGACTATCCTTTTCTTTTTCTTTAAATACTGTGAGATCTCTGTTCTATCACCAGGAAACCTACAAGGTCACTAAACGAAACCTTTATACAATCCAAAAATTGAATCTTAGTACATCCATTTTCCTAACGCAATTTCTGCAATACCTATTGCTGCTGACAGTTTTGGTCACATATCTCTATTGTGCTGTTCAGTTTTATTTGACAGTGCAGGATGGCATCAGCATGTATTGGAGGTAACATCTGAGCTGTGGCTGATCTCTTGGGACTGCTGTACTACTTTACCTCCTTGCCATCATAAATGGATGTTTCTGTCATTCCCTAAGATTTCCTCCTGGGTTAGGCATCTTGCTTTAATTATTAATCAAAAGCAATGTAACAATCATTGCAAACAAATGTATCACTGTACTGAAGCAAGTATGTTAGATGGGATGTTAGTATTAGTGGAACAGGATTTGGATGTAAAGGTTGTGATCTTGTCTTTTTCCCATCTGCTTGATACATAAATTATGCTACTCTAAGTGTGATTTCCTTGCTGCAAAAAGAGAAATAAATGCGGTAGGCTAGAGTTTTCCTTCAGTGTTCAAACTGAAAGGCCAAGTGACTTTATGCAAAGCCATTCCCAAAATTTGTGACATAGCTAGGACAAATGTCCCAAGTTTGAATGCATCCATATGTTTACCACAGCGGGGAAAGAGTCCACGGTTATAGATATGCAAAATCACACTGCTTTTTGTTTGTTTAGTTTATGAACTTCTACGTCCTTAGTTTCCGCATGTTTTACTTACAACAGTCACTTTCAGAAGGAAATCTGTATTCGATACCTTTTTTCCTAGCTGCGAATCATTGTCAGTGTTCAGTTCCCAGCTTGCTTGCGTTCACTTAAGACATGGGACCCTTGAACAGTCCCTTGGAAATGTCTGCTTTAAGTACCTCTTGCTAGAGGTCAGGTTAAAGAAAAACCTCAAGGTGCTGTAGTCGGCATGGAGCCACTTTGTGTTTTCCCTTTCAGAGCCAAGGGTAAAGACATGGGCAGTGCTTTTCTGTGGGAGAGGAAGTGCTGTGCCAGGCTTGGGTGCACACTTCTGTCCTCTAGGAAGACTCTGTCTATATATCCCCATGCTGCATTTCCCCCTGAGTGCCGACATATCCTGGAGAACTTTGGCCTTTGTAAGGGGCTGCGATGTCTGGTAGCTGCACAGCTTCCCTTTTGCCTGCTTCCTCTTCCTGCGCAGGGTCCAACTTGCCAGTTCAGCAGGGGAAGATGAGGCTTCAGCACTGGAAACTGCTCCTCATTGTCTGAGAATATCAATAACGACACATTTTCACAGAAACAAAGCCATGACTTCATTTGGTTTCCATACACAGCATTAGCTTAACCCTGCTGGTGAACATGCAGATGTACAATGCTGTTGCACCACCTAATAAAATACTTGTGCTCAAATCTGGACTGCTTGTCTCTGAGACATTCATTTAATAGATAAATTTAATATACTTTGATAACTCTTATTAGATGCCAGAAGCCTTGCCATCTTAAATATCAGACTAAGGATATTTACTGACTCCTGCAAATTAGTCATTCTAGTGAAGGTATTAAGCTCCAAAATAAATTATCCATATTTCAGTGTATGTGGTTTTATGGATGCAGTACATAGCATTGTAGTGTTTAATTTTTCTCTTCTTGAATTTTTACAGATACCAGTTTTGACTGTATTAAAGGCAAGCTATTTTAGTATTAGCATAGTGGTATAAAAATGTACTAGAATATGAACATGAGTTTTCATTTGTGTTTACTCAAATTGTCAAAAATGTTCTATCTCCATCAATAAGCCTCTTATAATAATATTAATATCTGCATTTATTAAAAAAATCACTTTTGCAGCCCACAGTGACCCTTATATGTAGACTTTTATGCTGAAAATTAATAATGTCCTCTTTCTTCTGCTAACCTCATGTCTGCTTTATAGGAAGCAGAGGGCAAACTTTCCAGAGCAACTGAAAGCTACTAGATATGCCAGTCATAATGAAGCTGTACAATTTCTTACTTAGGCTGATTGGGAAAATGCACACTGAAATACTAGAATAATTCCAAATACTGCATTTCTAGTCCCAGGGGGGTGATGAAGGATGCAAAAGTGAGCTGTGGTGTTTTAATGAAAATATTTTAATCTGTCTGGCTTGAAAACGTGTTCTTCCTTAAATACTACTGTACTTCAAACATAATTGCTACATGATAATGAGGAAGAGGTCAAGGCTTGAGTTTTTGCATCTTTCAGTCTCATTTTACAGGATTCAGCCTCTGTATTTTGAAAAATGTGACCCCAACCTGACTCACTCTTTTTATAGGGCTTAACCCTCCCCTACTTGTCCCAGTCTTGAGAACAGAAATGTGAGTCAAGTGATGTTTGTAAAGGTTTATGAAGCCAAGTGCTATTGAAAAGATATTTAAACAAATAAGGAGGTGATGTTAGCTTGTAAGCTTATCACAATTAAATTTCCTTGATTTTGATCTTAATATAAATAAAAATTAACTGAGAATTACAAAAATTTCTAGGTAATTTGGGGTTAAAAGAAAGCACATGATAAATTTCTTTTCAGTTAGATCTTTAGGTATTCTATATAATATACCTATTCCAAAGAGATTTTTAAATAGCAAAATTAATTGAATATTTGAATGCTTTACTGATGACTAAAAAACAAGAAACCTTCCAGGAGTTCATGGAAATAGATGGTTCTGTTTAACAAGACATTGATGCTTTAGAAAAATGCCCTGATTGTGAATGAATGAACTCGAGTTATTTTTATTTGCATAAAACATGGAAGATGTGAACTGCTTCAACTAGATCCACGCAAACAGCACTAAAATTAAAAGTACTTGTAATAGGTGTCTCGGATTCACAAGACATTCCTGTCTGATGTCATCAAGGTATATTCAGGAAACTGTACAACTTTTTTCAGTTGCTCTGTGGGATTTTTGAACATGAAGACTTATGTCAGGATACACAGAAAGACAGATGTCATAAATTAGTAATTGCACTTGCAAATGTTTTGCATCTCTGAGAATAATTTGCCCACAGCATCTAAACACTCGTGATGTAGCAGAAGTGGTTTAGGAGTGAAGGAAGAACAATTTAGGAATGTTTTCATGGTAACTCTACAGGGTTGAATTTGGGTGCAACAGCAGGACTGACACCAGGGAAATAACTCCATGAAAGGACAAATCCTGCAAGTGCTTCTGCACTGGGGTGCATTCTAGACAGTCATAGGGAAGCACTTTGGGAAGCACCTGGGTTAGATTACTCAAAATACACTAATTAGAGCAGAATGGCTCCACAAATGCTTGATTAGCATGCAGGAGTCCAGGGGGAGAGAAGCTGAAACAGGAGCTGTAAGGAGGGCAGAGAAGGCTAATATATAGAGGATGAGAACAATTGAGAGTACAAATGTCCCTGAAGTTATGAGGGTAATGTCAAAATCAAGGATAAAATCTGGAGAAATGCTAATAAAAAGCTCAATTTCAAAGCTGGCGACTCAATTGGATTTAAACAACTAACATTGCATTTAAATGTATAAAATGTGTATTAAGAAGCTTAAATAAATGTTTGTCTCTAATAGGAAAAGAGTTGGGGCAGATGGAAACATCCCTCAGAAATGCTGGAATTCACCTTGGCTTTTGCTGTGTGCAAGAGAGTGAGGAAGGTTCCTTGTTCAGGAGCAAAACTGAATTTAAACCTCACATTGCACAATAAAAACCTAACGAATGGCAGAATGTGTCTCCCTTTCAAAGTAAAGGAACATGAGCAATCTTGGACTGTATGTAAATTGTTTCATTGTACCTGCTAAATATAACATAAAAAACTTGAAACTTATAAAATGTCATCTGCTCTTATCAAGCTTCAAAAGATTACCTCTTAACAGAAGTTTCATTTTCATTTCCTCCAACATCTACTGAAGTGAACAAGGGCCGTGACTCCTTTATTTCCTAATCCTAGCCAGCAACTTGCTTTTTTCTGTTTTATGTCATTCCACATGACATTGCATCAAGGCAATTCAGTGCTGCATGCAGTTGAACCAAAAGCAATTTAAGTCAAAAATGGACAAATATGGATGTCATTTATAAAGCTTGTTCAAAGGTCTTTGACACAGCTCAAAGCTTGCACACTTTTGAGGTGCGGCAAGATTTTCCTCCTCTTATTTCTGAAGCCAAATTTTGGGGTTTTAATAGAGCTCTGCTGTGAGAGTAGCAGACAACACTGTGTACTTAGAACAATTTTTCATAAACTAAGTGGTTTCACTTTTTATTTATAGAAACTTTTTAGAAGAAGAATACAGGACCCAATCTAAAAACAAGTGTAGCAGTGTCAGTGGAACAGCCTTGCACACTAAAACCCAAACATCATGTTGTACAGTCTGTTAAAATCTAAAAGCTTGTCCAGTGCACAGGTGGGCTATGATGGGGAAATTATTTTCTTTGGCTTCTCTATTTTCACACCTACTTTAATCAGATCCTAAATGCGATTGATTCTAAGGTTTTGCCTTTAGACTACTTACTTTATATATTTAATATATATAAAGACACTTTCCTCCCCAGTGAAGTCTGGCTTGCTCTCTTTTGCTTAGTCATTGCCACCAAAAGCCCAGATGTTGTATCTAGTCAGTCCAAATGTAGAGGAAGCCTGTATATAGGACTTAAAATGTTTGTGTAAGGCCACAGATTGCAATGATGTACACTGGAAAACATTTGTGAAAGTGCTGTTTCTTCAAGAGACAATATTCAGAGCTTCTTAGAACTGTTAGTGCTGAAGAGTTTGTCTTATTAATTCACCAGTGATCTTCAGGTAAAATCATAAACCCCATCCAATTTATAAATGTTTCTTCAATTTTTTCTCTTGTTCTAATTGTTCAGCTAATATGATTTATATGTCCTTTGATTGGGGTCTCAAGAAACATTTGGAATGGCTTACAAACACATTTCTTTGATCTTGTTTTTGATTAGGACATAGTCCAAAGCACTTGAATGTCCTATGAAAATTCAAGAGATGGATCACTACTAAGTGTATTTGTGCAGTTGTGAATGTTTCCCCCATCCCTTGGCCCCTGCCTTCCCAACTCATCCCTTCCTCTGAGCTGGGGGCCTGCTCATGCTTTTGCCATCAATGTTTTTTGTCTTTCGAAGTGCGTTCAAAATTGCCACCAGAGATTTTCTTTAAGATGTTCTATTGCTGTCTGTTGCCTTTGCAATAAAGGCTGATGGTAAAATAGCATGGAGAACTCTTTTCATTAAGAAGGTAAAATGGCAAATAAAAGTGTAGGTCATAAATAAATTTATTGCAATTAATTATGTATGCTGTGTTTTCAAAAAATACATTTACCAAAATATTGCTGTTGGTAAAAATGGGTTTAAGGATCCTTGTCAGTATGTTTGGCTGATTAATTAGGGATCTTATTTTAATATCAGAATAGCATCATCATAACTTCTTGAAGCAATTAAAGTAATGAATTACTTGCATTCCCTGACATTTTATCTTAATTTTATCTTTTGCTACTCTTCCAAATAGTAAATATATTCGGTAATTATATCTAACATGTAAGTAGTTCATATTAGATAGTGAGATATATAATGCAAATAAAAATAGTCTAGATTACATCTAGTGTATTACATTTATTTTATAAACATAGTGTATGATGCCTGCTTCCTGCATGTTTCAAAGGGACTCTGAAAGCTTCATAAACTGATAGGCACTGTGCACAGAGTATGTCATTTCACACACCTCCTTAGTTCTTGGAGTTACTTCTGGAACAAACCATGGTTTACGAGTGCATGGCAGCAGAGCTAAACTCTTCAAGGAAGAAATGAAAGTATGTCTAATCCAATTGAAAATGTCTGATATTTAAGGGGTAGCCACTGTTTAATATTTTAATAACAGAAACCAATGGTTTGTGTATCACATTTGTGGAATGTTAGATTCTTAAAAAAACCCAAATCAGCCTGTTTCTGTAATATTAAAGTCCTTATCCCACACAGAAACAAACTGTTCAATAGCAATCGAAATGCAATGACAAAATCATTGCTATTTCATATGCTTTTGAGATTAAGGCAAAGATGTCTGATAAGTGTAGCTGCCCTAACTGGAAGATTCACCTACAGTTTCCCAAGGTGACTGTACCTCTGGTACCAGTACCAAGTACCAATGACAGGTGTGGAGTACCCTGAGATGCTGGGAACATATGGCATACACCATGAGTGACTTCTTTCTGTGGTCTCCATCTGAAGTCCTCTGGATACAGGACTGGTAGGAGTGTGTAGAGGGATTGGACAGTGAGTCTGAGGTCTCACATCCCGCTGTTAGTTAAGGATGACCTCAGTTATCCCCCAATGGCTCGTGACATCACAGAATGTTAGGAGCTGGAAGACGTCCTTTGTGCCACAAGTTTCTGTCCCTTCCAAATGGCCAGAGGCTAAGTGTAACGTTTGCCTGTGTCTGCCCTGCAAGATGGAGCTTGGTTTAGAAAGCTGTCATCAAATGGCAGAAAATGGCTCCCTGGCAGATTGAGAGTGCAGTCTAAAGACAACCCTCTGCCTCACTATGGAGCCATCATCATTCCTGCTAATATAAAATGATTTCAATCAAATTTTCAATTTCAAAATTGGGGGTGAAGAGTAGGGGTATCCACAGCATGCGGGAGGTACTCAAAGGGTATGCATCCAAAAGAAACCTCTCCCAAGGCTTGTATAAGAAGCAGCATGTCCATTGTGCCTCAGAACTGCAGCTGACCTCACAGTTGTCTTTACCATGGAGTTTTGGAGGGCAAAGCCCAGTGAAAGACTAAATGCAGTACTACTAAATATACTTTGGTGAAATATTTCTCAGCACTGAACAAACATTACAAGTAACGAATATATTTAATGGAGTGTATTATTTTATTATAGCCAGTCACTATAATAGGCAGTTAAACCATGATAAACAAAAGAAGCAGAAATGTGATGTACTAGAAGATCAGATCTCTTCCCCTTATATCTGTTTTGTCAACTTGCATTCATCTACTTTGTTTTCTTTGGTGGGCAGTCATCAAGGCGTGAAATAGCTGCCTTCCCACGTTACCATGCCATGTAAATTTTGCTTTGGGAATGAGCTTATTTCAGACAGGGTTCTTAATCATGGTGTGTTAGCACCACTTGTATAGGGAAGAACACATGATGAAAATGTTTTATTTCTTAGAGATGCCATAATTGAAGGAATTTAGTAATCTGGCCTGGATGAATTTTAGCATATGAAATAATGATAAAAAGTCAAATGTTAGAAAGCCTATCAAAGTAACTGAGTAAAAATAATCTGGAGACACTCAGATTCTTGATGCAAATGAGCATATCATTAAAAGATGCTCTGAACAAAAAGACTGGCACAATGCCCTTAAAGCATGTATTCTTCTATTGCTAAGAGCAAAACACCTATTTTTTTATGTTAAAGTTTACTGGTCTTTCTATATTTTGCCTGTATATATAGGTCAACTCTATTTTTTTTTTCTTTTAAGGACTGTGTCCTACTGATGTTATTTCTGTCCACTGCACTCCTAAATGCAGAGTAACACTGAAAGCGTAATTACATTTCCTAATTATGTGTAATTAAGCAAAACTTAGATGATGTATTCAGTTAGCTCTTGGAATAACCAAGGGTCAAGGACTTTTAGAAATTTGTAGCATTTCTCTAAATAAGCACATTATACTGTTAAAGCCAAGATACAGTTTTGTGCAGGCTGTTCTGTAAACCTGCTTAACAGCTAAAATATATAGTATTCATTTATTTAGCTGAGTAAGTATATAGTTGAGATTTCCTCCTTCTCATTTTTAGATTTGTCGTACTTAACCCACGAAAAGGGACTTGAAACTCAGCACCATAATGTTCTGCATGCTGACAAGCTAAGTGATATTTATTTTTTCAAACCTTAATCCTTTTGAAACATGGAGAAATAAATACATCCTCTTATCTAGCATATGCCTAGACTGGAAATAAATTCTTATTTTCTTGTAGTCCTGTACCAATGGTCTACAATGAATAATTTGGGCAGTCTCACTGAATATAATAAGAGCTTCTCTATTACCGGTGATAATTATAAAGCTCATAATGGGAAACCTCCAAAGCCCTACCATCAATCAGGGAAAATAAACAATGGAAAATGATAGGTATATAGAAGTGAAAATGGCAAAACCACGTATGGAAATGCAGTACTTTCTGTGAGGTTATAAATCATGGTGGAGTCATAATTTTAAATGTGATTAATATTCTCAGATTAAAACATAACTTTCTAAGGAATTTAGCAGACATTTTTACAGTGAGGAGCTGGGTGAGTTGGAGCTTTAGTAATGGGATTAAGGAGAGTTTCACTTCTAGATCATTAGGTCAAATATGACCCAAATCTGCAGTGCCTATAAGTTATCATTTCACAGCTGTGCAGTGCCCTTTGAAAAAAGGTTTGTTGGTTTTGGTTTAGACCCCAGCAGGCAAGGGCCTGTGGACTGAAATCAGCTGTGGTGTAAGCAGTTTTGTTCTCAGTGAAAACAAAAGAAGTTGATCTCCATCGTTGCAAAACTTGGTTTGGGGGTATTAGAGCATCATTAAAAATGTGTCCTTCCAACAGCAGAAGCCAAGAACAAAATGGCCTTTGCAAGGGAGCTGCTTTGCGCTGTCTCTGGAAGTGATCCCTCCAGATGAGAATGCAAATGAGTGCTGTTTGCTGGAAGCTTTTTCTCTCCTTGTCTCATGAATGTCTATCCTGGAAACCTAAGACAAAGCAAAGGCATTTAGAGCATTCCTTGGTGTATAAATTCTCACACGTGCATCTTAAAACAGGTCGGTTAGAATGATAACACCTAAGTCCATTGCCATCAGTTTAGCCATCTACACCAATTTACTGGTGAAAAGCTTGCTAAAGGTTTCCAGGTGAATGATATGTTAGTTTTGCTGTTAGTTGTGACTGCAAATGTAGAAAGGAGCCCACCTAGTGTAAACGATTAGTATTCATGTTAGGAAAACCCTAATTATTTTTAATACCTTGTTGGTAAATGTTAATCTTACATGGTTTTATATGGATGAACTCGGGGTACCTTGTGCATTGTCTCAGGAAGGATTTGGGCAGAAACTGGACCTGCCAGCAGCAGTGCAATATGTGGGAACAATGCATCCAATTTATCTTGCCATCCTACACCATGGTCCGGAGGGCTCTGGCTAATGCTGTTGGCTTTCTTTTTATACATCAGTGCTGGAGATTAGAGACCTTGAAATTATCTCAACTCACATGTAGTGACTTTCTCCAGCAAAATTTGGTAATGTTCAAAATGTCTGTTCACGCTGGCTGTCTTCTCTCACTTGGTTTTGCTTCAGTGAGATCATTCGGGGCACGTTTGGAGTTTACTAAACTTTTTGTGTCTCTGGTGATTCCTGAATTGGCTCTTTGAGGAGGCAGTGAGTTAACTAAGGCTGCTTTTGGGCTGTCTGGATGAGTGCCCCTGGTTCATGCACGCACTCAGATGAGTGGTGGACATGATCTGGTTGAGAAACATCTGTGCTTACTGCAGTGCATTGTGCTTACACTTACCCAGCAGAGAGTTAAAATGCACATGTTCAAGGACAGCACTACACTAACATGGGTTCTCTTGCATGTTTTTCTGATGCTTTCTTGAACATGAAATTGTTAGCAACTTAAAGATTGTCCTTGAACTAGCTCTGTTTCTTACTACTTGTTTCCATTCACTAGATGCGATCAGTGCTGTTGCCTCACTTCCTTTTGGACAGTGGGTTATTTACACTTCTTGTGCCTAGGGCAGTTAGAGGTGCTGACTTTGTTTCCCTTTCTTTTCCTGGCCAGAAGAAAGCCCAGTTCCTTTCTTGTTTTCCAACCAGATTTTTGACAGTTGAGGAGTCTAACAGGCTGAATAAAAATTTTTGCAATGTTGTTTTTCATATATACACAATATTAAATGTTTTCCAGAAATATTTGTTCCTGTGTTGAAGGGTAAAAGAGGAGAGGGGACCAGTGAACCACTGGTAACCTGGTTGAGTTCTAGCCATGCGTTTTGTTTGCAGTGCTTTGTTTCCTGTTGTGTATTTCATTTGCCTAGGTACACATACCACAAAGCTTTATTAATTGCATGAAGAAATGACACAAGTGTTATTCCCAGTAACAAATGAGTCACTAAGTTTGCAATGGCAGACGAAAGATAAATGCATTGGTGTGAAATCTGCAATAGTTATGGGAGCTCTTCCTAAAAATACATTTCAACTGATTTACAGCATTCTTGAATAGTTTAGTATGCCATACTGTGTGTGATATATTCAGATGTTCAGTCCTAATGCGTTCCTGAAAAGAATGTCCACTGTTGTTTTAAGGATTAAATGTCCCATGGGGGATAAAGTCATCAGAGAATGGAAAACAATGAAATATTAGATGTAAAAACAGACAGATGCAGCATAATAAGTAAAAGGTCAATATGTGCTGAGGACCAGCATGTGTAAAATCAGAATGGGAATTCCAAGTAGTCAGAGGCCAGTATGGCAGCAGAGCTCCTTCCAGCACTGCCCAGATGAAGGAGTCATTAGGTAATCTGTGCTCCAGCAATGGGCTTGAGTGAGAGACAAGTTCTGCTCTGATATCTTTACTTGCTTCTTAAAAAATTCATATCGTTAATATTTAAGTTTCAGGAACCTGTGGCCAGCAAGAGAAAGTTCTTCTAAATGACCTCATTTGTGCTAATGTAACAATCTAATGAAAACTTTAATGCTTATGTTTGCATAATTTCAATTCATTTTTGCTGTTCTGATTATTAAAATTGCTCATTTAAGGACTATCTTTTGTGTTGTTTGATTTCAGCATTCCCTTTGGTAAGAGTTGCAAAAATCGTGAGGAAATGAATTTAATAGAGTCTCAGGAATGGTTAGTTAAATGGTGCTGCAAATACTCCCAATTTTTCCCTTTGTTCTTCTACATATGTTTAAAGATATTTCTGTTAATTTACAATTTGAAAGGTGGGTGAGGAGCAGAGAGTTTGAAAAATAGATTACTGTCTTCATTAATACAGGTTTGACCTACAAAGTCTTCACGTACTTAATGATTAAAAACCAAAGTACTAAATAATAAATTATAAGAATTTATAGGAGTCATCATCTTGAAATTAGCTTACTGAATGTTCTTATCATAATAAATCTGAGTGGGTGTCTAATTTAGTGTTAGCTGACTAAAATTATATGTTGCAGTCAGATAAAAAAAGAAACTTTTGTTTCAAGACAAATGATATGAATTTAATCAGAAGGAACTCAAGAGGCTGCTATGTTTTGTTGTGTCTGCTTTGCAGAAACTTTGGCAAAACTGGTATTGGTAGAATGAAGATCGATTTCAATTTGTGAATCTGGCAGACAATAAAATTTTCTCTAGCAATTCAGCGATGTTTATGGCAACACTTTACTTACTGCTATAGCCAGTCAAAAACCTAGGAAACAAATGACAACATATCTGCTATATCTCTTATTCAATCTAAGTATTGTAGAAGCATTTGCCAGGATCTTTTTATGTGATTGTAGAACAATCTTTCTTCCATCTTTATACAAGATGTTTCTTAATTCAGTTAAAATGTAGTTCTCCTTGAATAGGAAACCTCTCACTCAGGCTTCAACATTTTCAGAGCTGGTAAGCTGCTTCTAAAATTCAGCTACTGGGAAACTTTGAAAGAAAAGAAAGTAAAATAAACATTAATTTAGGAAACATGTTAAAAGCAATCTTAAATATTTTGCTTCACTCCAGGCAGTATAAAATAATGATTCTGAGCCTGTTCTCAGGACAGTGATCCTGAGCCTTTCTGCTAGGTCAAAACAATTGGGTTTAGCCAGTATAGAGTTAACCTATATACAGTTACTAGTTCCGTTGCCTTCACTGAATGAAAGACTGGGACCCCAGTTTGTAAACAGGCTCTAAAATAATAGTAAAATATCTTTAGAGGGGAAATTTCTCTCTGCAGTTTAAAGAGCAGAAAGAGCTGCACTTAGCAGTCAGGTTCTACTTTATCCTTTCACTTTGCCTTAGTTCCTCACCCTAATTAGAAGGAAATATGCCTTCCAGAGAAGAAGAAAATACCTTTGGGATTTTTTTTATCAGGAAGTCATAGCTCTTGCAGTTAAAAGGGAAAAGATTTGTTGTTGTTTTAAATATTAAAACTTAAACTGTGATTCACTAGTACTTGATTTTTATCATTAGTACTAATTCTGTAGTGCTAAATGCTGTTGATAATATTTATGTTTCTTTATGTAAACATTTTTTTGATTGCAGATTCCTAATCAGAACTAGAAAAGTAATGTGCCTCAATCATTTTTCCGAAAGAGCTCCTGGAGATCAGACTCATCTCTGAAAATGCTGATTAGTCAGGTTTCATTATCTCCTTTCAGAGCATTCAAATGTTGAAAAAAAGGCAAAACAAAGATGAGTATACAAATGAAAATTAGATGCATTATGAAGTTAAAGGAGCATATGTCTCATTTTATAAGAAGCCTTTACCTTGGCAATCTCCTGCAGCTGGACCCATTTTGGTCCCATGCTGTAGCAGTGTGCCCAGAGTGTGCACAAATGTGAGGTGCCTTCAAGCACTACTCACCATGTATGCTGTAAAATGGAGAGCAGCTGAGGTAATTACTGTGTCACACTGTGTAATCATTGTTTAATTGTGAAAGAAGATGCTTGTGAAGTAATTTTTGTTAATGATTAGGCTAACAGTTTGATTCAAACTCCCTTTGTTTTGTAGGAGGGAAGATGAGTAATTTTCAGTCCTAGTTTTATTTTCCAACTCTTGGATATAACCTTGATCAGTGGTGTTTCATTGTGCAATGTACTCTCCAACGGCCACTTACAATGAGTGTCTGCTATCCTGGACACTGTGCAAAGACTTGTTAAGAGATTCATGTCCTACAAGAACCTGCATGCTGGGACCACAGCTTAGGAAGTCAAATGCAGTCATGTACATATTTCAGTGCTTTTGGGGAGCAACTAGAATGGCTGCTACTAGCAATTCCTTCAACTGGGCAGTACTGGTGAGCATACTATGGCTACATATGATTTAGCATTGATTCCTATCACTTTTGGAGCCGAGACTTGGTGGCATTGTTATTTCTTCCCAAGGCAAGTACCCATCTTAGAGTAGGTCTACTAATAGCACAGGCTGAATGATTGGGACTTTAGCAAAAACAGGGAAAAGGTGTGTTCAGTTAGACAGTGTTTCTTCCTTCTGGTTTACTGATCAAGATCTTCAGGGGTGGACTGAAACACATCTGCTGGGTGCCTTGTACATCGTGTAACTGTGGTACTGAGGTGTGGTCAACATGGGTTTGCTGCATGGATGAATACTGGCAGCTTGTTTCATCAGTAAAGTCCATGTGACTTTCTGACAAGACTGTAGGTGAAGACTCAGTGTATGCAGAGGGATAGTTTGTGCTCTGTTCTGTGTCCCTTTTCCTTCATTCCTGTGCAGGCTTAATCATAGACTATGATGGTGTTTCAGTGAACAGTAAAATATAACTCATATGAAAACAGAACTAATTTCATGTTTAGTGAAGGAATACTCCTTTTATAAGAGCTCTGGGTTTTGTAATAGATGATTTGTAATGCACTGATTTTTTTTTTAAACACTTTTTTCAAGTATTGTTAGCATTACTAATGTGTGTTACTTTTAAAGGCTTGACTCAGCAGTTTCTGCATGTTCCAGATTTCTTGTCACCAATATGCAGCTGTGTTGCTGTGTAACAATGCAAGGTCATTTTTATGTCGTGTAAGTAGAAATAACAGAAATTGCATTTGATCTGAATTAACATAGTGTCTCCTAAGATTTCAGTGAGAAAAGCTAAACAAACCTCAGCATGATCCATTAACACGAGAGTTCAGGGGATAAACTCTAGCATAGGCTCTAGAAGTGCTTGATTACTTACCTGATTAGTGAGAACTCTCTGCACTTGGGTGCTATAATATTTTTTCCTAATTGTTTTCTCAGAAATCAGGTATTTAATGCAACTGATCAGACAAGTTGGGGTTTTTTCTGCTTAGTTTAGTAGATCAGGAAATTAAGATAAAACTGGACACAAATGTATTGTTGTAATACATACAAAGATACAGGCAGGAAAAAGGAAACAATATTAAGCACTATCAAATTTCCCTGTAATAATGTTTTTCTTTCTCCCTGCAACTTGTTGAGGTTTACAGTTCCGTGTAACATTTACAGAATTTCCTTAGGATTCAGCTGGCCCATTAAGAATAGGCTGTGAAAGAAGAGAGTGCATTTCCCAAATCCACTGCACTTTGTACCCACGTTTGCATAGTAAGTCATCTAATGCATCAGTAAAATTAGAGCAGTGGTAGGTTTTGCATCTTTAAAAGAAATTAATGAAGAAACAGATAAAGCACGTGAGGGAAGATGAGTTTCTCTTCTGATTTAATAAAGGCTTGTGGGTCAAAAATATAAACGCAGCCTGGTGGCCAGGTAGCTTGTTGTCGGTTTTTTTTTTTTTCCACATCAGTGATATTCCTCAGTCCTGCAAGTTAGTAAAACCAAGACCACTTGCCATAGCTATAAGCTATCAATAAAAATTAATGTACCAGAAGGAATTGAAAGGAAAAAAATGTACTTAAGTGTTCAGGGCCATCGAGCCACCCATGCATCCTCTGCTAGTGTATTCTGGCGATAGAGCTGTTATTGTTGCCATGGGCTGCCATTTAATGTTATTTTCCTAAGTAAATGCTGCTGCACTCTGATCAAGGACATTGGCAGTAAACCAAGACACAGACTTCAGAAAAAGATGGTGCTGAATGGTGCTGAATAATGTTCAACCAGACCTGATATCAGAGAATAGCTAAAGCCCTTCTTTTTTGAAAGTCGGTTCAAACAGAGGTTTAAAATTCTTTTAAAAAGGGACAAGTCCTCTTTTTTCTTCTTTCTCTTATTTCTGAAAGGTCTGTTTTGGTTTGGGTTTTTTTTAAGACAAAAGGAAATAGAGCCTGGGATATCTGTACTCTAAGGTGATTTTAACTGAGGAAAATGGGAAGATCAATAACAAATCCAAAATCTTCAAAGAAATATATTTCTGGAATGTGTGTGTTTTCCTGTATGCCAACAGGATAACTGTTAAACTGAGGGATTCCCATGGTAACTGTCTCCCTAGTAGCTTATTTTGAGGACAGGTGGTCATGGTTGTATATCCATCCTTGGATGCTGATGCCAGGGGTGTAGTTCTGTTCAAAGGGAACGGGCAAGAGGGTGTGTATTCATCCCCAGTGCAGCTATATTGAAGTAAAGGATTTTCTACTGAGGATGACTAATATTGATAGTGTCATCTGATTGTTTTATCCAAAATGCTAACTGTTCTGTATTTGTCAATCAAGAGAGTATATTTTAAACAAGGAGTGCCACTGTGGTGTTCCTGGTAACAGCTGAACCCACATTTGCTAAAAAAAAGGGGTGTGGGAGGGGAAAGGGGTTCCCATTTGCAATGACTCATGTACAGGAGCTGTACATAAATGCAGAAAAAAAAGCCTGTGTCAAGTAAGTGATCCTCCAGGTTAACTTTGCAATTAGCCTACAGTCTCCATTTCTTTCTCAGAATGATTGTTGTATTCAACTGTTGCATTTGATTCAGTTTGTAGATAAAGCAATAAAACTACATTTATTCTAATAAAGTAATAAAGGGTAAAGTATGTGCCCCAGGGTCCTGAAACCATCATTCTGGGTATGGTACGCAGTGCTTGCAGCACATATGGTATATGGTAAAGAGAAATGCAATTTAGCATCATCATTGACCTATAAGATGATGGGTATGTCCTAGTGAAACCTTGTGCTTTTTGCTGCAGGTATAAAAAAGCAGCTGAGTGCAATCTCTGAATATTTTTTAAAATCAAACTTTGTTAGCCCAGTACTTGGTGAAGAAGAAGAGGAGGATATTGCAAATGGAAAGACTGAAGTGACTTTTTGCTATGTGTTGATAGTATATAGGCAGTCATGCTTATTTATAAATCTTCAAAGGAAAGTATTAATTTGAGTCATTTTTCAGGACTATTCAGCATGTTGTTGTCCTCCACCCACCTTTCAATCCAACAGCTCCCCTTTTCTTTTAATGATCACAGTATCACAGTATGTTAGGAGTTGGAAGTGACCTCGAAAGATCATCTAGTCCAACCCCCCTGCCAGAGCAGGATTCCCTAAGCCTAGGTCACAACAAAGCTTCCCTGACCGGGAATTGAACTCGAGTCCCAGCGGTGAGAGCATAGAATCCTAACCACTAGACCACCACTGATCCCTGATGATGTCTTTCATCTGTGGAAATTCTTAATTATACAGTGTCACACCAAAGTTCAAAACAGTATAGTATACTTGCTCTGACAAATGACAACAGCAGATTTCATTCATGTTTCAAACAGATCACCATTTTTTTTGTAGTGACACAATTGTTTCATCTTCCTTCTCTGTTCCTTTCCTGATAATTCTCAGCATCCTATTCCTTTTTTTAATTGCTACTGAGCACTGAGCTGATGTTCTCACAGCACTATGTCATAACCCCAAGATCTTGCTATTGCATCCTGATAATAAGTTCACGTGCAGGCAGGTGAGGTTGCATTTGTTTTTTCCCAGGTGCATCTGCATTTAATTTCATCTGCCTAGGTTTTTTTGCCTAATTTATTGCCTAGTTGATAAGTATCTTTCTGCAAGTCTTCAGTCAGCCTCTACCCTTGCTTGTGTGAGTACCTACCCTTCTCCTCCCTGGTTTTCTTCAGTAGTTTTAAGGAGGGAAGAAAAAAAAATGGAAATGCAACTGTAGACTGTGCTGCAGATATACAAACTATTCAGAATGAAATCCAGTGATCCTCACCAGAGGCAATGTGGTTAATGGAACTGAAACCTCAAAAATGGTCTTGCAACTACATTTTTAATGCATAATATTTGTGTAAGTTTTATATTCAGCAAAATGCTTTCTCTTATGCCTGGTTTGAAGTTAAAAATATAAATGGGTTGTCCTAGATTTTATTTATGCATCTAAAGTTGTTAAGAAGGTGAAGGAGAATTGAGAGGTAGGTAGCCCAGATTATGTATCTCCGAAGTACAGTCCCATCGTTTGCAGGAAGTTCTCCGGTTGGTTGAATCACTCAGGTTGATTTGGGTAATTCAGAATAGTAGATATTTTAATTGAATAAGCATGTTTGTTTCATTGTCCAAGGGAGAAGTCATAATGTTTACTTTGTGATCTTGGAGGGATCAGCATAAAAATGCATCTCTGTCACACACCCACCAACACAGACATCACTGGCAGTGGATTTCGTAGTACCAATTTTAGCTAAGTTGCAGATTATGAATAATTGAAAAATGTAGTGGAAATGCTTCATCTGAATTTTGTGTGTGCAATATCTAACCAGTATTTGGAAGAATGTCTGAAGTGTTGCTTAAAGGCTTGCCAGACTGCTCTGTCTACAAAAACGACCTGCAGGCAGCTTGAACTGAAATTCTGAAAATCCTAGGGAGAAAGAACTTTAACTGAAAGCTTTTAAAACTGTGTGAGTTCTACAGCACTGAATTAACTTAATAAATGAGAGCTTGATATCAATGAGAAGTAAATGCGTGTCTGGATTTTGTAAATTGCAGCATTCCATGGCATTAGAAATTCTTGCTCTCAAATGTGATGTCTTCAGGGGAGTTTTTAAAGTATCTCCAAAACCGTGTACATCAAAGGTTCGGTATTGTTTCATTACATTTTGTTTTAAATAAGGGAAGGTGCAACTGTATTTGGAAGAAACACACTCCTCTTTGTTGTTCTAAATTGAGAAGTATGAGTAAAGACAACTAGGGCTGTAATCATCAGGATTTGTAGTGTTTTAACAATGTGAGGTACCCAGGAAGTTGTGGATTTTTTTCCTTCAGTGACAACAAATATGCTTTGCCAGTCTTTCTAGACTTTTAGTATTCTCCCAATGAGAAAGTGTTTGTTCTGGTTGACTCTAATTTGGAATTTTTTCATTTGTCTAATCATTTGTATTAACTTAAAAGTAGCAAGTCAAATTGACATTAGCTGCAGAATGTAAGCTTTTTTTCTGGTGTAGTTAATTCCCCCTTACTAACAGTCTTTCTTTTCTCTCTTGATACTCAAATTTAGGTCTTTTGTCTGTTCTCCTAGCTCTTACCTTTCACACATTAAATTTCATTGCTGGCTCTCTGAAAATGCAAATAAATTATGCCATTTGCACTACCTTCTCTATAACCTCAGAAAAGTCAAGGAGAATAGTGTTAGGCAGATTTTTCCTTTTTGAAATCCCTACGTTATTTTCTATTATGTTACAAATATGTGTTCCTTCTTACCTTGCCTGTCAGGATGGCTTTCAACTGTTTTTCTTGCTAATGCTGACATGGTGATTGACTTGCAGATTTTTATAGTGCTTCTAGACCTTTAAAAAAAAACCCCCTCTTGTACTCCACAAACTTTTTTTAACTGCTTGAACTTCAGTTATTATTTGTGGTCTACAGATCTTTGACAAGAATAAATCTTACAGTATCCAGTCTGAGACTCAACTTTTGTTTTGAATTGCCTCCTATTTTTCCAGTAGTAGTCACTGTGGTAATTATATAGTCAACAGATGACAGCCAGGATATTGTTACTGCAGTCTTTGGTTTAGAGAGTGTTAATTTCATATTTCAGTTGGTTTACATGCTGTCAGGCTCTAACTCTTCCTTTTTTTGATTCTATACTACTGAAAAATAAAAGTTCTGGGCTGTTCTGCTTCAAATCTTTAAACACATCTGTTTGAATTGTTAGATTTTATTTCTCTTTATTGGACTGGCACATGTCTGTAGGGGTTTATCATGCAGAATTTTTTTAGTGTGTACTTGTAAGCCTTATATAATCAATTTTGGTGAAAATTAGCACTTTGTGTTGATTATAGTCAACTAATGTTTTTGTGTTTGTATTTAAGAAAGCAAAAAAAAGCCTATGGGTGATAGTTCATTAGCTTATAAATATAGTATAACTTCCTGCATAATTACAGGTTTTTATAATTTTTATAATGCTTTTTTGCTTATTTTCCTTTGGATAATTTTCAAAGTACTATTATTCCCTCAAGAGAACTCTAAGAGGCAGAATTTCTGGCTATTAAAGATTTGCGATCCCACAAGCAGCACACTGAGAGTGCCTCCAGGTTATTTATAACTGGATTTTATCTCAGAAAATTAACTAAAGAAGATAAACCAAAATTCTAGGGGAAAATGCCTTAAACATCTCATATATTATGCTGTGCTCAAACAGCTATTTTAATTTTAACAGCCTGGCAAGCCCAGTGGAGCTCTTTTTCTGGTTTTGGGCACAAAATAAGATAACACTTTTTGAATTCCTCCAGGAGATCATCTAAGTGCACTTAAAGTGGAGGCATAAAATATGAGTTTACAATGTCATATATTTAAACTTCGCATGTTAGTTTAATTGATTTTCTGTGTTTGCTAGTTCTAAGAGCCCCAGAACTACTAATTTGCCCTTTAAAAAACTAGTACATTTTCAAAACATTGTGTTAGCAGGCAAGGACAAGTTGATCTGTTCTACAGACGATTTCCCTGTGTACTGTTTTCTCTAGTGCTATAACCCTTTCCTGACCACTGGCACCTTCAGTTCTGCCTGCACTTCAGCAGATAGACATGTTTTAATGCCTGCATAATCCCACTGCTTTTTGTGAACCACTCACACAGGAAGGGTCACACATCTGATGTGTTACTAAATCAGGGACAGAGTTTGTTAGCTGTGGTTTGTGGGTGGGATTTTGGGGAGCCTTTGGTGTGAACAGAGGAAACAAGTCTACCAGACGCAGAGCACCTCTCTTGGATTGCTTGGGACACTTTAGGTGTTTGATGTGATGAAGCTTAAAATAAAGTTACTTCTAACATCAGTTACAGCTGAACTTGGATCTAGAGGGGTAAAAGGTCATTGCAATAATTTATTGTACGTTATAGTACAATTGGTGTTTAAAAAGGAGTGGTATCTGGAAGACATGTTCTAGTCTTACTTCAAGGAAAAAGTGCTATCAGATTGTAAGGACTAAAATAGTTGCAGTTTCTAAGTATGCCTTGTAAATAAAATGGGAGAGGGTTTTCAAGACAAAGTTTGAAGCTAAGGCTATTAGCTCCTTTTCTTCACGTGTTTTTAATGGTAATGCCTTGCATTTATGATTATATAATTATGAGGTACAACTGGATGACCTTTGCAGATGACAAAACTACTAATGATTTCCTCTGGCTTTTGCTTTCAATTATTCACCTATGTGAAGTAGAATACAGACTCTAAGGGCTAGGGCAAATAAGAATGATTGGTTCACATCGGTGTTATTACATGGCAGAAAGATCTTAACGTTTGCCTTCAGTGTGCTAGGGCTTAGATACTATGATTAAAGAAATCATCTTTTTATTGTGGATTGTTGAACATAAACTGAACTACATATTTACATTTATATAAGTAATATGCAGCCTTTCTAGGAAGCTTCCGTAACGTCTTGTAAAATTTTAGTCAAAGAACATAAACTCTATTACTACATGGACTTAAGTCTGCAGCCTTAGCTGAATCACTTCTTCAAGATGAAAAAAGCTGAACTTTGAATTTCAGCTGAAAATTACATGAGGCAATTAGTGATCACACAATCTGTCAATTTAGTCTTCTTGCCTTTAATAAGTGAAAGAGTGGCTAAAAAAATATGGCTCAGTGTTTCCTCCTGCCATCTGTATTTTCTTTTCTAAATTATCTAGTCTTATAAATATTTGAATAACTTTTGCTCAGAATAAACACTTTCCTCTCAGCTTAGCACAAGAACACACTTTGGCTCAAGACCATAACAATTGGATATATGTCGTGTGGATCTCGCTGCCACTGTCCAAGCTTGCTCAGCTCTGGTAGATGAACCCTAGGATTAAAGGGTGGGTTCAGTTCCACACATACTGCATCTCGCCTAAAAAATCCATTACGCAGGCTTGAAGGCTTTACCCACATGCAAAAAGCCCTGTAGTGACAGGCGAGGGTCAAAATGGCAGGTGAAAAGTGCACTGGAAGCCACAGACCCAACCCTGCATGCAGGCGGTTCAGGATATTGGTCATTTGAGACTGACCGGAGATGACTGTCTCATTGGGGCAGCACCCTGAATGACCAAGCAGCCTTTTCAAGGACAGCACTGCTTGCTCCACTCGGGGAGGGGCATAGATAATGCTGCAGATGCTTTTGAGAAAGCACGCAGGATCACCCTTGAGGAGAAAAGACAACGCAGAAAGAATCGTGCCTTGCAGAATACACCATCTAAGGAGTCTTTCTGCTGTGCCTTTTGCAACTGGTCATTCCTATCTAGTATTGGCCTTTTTAGCCACCAACACACTTGCAACAAACATGGGTAGAGTCCTTCCCAAATCTTCGTTCGCTAAGCCTGTCCATGATGATGATGATAACAATTGGATAAATTAATACTGCTTTGCTAAGAAAATACCTGATCTGTTAAAATATCTCTTACAGTAAACCTAGAAACTTAGAACTATTTACATTCTTTAAAATTTCTTGACCATTTTCCTGGTGAAAGTAGTTATGGGTAACATTGCACAAAGTTAATGAGCTGTTCTTTCTGAAATGTAGATTACATAGATAAATTCCTGGAGGTGCAAGGAAGTTAGCTATACATATAGATTCAAACTGATCCCTAATACATAGTTACCACATTTTTTTAGAATTCTTTAGAGGTGCTGGGGATTTGGGTGGCTACAGTAGTAGATGACTGTTGTGAGAGACCTGCTTGCTGTTAACAGGATTAACTTCCATGGCATGAATTTGCAAGATTTCCAATTGCTGCTAACATTTATTAGAAAGAAAAAAAAAAGCTACTTGTTTGAATTACTGAAAATTAGAGGGTTTTTAGCTAAGCATTGAGGTTTTGTACACAAGAGAGAAAGGTCTTGTGTAAACTGAGTCCCAGGCTGTAGTTTTGCAGAGTAATACATAGCAAGGCAGCCCAGCATGAGTAGGTGTAGTTGTCTAGTCCAGAGGGAGAGGTCATCCTGCCACCTCTGTCTCCCCACCAGGTGAGGAGAGACAAAGACTGTCCCTGCAAACATGCACATCGCCTGTATTTGAAGAATCTCAAGACTGACTCATATTTTTTTATAGCCTTTGGGCAGTGACTGAGCAGTGACTGAATCAGGAGGTATCAGACTGGCTGCACCTATACAGACAACCTGCACCATGGGATGGGTACATCCTGGAGCATGCTAATGCCAGGCACTCATACAAAGGGAAGATACCAGAGTAGGTATAAGGTATCTCAGGTTTCCAGATATCTAGCAGCCTGGTTTCTGCTCCAGGTGGGTTGTCTGATGGCCTGAAATCTGGAATAACTAGGTAAATTACTTTCCACAATAGAAAAGAATCTGTAGAGACCTGTCTGTCCAAGTGAAATAGTTGTTGTGGATTAACTTTCAGGAAAGATAAAAATGGAATGAAGAGGACTTTAGTAAATAAATAGAGAAACGCAAATAATGTTGGCAGCTTTATGTGTACTTCATCTTTTTGGCTAATTATGAGTCTTTATAAATTCATACAACATTTTTGTCCTTCAAGTCATCTACAAATACTCAGAATCCAGTATTTGCATTTGACTGACCTGTCACTCTTAAAGATAAAAAGAGAAAAGAAAGTTGAAAAAAGGAAGGAACACAAATGAAAATAAAACTGATATTTCATTTGTGTTTTCTTGATAGGTATTGAGTTTTTTCCATACACTTGTGCATTAGGGGTTTTGCTGAGGGAGCTAGGACACTGTCTCTTTAAGTGTTTAACAGTAATTGGTTCATGTCCTGGTGTTCATTGAAAATCCTAGACATTTCATGGAAAATCTTCTTAATGAGGGAATGAATTTTTCATTCACATTAGAAAGCTCACTCTGACAAACAATTTCTAAATAAAACTTTGGCGACATGACATCCCATATTGGACTTGACAAAGAGGACAGGTGCATTAGAATAAAACTGTATGGCGATCCTTCAAGCTGTCAGCCATGAATATTTTATTTCTTAATGAATCATCTTTGTGAAATGAACTTTCTTGTTGTAGTGTCAGTGCCATTTACAACAAAAAACCTGCTCCTTTTAAAAGGTGAACTCCTTAAAGATGCTGATGCCTGCATAAAATACTTAACCCTAGCCAAGGTATTCAGTAAATTTAATAGTGTGGTTTCTTTTTTTTTCACAAACTGTTTGAAATATAGCCTTATACTACCAGGTGTGACTGTCAAACACAACCTTTTGCAGTTGCAATTTTGTTAACAAAGCCATTATTCAAGGTAGATTAGCAATGAGGTTCATCCATGGGGCATCAGCTTAAAAAAAGTATGCTTAATTACTGTTTGGGTGTTTCCTTTATTTTTAATGGTACATTACATTTATTTAGTACTTGTGCATAATAGTAGATTTATGTTAAAGGCTTTATGTATGAAAATCATAGGTCTGACAGACACCAGACACATCACCTTGTAGCACTGTTCCCGTGCAAACAGAATCAATCACAGACAATCCTTGTATTGTTGGGGTTTTTTTTTCCCAGGTGTGAAGTGAGTGCTGGTAGCAATGGGGGTGGAAGGTGAACAGTGCCTCCTGGAGCAAGGACCTCAGGACCTAAGTGTTTTGTGCTGTCCCCAAACTTCCTGTTTCTTCTGAGAGAATGCACTTGTCAGATCAGTTTATTCTTCCTTGCAGTTTATTTGTCAGAGTAGATTTGAACACACTGGTTTTGCTAACAGTTTTGCATTCATTGAGTTATCTTAAAAGCATATATGTTTCAGCATTTTCCTTTTGTTCTACGAAAACAGCTTGATTTGGATTCTCTGGGGAAAGCTCCATTTTTATTGATATTAAAAATACCCATTTGATTGCAAACCTCAAAGTGGACTAGATTCAATTTAATTTACATAATGGTGTCTTCAGGGACAAAGATAGCATGTCCTTTGTGGCATTAGTTTGTGGATGTTTGTTCTTAGCACGTGTCAAGTTCAAATTACAGGGTTTGTCATTTTACTTACAGGCTAAATGTTTTGACTTCATTAGATAAGTTTATACTTCTTGTCTTTGTAGATCCTGACCTGTGTCCTTGCTGATACTGGTTATATACGATGTCTTGTCTGCCTGTGCTCCCATCCAGCACCCTAATCTCAATGGAAAGAATCCAAAAGATCAGGAATAGGTCCCCTCTAGTGCTTTTATTGTTCTCCTCTGTGTTCCACTGTATTCTTTTTCATGCTGGGCTTTTATCCTTGCATTAACTTTCCAAACATCTGTGGTTAATAAGGAAAACTTTCTGAGGTTCTGCTCTTGTTAAAGTTAGTAGCACCCTTCCCACTGTCTTTAGCTGAAACAAAAACAGATATCAAAGCTGCTTTGGGAAAGGTTTTATATCCTTCAGTGTTGACTGTTCATGTGTCTGTCTGCTTCCACTGCAGTTTTAAGCTGCCTCTAAAGTTTGAAGCCTTCGTGGGAAAACCTAGACTAGGTTCACCAAACTTCAAAAGAAAATGTTAAGACTATACCCTTGAAGGCTTTGTTTTCAAATTGCTCTTGTAGATGAAGCCTTATGTGTGCAGGAAGCATTTATGATCAGTAATTTGTAACATCAAAAAGGAAGTATTCTGGACCTAATGAAGTCAACTGAAGTCTTGAATGGGATGTCTGCTGCAGGCTTTGGAGAACTAAATGTGTACTCCCATGCTTTGAGGTGTTGTTGCTGCGTTATTATTGCTTATATTCCTGGAGCACCTAAGGGTCAAGTTTTGCTTTGCTGAGGACCATGGAAGTGCACACCCAGGGTCAAAAGGCAGTTCCTGATTTGCAGTTTACAGTCCACGTGTATGACAGGAAACCACTGATGCACTAAGTGGACAGTAGAGCATAAAGAAATGACAACACAAGGAGGATTCTGTGATAGATAAATCAGTGTGTGTGTGGATTCCATTAAGCACCAACAGCCTAAATACTCCATTTGTTGATGTGCCAACAAAGGAGAATGTCTAAAAGGGATTTAAGGTTGGTGAGCAGGTACTTCTATGTTTGAATGAGGAAGGACATTCCAAACTCGAGGGCAGCCTGAGAAAGTGCTTCCAGTAGATACTGGAATCTGCTATTGTGAATCAGATGAAGGCAAGAATTAGCTTCTACGTAGGCCTGATACCTGAGAAAGGAGAAGGATGCACTGTGAAGGACTTTTCCTTCTGATCTTGAAATGTTTGGTTGTGTTTTGTTGAGTTGTTAGGAGGGCCTGGTCCTAGGCTGGCCATACTGAGAACTGATATTCACTGGGAAGGGACCGGTCTTCTATTGACTGGAATGGGAGTTAATTCATGTAACAACTTCAGAATCAAGCGGCAGTGAAGATAACTGTCTTAATTTTCTTTCTTGTATCTAATAAAAATCTTCCTACTTTAAAACATTCTTGCTTTTCTCTTGAAACTATCAGAGTCTTTATCCTTCTTCAGTCTCTAATTTTACTTTCATTTAAATCCACTTTTTCAATGGCCTAGCAAGTACTAATCAAATAAACTTTAAAAGATTGCTCCTGATTAAATTATTTTTTAATAATGAGTTCCTGTTAACAGAGAGTACAGAGTTAAAAAGGTGATATCACTAAAATTAATTAGCATAAGACATGCTGGACTGGTAGAAGTGACTGGATCTTAATCAATAGCAATATGATTACACCCATGCAGCAATTATAAATTATTTAAAACAGTACCCCTAGGTTACTGACTAGTTGCCTTTAAATTAAATTCTCTGTCAATAATTGATGCAAAGAATTAATGTGAGAACACCTTCAGTTACTGAAACTTTTTTAAGGTGGCATAAAATATTGAACTGTTGCCTGTCATTAGCAGCCATCCTGTCTCTTTTGCACAGCATTGTTCTTTACTAAATTGGTCAAGAAGGACCTCCAGAGCATGAAAGATGACTTGATTCTGAATGCTGTGTTCACTCTTCTTCTAAGGACACTGAGAAATATAAACTTCATGTGCAAGAGGAACTGGAGACTGATGAGACTGGTAAAGCTCCTGGTCCATTTTGCTACTGAAGCAGTGAAACAGAATATGTTCTTGCTTGGTTTTTAGATTATGTTAGATAAGGAGGATAAAAGGAAACCAGTCTAGAATGTGCTGATGTTGGTGGTTAGAAGTAGTGGTGTTTAGAAGGCTGTTGATTTGTTGTGAGTGGCAATTTTCTTCCTGCAAAACCCGCCATAATGTCCAGTCATACATGAGTTAAGAAAAATTCCTTCTACCCTCATCCTTTGTGTATATTTGTTATTTAGGGCTTAGTGTTTTGTAGCAGCTGGGTTGCAAGATTTTACTTCTTTGTAGGAGTGGAAAAAAAATAGAATAATTGCAATCTCAGTAACATCAGAGGATCCCACACAAGTTCATCTGTTGCTGAAATCAGCTGTGATCAGAGTGTGCAGTGGAGGAACATCCACATGTGAGATTTACATCAAAATTTGATCACTTTTTTTCACAATAATTTTTTGCTGTGTAGAAAAAAAAGATTTTTGAATAGTCTGGAAAGCATTTTCTGGTTGATGTGTCAGAATTTACGATTGCTTGTTTTCTGAGAGCACCACACTCCCGTGTGTATTTTTAAGACATAAAAAACCTTAATTCTAGAAAATACAGGGACACTTAGTCACATGGTTATTGTAAAAATCCTACATTTGATAATATTATTAAACCATAAGATTTTAGCTTTTCTAAATCAGAATTATTGTTGATATATTGACAAACTCACAGAAGCCAGGAATATTGGGGACACATGCTGGAACTGGGAGATGATGTTTGCTCCTACTGTTTGGCTTTTGCTTGCTTACTGTGGGAAGCTGGCAAAGCTACACTGACATGTGGACACAGGAAAAATAATTTTAAAAGAAATTCACTCTTCTTGATATCCTTTTCTCTTCCAGTTTCCTCATTTTCTTGTGTCCAAAATACTCTGCTATTGTTATGAGGCATCTCTAAGTAGTGCTTCTGTGGGCATGAAGTTTAGTATCATGAGACATAAATTACACCTGTGTTTTAAATCTGTGTTTAAGAACACAGATTTATGTCTTAGCACTCACAAAATAACACTTTGGGGAATTTTTTAAATAAAAGAACAATAGAATTTTCTGTTATTTGTTTGTAACCACTGTAAGAATTGTGTGTCAGTGAAGCTAGTTATTAACAGTGAATGGCTTTTGGTGTATGTCATGAATAAATACAGATTTGGGATGGGGAAGTGCTAGAAAAAGGAAAACTGATCTATCTGTTTGCAGAGTTTTTGAATGGTGTGAAAGAAATATTGAATATTTACTCATTATAGTATAGTATTTGTCATTTTCTAGCCAGACTCCTTTGACAAGGTTTGGGATAAATGGAGTGAATGCAATATTTAGGTATTTCAAAAAAAAAAAAAAATCCCAAAGAAAATCCAGATTGTGCTGCAGACTCCATGGGATAGGGAAGGGTGGTACTTGTCACTGCTCAGAACCTTTGGTCTATCGCTCTTACAGCTGCTTCAGCCCTTCTGCCTGTTCCCAGTAGGTTTTCTGGATCTTGACGGGGTGCAGAAGTATGGAAATTGTGAAGGTAAACATGTTGTTATGAAGTCTAGCAATTTATAATTTTAGCTCTGGTGGAAGTTTGCTTCCACTGTGAAATGGGGATTTTCAACATAGAGGCTAACATTTAGGAGCACAGGATCAGTTTAGTGATTTCAGTGGCTCCCACCTAGATGAGCAATGGAATAAGAGAAATGCAGCACAAAAAGGCAATTTGTCAGGTGAAGAAATGAAGAACTCCTGATCTTCAGACCTTTCCATGCTCCTGAGTCACTACATGGCCTTGGACAGCTTAGTTACGTTTCTGTACCTTCATTTCCTCGTCTATGAAAAGCAAATAGTAATTCTGTAGTGGGGTGACATAAGAGCTGTCTGTTTAAGGGCAGGTTAGTGTTTTTAAAGTGTAAAGCTAACTTTGTTACCTTGCTTATCACTCATTGAAGGTACCCAAAGGACATTGCTTAGTGCATAATTGGTCCAGCGTGCAGTATGTTTGCCTTTTTAATATTGAATACTAGCAAAATTGAAATGACAGTTTTGTAATTACAGGTTGCAAAATACCTTAAATATTAGGGTTAAACTATCCATTAATAAAAAAGCAAACAAAGATTTCTGGAACCTGCTGTTGGATCACTTCATTGGTTTTAACTAATTATAAACATAAAAAAACCCAGTGTCTGATTTGCCTGCTAGTGTTTATAGTGTTTGATAAGAGTTTTCATTTTAACACATAGGAGCCTCAGCTGCTGTCATGAACTGACTGTGCTGCCTAAATCTGTTTAGTCAGAGTTTCAGTCTAACTAAGCAGGAAGACGCTGTCTGTACGTTTACCTCAATAGCTAAAATTTGTGTTATTCACAAAATAACTTCCAGACATATTGGTTTCCCTTTTATTAAAGGACATACTAATGCAGTAGACCACTTGCACAAAGTAAATTCAGCAACTGATGCTTAATTTCATGTAGATGAAAGTAGTGTAGTGGTGTAAAAGTTCGTGGTCTGTTTGTAAAGCTTGCATGTTCTTTTTGTTTGCATGTTACTTCTCTTTGCTGTTTTCCTTCTGTTAAAAGTCTAACATCCTGTGCTGGCTGTAAAGCCAACTGAGAATTCTCCTCACTACAGTGCAACTGCAGTGTCTCCCTCCAGAAAGGATTGCAACACCTCTACAGTTTAGTGACTTGGAACCTTGTCTTCACTCGCTCATTTTTACTCTTCAATCCGTTGGCACTAGCACAGTGGGAAATTTAATAAATGGTTAGAAATCTTCAGTCGTGTATAAGCCCTGACTTGTGTGCAGGAGATTTAGCATATATAACTCTTAAGTTGATGAGCAGTTGCTCATTTTATGGATTTTTAAGCAAGCATGGAAAATATTTCAAGTTAGCTAAAGATTTTGCTCTTGTCAGAAATATGAAAAATTTCACTAGTTTCAGTATTTTCTTTCATTGCAACATAAATTGCATTTACTTTGGGAAACTAAAATGAGGTTGAACTGGGAAGCTATATTTCAAAACATGAAATCAAAATGTATTTGAACAAGAAAATAGAAACATTAAAGAATGAAAATTAAAAGCCCTATAAATCCCAGTTCCTCCTTGTCCACTCCTGCTGAGCAAAAGATGACCCCAAAAGAAATGCAACTACTGAAGCAAAACGGCTATTCATTTCACTGATGTTAGCCCAAGTGGAAAATAAAATCTTAGGAGCTGTTTAGGTTTTCTTTTCTTGTTCTTATTTGGGCTCACCATACTTGGTAGCATACATGGTTTTAAAGACAACCTTCTGTCATGCAGTTTGCATTAATGTTAAACTTTACCATAATCTGAAAATTCTCCTAATTTTTGGCTATGCAAAGTTGGTTAATGTGTCCAGGACACATTAATTACTGTGACTAGCTCAGGCATCATGCTTGCACCAGCTACTCAAGTGTTTCTTCTGCCTGACTGATTCTGTGGGAAGATCTGAGGGAGGTGGAAAACGCCATGCTAAAGTGGGATGAAATGAAATTAGAAAACAAAAAAAAGTGCCTGATTGAAACCATTTATGACAAGTGTTATTTCTGCTTTTTTAGAAACTTAAGAAAGCAACCTCACAAAGATCTCCAGCTTTCCATGCTGAAGATATTTTGAGAAATTGATGACTAAATTTGTCCAGGATTTGTAATTTCTTTCTCAGAATTTTCATTGACAGTCTGATTAATGAGTTATTTCCATTTATCATCTATCTTAAGCTAGTTTTACCAAATATACAAAACATACTGTTCTGAAACATGGTTACGTGACCAAAATGAAAGCATATGTGAAGTGCAAAATCCTACGCCTGTCAACACTGTGGCTTCAACCGTGTTCTTCCTGTAATGCTGCACCCGTGTTGAGTTACAAGAACACGCATGCATCTATGTACGTGTGAGATCCTGTTACGTGTCAGTGTTACTGCTGTTCCCCAAAAAATCAATATGATTTGCCTGAATTGTCTCAGTAATGATGGTACAAGGTAGACTGGTGTTAATGTGTAATATCCAGTTTTGAAAAACATGTTTCAAGGTCTGATGAGTTTGACAGAGGTAAATATGTAAGTATTGCCTGAGAAAAGTAGTAGGTCTGTAAATGACTATTATTTTTGTCTAGCCTTTGAAACAAAACTCAGTTGTGGATTGGTTTGGGAAGTGACCATTTGTAAAGTTTGAGACTGGAGAAAAGAGAGCAGTTTACTGCTAAAGTTATTTATTTTTTCTTTGACTGCACTGTAGATACCTCTCTATGAAAATAGCTAATTATCACCCAGAGAAGCAGGTGCTATTTTTTATTTCTCATGCAGGGAAGACAAGTCACATACAAGAGAGTAAAGGCTGTCTTAAGTCCAGCTTTTCATCCCTTTTGTCAGTGAGGTACTTCTTTAGTATTTCAGAAGGTATTTCCAAACTTGGAAACAGAGCATTTGTTTCAGCAGCACTCTAAGGTGCAAGCATTAACAGTGCTGGGAGCACCAGGTGGGAAGCTAGTATGAGACTCTGGGACCTCGTGCCATTGGACACTAGACAACACTTACTCCACCAAACATGGCTCTTTGAAGGTAATATTTAAATTTCAAGGTAGTATTTAAAAGGACAAAATAAATTATTGGTTATAGCTACAAAGATTTCAAGAAAGAGCAAAGAAACAGTATTATATTTACATATGGTAGAAACATGAAGATTCATGAAAGAGCAACAAGAATGGTATGAGAAGCTGTTTTATGGGAGTAACAGTGCAACTTTTAGTCTATTTTACTTACCAGAAATAAAGTCAGGAGGTGTTCAGATCACCGTCAGTGAGTACCTACCAGGGAAGATTTCTGAAGAAGTGTTCTTTCAGCTCTTAAAAGCAGAATATGATCCAGCACTGGAAACTGAAGCGGGACAACCTATGAACAACCTATGGATCACTCATTTCTGATAATTCAAACATCTTTTGAAACCTTTTGAGAAGTTGCAAGATGGATACAGAAGTCACTTGGTGACATTCTGTGGCTTTTATGAGAACTGGAGAGGATTACCTCAGAGATGACTCTTTGCCCTTATTACCTGTGAATACAGGAACCAACAAAAGGACAATAATTAGCTCTCCAGGCCAGCATAGGGTGGGTTTATGCATCATCTTTCTGCAACCTGAGCAATTTCAGCACTGAAAATACTAGCAGAACCTGATATTAAACCAAAGCCAGACTGGGTGACAGATGTATATTATAATAATAAACATTCCCCTTTGTCTCAGTGTAACTCACAGGTTATAATGCTATCCTCATGGCTGTACTCTGAGGTGTTCTTTCTTGAAATGGTACGTCTGGCCAAGGACCAAAAGGAGCACTGAAGGGCAGAAAAATGCCATTTAAGCATCATCTTTCTGAGATTAGTTATGATACTTTGTAGTGACAGAAGTGAAGATGAAGTCTTGCTGCAATAGAATTACCACTTCAGTGGGAAAAACATGCAAGCTATTTATTCATACCTAAACCTCCCTAGCTTCGAGGTAGTTTACTGTATACAGAGAGAGGAATAGCATGGATATATAATATTATGTGCTCTCCTGGCACCAGGTGAGAGCCTGGACTGGTGGTACCATATGGCCCATTTATAGTCTGGGCTCCAAGAACACTGGAGACCATAAGAGGCCCTATTCCCCACAGAGCTCTGCCTTCTGAAAAGCTGCCCAAAGTCAAACCAGATCATGTCCCCTAGGGCACAGCATGCAGAGGCAATACTCTTAACACTGCAGTTTTGGGGGGTAGCCTTTCTGTCCTTCCCTCTAAATATAGCAAAGGATTGTATTTCATATCAGATACACAAACATCTATATGTTCATGCTGTAGAAAGCATCAGAAATGTAGTCCAAGAGGTTTTTTAAAAATAGTGGCTGCTTGCAGGATGCTCAAAAAATGGCCACTCACGGTTTTTGGGTTGATATTTTCTGCATTGACACCACTTTCTAAACTGACTTTTTTCTTTTTTTTCTTAGTATTCTGCATATCTAATTTTGAAGTTTAAATAGATCTATACTCTCCCCAAGGGGTGATGTGCAAACTAATATTAAGATTAAAATCTTTTATGTTTGTTCTGGAGCTTGAAACAGAAAACTAGTGCATAGTCTGTTTTATCCCACTGGCTCTCTAAGGTTCAGGTATTAACATAAATACAGCCCATTAACACTTGTTCCTCTCTGTCAGGACATAAATTAAGTCTGCAGGTGTTCCATGAAGCTTTACCCTTGGTACTAATTAAGCCTTGATAATTAGGTTTGTTAAATTCAGGCCTTTAAGCTTATATTCCCTCTTTGGGTTGCCAAAATGGGGATTTGCAATATACAAGGCCTGTTTCTGTAGGTTTTTTGGGTTTTCTTGATTTCTGTTTTTTGTTTTCAACAAAACGACAGTAATAATCAACTCTCATTTAGTTAGGTGGCTGAAGGTTCAAAACTTGTGCAGAGCTTGGATATTAGCTTGTATTTACATCAGAACATTTTCTTTTGCTGGCTTTTTGGCAGAGCACAGTCATTGTAGTGGAAAGTTTCCAGTCCATATGTTAAATGCACAGATGCTTCGAGTAGATAAATGGTTGCAGTTCCAAATGAAATATTCAAAAATGCATAACTTGACATCCTAAAATGATGATATTAAAAAATGTTTAAAAACAATAGAGTTTAATTTAGCAAGCATAACCTATATAGCAATGAGACTTCTTCCAGAGAAAAAAAAATTACAGAAAAAATTTCTAATACTTTTGATTTTTGTCAAGTGTTTTAAGAGGTTGTGTTCACAGGTCATATGGTCTTAGTGCTAAATAAAAATAATAATTAAAGAAATCTAGTTCAAAGGAGTCCTCCTGGGGATAGTTATTTGTAACACATACACAGAACAATAAGTAGTCTAATCAAAATGGATTTTCTTGCCAGTTAATCTTTTCTCTTTTGTTTCTCTGTAAATATAAAGCCCATCAGATCAAATGTTTGATAAATGTCATTTTTGATCTGGAATAAACAGCTACAACTCCATTAGAGGTGCTTTCCACGTTGTTTGTTGCAATCATGCTAACTTGATGCTAATAGCTTTAATGTTCTTTTTATCCATTGGATATTAAAATACTTTTAGTCAAAACATTTCCTTAAAAAATAAAATAAATTAATAAGTGCTATGAGAGACTTTCAGCAACATTAGGTTCTCATCCTTCATTTTATTTAGTGTTTTATTGACCAGAAAGCCACAATTAATCATTTTTGGGCAAGAGCTATAGGTTTGGTAAGCAAAAGGGTTTATTCAGATGAGGTACATAAACATGCAATCAGTTTAACATAACAAATAATGTTTTTAAATTTTAATTTGATTTCTAATAATACACAGTTTAAAGTTTGAAAAAATCTTCAGTTAATTTTCTTGAAAGAGTAAAAATTACTTAAGGTGTGTATTTAGACTCAGCTACAAAAAAGATTTAATACAGAACAGCCAGAAATAAACATAAGGGTGTCGAAAGAACTTCTTATCCAGTGTGGCATTCAGATTGTTTTCCCTTGGAATGGTTCTGCTATAAAAGAAGCCTGCCGAAGCAGAGAAAAGGCAAAGTATCTAATGATTATAATTAAAAGACATCACTTCATATTGTAGAAAATACTAATCTAACCTTTTAATTTATAGCATTTCTATATTTATAATGAGAAATAGTATGATACATAGCATATATCATAGTAACAGTGTCCTAAATACTCAATTAATTGGCAGATTTTTAATGGTGGCCCCATTGAGGCGTATAACGATTGACAAAATACTGTAAAAGAGGGGATACTTGATAGATTCCACTTATTAATAGGTCAAAGTCATTAGGGGAGATAATGTATGAGAGAAGCTACATTCAACCCCTCAATGTTTTGACTTTTAAGAGAAGGAGAAGACTGAGATGGGCTACTGGAGTTCATGACTACAATAGCATTTAGAGGTTTTAAATTAATAACAGTTCCGGTTCTGCAGCATTTTCCATGTCAAGTAGTAAAAAAGACTTTGGTTTGAATATATAATTCTTGCAGTGTTTTTAAGAGTTTGGCTACCAACTGCCAGGTATAAATCTGAAAGTTGTTGGAAGCATGAAATAATTTGTTTCTTTCCTATGTGCATTGGCTTGGCTTCTCAGTCACATTTGTGCTTCTAAAGCTTCCCTTTTCAGTAGGCTTCCTTTTTCAGTACTTCAGGAGGCTTTATTTTTTGTCAGGAGGTTGCAGTTCCTTAGGTTACAGGAAAACATCAATTTTCCCTTTTTCATGACTTCCCACTCCCCTTCCCTGCATTCTACTTAGAAAAGAAACTAGAAAACAGTCCGAAGACTTTGCAGAGACGTGGCATGTGTCTAAGCAAGGGACTTTAGCCACTCCTATAGCTCATCTTCTATACCATAACTGGCATTTCATATTACATTATTTAAAATGTTATTAGTGAAGCAAAGAGTCATTGCTGATTAAACACCTCAAGGACAAAGATATGACAAGTTTTTTTCTTTCTAGTGAACTCTTGCATAGTGCAATGTGCAGCTCCATGTGGGAAGGGAAGATTCTGTGAGGGCTAAAAGGTGGGTGGAAAGCTGGGGGTTAAGGCATTTCAAAATGTCAGGCAGCTTGTTATATTGCAGTACATCATTCTATCCCCGGAGACTACTGCTGAGGCCTAGGCCAAAGCTATACAGAGAACAGAAAATTTGACATGAGCTTCCAAATTTTCTGTTTAGCTCTCTTGGGCTGCAACCCATATGCCATGGTTAAACCATCAGGCTTTGCTCCACTGAGACCTTAGGACAAAGCAACTCAGTATTTCCTTTTCAGTGAAAGTGACTGCTCGTTGCCTTAGCGGAAATCTATTTTCCTACCCATTGTCTTGTTAAAATGAAAATAGCTTCTCCCCCTTACCCCCCTGCAAAATAAAAGGTGGGTTTGAATTGCAAACCTCTTATTTTCCTGTTCTTAACTTCTCAACTTAAATATTAGTGAAACCCAACAGTAGATTTTAATAAATTATAAAATACATTGGTATTTGGAAAACACAGCTGGATAACAGAGGTGTATAATCACATCTCGAGCAGAAGCAGCATTTGTGGACATCCATCAACCCCGTGATCTCAGTTTCAGCATGTTATATGCCCGAAATGTATGAGAGTGGTTCTAATGACACGGATCCAGGTTTCATTTTACAAAAATACACCCAGTAACCCTATTGATAAGGGCAGTCACTTTTTCTATGAGTTCTCAATCTCATGTGTTCAGTCGTTGGTTGCTAAACTGTAAACATATTGGACTCTAGCCTAGGGAAAGTGCAGTGAGAGAAGCAGCTCATGTTCTTAGTTCTGCTCATATAACCAAACACGTTGAGATTTCTGTTGTCATGTAATGCATGGTAATTTATTATTCCCACTGCATTTATCACAGTTGTACAAGAGAGAGAGAACATGCCAAAATTGCTATTTGTGAGAAATTGAGTTATGGCCAAGTATAGTTAAATGTTGGGGGCAGAACCTGATCTCGCTTTCCATAAAGCTGTCCTGACCAGCATCTGAGGATTTCTGTAGTGTAAGAGAGTTTTCAGATGTTGTGTAGCTGGCAGCCTGTACGGTTTATCCCACTGCTGTGCATGCCTGGGTCAGAAGGATTTAGCTCTCTGAAACCTTCTCTAACATGCCTGAAGCCCAAATCAGGTGGCACGATGTGGAGGCGTACAGGGGTACCTATTCCATGTGAATAGCTGCATCAAGCATAACTTGGCAAAAAACCCTAAGATCTTTGCTGTACTGAACTGTTTTACTGTCCTCATGTTTTTCAGCCTAACTAAACTTAGGATGTTTGGGACGTTTTTCATTTTGTCCTTTTCTTTAAGGATATTTGCATGTGTGTGTAAGAAAGAGACTAAATGGCTAACAGGCTTTTTTATTTCTCCAAGAGGGATCTTGCAGTATTATTGTTAATGTTATTACCCCTATAAATTAAAAATGATTTGACTATTGGTGCTAGTGTTGGTGTTTGCATGTAAAGATTTTTGAGATTTCAGAAGAGACCTACAAAAATGCTGTGAACTTTTATCCTATAGTAACAGGATAAAGAAGCACTGTCTTCATAAAAACAAGATTAAGATATTCCTTTTTTCAATCCTATCAACACCTACGTTTGGAGAAAACTTCTGCTAGAAAAGGACTTTTAATCTAGGAGAAGGACATATAGTTAGACCAATGACTGCACTGAAACTGGACAAATTGTAGTAGTAAGATAAAAAAGGTGTAATTAAGCACTGTAACAACTTGCCTAGGAATGTAGTGACTACTCCATCACTTGAAGTCTTTAAATCAAGATTGAATGTCTTTCTAAAAGATACTGGTTGTAGCTCAACCAGAAGTTTTGAGCCATGGGCTTGATTTGGGAATCCCTTGGCTAAATTCTGTTAAATGGAAGGTCATACTAGATGATCATAATGATCCCTTCTAGCCTTTAAATTGCTTTCTCTATTAATCTGCTCTGGTCATGAAAGTGTCATTTGCCCAAGCAGATTTCAGATCTTTTGAGCATGCATATATTTCGGTGAACTAGCTTGGATGGAGGCTACTCTGAAAATGTGTGCACAGCTCCTTCTGCTGAACATGTGCTTTAATGCCAACCTGAAGCATTTTCTTCTTAAAACTTTATTCCCAAAGGAAGTCGGCTGCCTGTTTGTACAATATAAATATGTTGTTTTCTCTTCTTAGGCACTGTAGCTGAGGTACATAAAACTATATAGTTTAAATCACAGGAGGAGCCATTTATAATTCTTGTTCATTTTGTACACAAATCCATGTGATTCCATTAGATATGCAGCACAGCCTGTTATACAGTAGTGAATGGAGATCAGGCACTTCTGTTTACCTATGAAATTGCCTATTAAATTTACAATAACTACCATAAAAATGACTTTGTCTCTCCTCTGAGAGGAAGTTTCAATTTACTGGTTCATGTGAAAGTATCTTGCAAGTAATTGTAAATATTTTAAGTAGTTTTACTCTGATATTATTTGATATGTCAAATTCATTGAAAAACAATTATCTAGTGAAATTTTGGAGACACAAGTTGAAACCTGTTCAATTATTTTTAAAGAGGGAATTCATTTCATATTTTGTACTTGTACTCACAGTTGGTGAAAGGTCTAGAACACAAGTGTTATGAGGAGCAGCTGAGGGAACTAGGGTTGTTTAGTATGGAGAAGAGGAGACTCAGAGGGGACCACCTTGCTCTGTACAACTACCTGAAAAGAGGTGGCAGTAAGATGGGGCTCAGTCTCTTCTCACAGATAACAAGTGATAGAACAAGAGGAAAAGGCTTCAAGTTGAACCGGGGGAGATTGAGACTGGATATTAGAAAGCATTTCTTCACCAAGTAGATTATCAGGCATTGGAACAAGCTGTCCAGGTTGGTGACATCCCTAGAAGCGTACAAAAAATGTGGTGCTTGTGGGCATGGTTTGCTGGTGGGCATAGTAGTGTGGGTGGATGGTTGCACTCGATGATTTCAGAGGTCTTTTCCAACCATAATAATTCTATGATTCTCTAGAGTTCTTCCTTAAAAATAGTTGTGCAATTTTGATTTCCAAGTTGAATGTTCCCTTTTACTTCTGTTTTAAAAAGACTCATAAAATCATGAAAACGGTGGGGGAGAAGGCAGAGTAGACAGAGGGTCTTTGATTGGTTTAAATCAAATTAGGTCTTTGACATTTAGGACTCTAGTCCAGGGCAGTCACAAATTAGTCAAAATTGAAGACAAAGCCAAGGTGCAGGGGAGAAGTTTCAGGTTTAGGGTCAATTTTTCTAGAAACTGAAGTGTTCCTGTCTCATCACACAAGACTGGAGAAAGAGTGAGTCTGCACTGCTAAAAGCAAAAGGTCTTCTTGGACCCAAGGCATTAGGTTGTTTGGTACCAACTCAGACAGAAGAAAGCTACTTGTTTGTGGGTGTCCCTGTGTGTTTTTCCTATGGGACCTACTGAATTTTTTATTTAGTTGGGTTTTTTTTAATTCTATTATTTCATAACCTGAACTGGTGTTTTAAATGCTGCTCAGTCACCTCCTGGAGGCCAGCAGGGCATGTGACCTCTTTTCCAAGGTGAGTCAGTGTTGTTTGGTACCTTCTTTTATGGTGTGGGTATAGGTGGACAGTGATGAGGAAAGGACATATGCTGCCACTAAAAAGTACATGGATAAAATTCAGATCCTGTTTCATACAGCAGCCTCCCAGAGATGTATGCTCACTGTTCAGCTGTTAAGATTGTTATTAAACTTTATGGACCATAAACCCCATGGAAACAAGGAAAGTGAACAACTATGCTATTACAATAGTGTCAAAACAGGAGACATATTTCATAGCTTCAAAACTGTAAGCCTGCCTACATGAAGCATCTTGGCTCTCGTCGGCTGCCTCAGACTACAGTGTTTATTTAATCTCTAAATTAAATGTAATATTGGTAATACATAAAGCCTGGAAAAATATGTTCCTTTTAGTTTAAAGTTCAGCTTCATAAATCTAGCTTTGCAGACTGCCTTTTGAAGTGGGAGTTGATTTTTTTATTATTTAAATATTTGTCAGGCATCCATCATCTCTTAATATTTCCTGTCATGGGAATCTACTTAATTCCAAACTAAATCCATCTTGATTTTCACTAAATGACCCAACTTGCTCAGTACAACAGAGTCCTGATTAAGGGAGACAGACAAACAAGGGGATGAAAACATCCTTGACACACTGCTGTTGGGATGTGAGGAAGGGAAGCTGAGATGCTAAATGCAGCCTGACTCAACAAGGCAACGTATTTGCTTTCAAACATATATATTTTGAGAAAGGAACTGTGCGTGAGTGTGTTTTAAGGTGTTAGCAGACTTGTCCCTTGTATGTATGTATTTGCCTTTCAGTGTCCTCCTGGGAATTGCTTTTGACTGGGCCAAGTTACAACAGTTTAAATACAATCATTCACATAGACACAGTAAATTTCTACCTACAATGCTTTAGCCTCTCCCAAACTCATATTGCAGTATTCTGAAGACTGGGGAGCATGAATATACGCCACCTGGGGGGACACACACCCATCCATTCCCTTTTCTCAGGGGTGATTAGCTTTTCAAGGTAGGTTAAGTTACTGCCCACTTTTGTCATTCTTGCCCTAAAGAGAAGATGCTGTGCTGTTTGATTTTTTTTTTCCTATCAAAGGGTAAATTCCCCCAGATTATTATTTTTTAAAGGCTAAAGTAGCAAAGTAGGGATGCAGTAAGAAAATGGAGAGAATATAAGTTGTTACAACAGGAACTTTTTCCTGGGATATATATTACTTATTAGATACTATCTGTGCATGTGGTTGCATGTTGCTGATTTCTCCATGATTTGTCAGGTATCACTCTGTTGAACAGTGGGGTTTGTTTTGGTTTTTATTTTGAGGTGTGTTGTGGTGGTTTATGTTTCCCCCACAATCAAGCATACAGAAGAGATTTCAGGATCTGAAAGCAGGTAACCAAGCTTGAAAAATAATGATTAATTTTTGTAAGAAAGGAAATTTTTCTTCTTTCCCTTTCTATCGTGATGGTTAACAGAAAGACAGCTTTAGTCTGACCTGGCCCTTGTCTTGCACACATGCTTTCGCTTTTCCTACAGACTGCTAATGACTGTGGCTGTAATTATTAGGTGCTGTTGATCAGAGGAAAGCAAAGTATTTCATGCTGCTGTTTATTCTGGGTGTATAAAGCTGATATACATATGATTCTCTTCTCTGAGCTGATTAATTGCTTCCAAATTAGGGGCTGTGCTTTGAAGGAATCTAACCCATTGTTTTCTATTTATGGCACACTTGTTGATACTGGTGAGGAAAGTGTGTTGTTTGTGTTATCCTGGTTTGTTGCTTATCAAATGGGACCCCTTCAGTAGGGTTTGCAATGTTATGAGCCCTCAACTGTAAACATTTTTTCCTGTGACTGGGAAATTATTTTTCCTAAGCACCTTGCTAAGTGTACATTGATAGTGTTGCATATAAACGGACTTATTGTACAGCCCTTGCTGACAATGTTACTATTTATTTGGAGCTGCTATTCAAAGAATGCTAATATTATGTAGTGAGTTTTCTGCAAGAGTTGTTTGTAAATATGCCAGGAGAAACTAGTGTAGAAAGCACTTGAAACCAGCTCCTCTATGAAAATTAGAGAGGAAAATAAGCTGTGTAATGCATCTATATATGTGTGTGTATATATATATTTATATACACGCACACATAGTTTTAACTAGGTTACCAATTCAATTAAAATAGGAAAATATTCAGGCCAAAAAGAGTTCTTATGCCAGAAAGACATGTTCTCTCCCAAATGCTTATTTTATAAAATGCCTTGGTCCTTAAGTGAGAACGATATTACTGTATTTTATAGGTACCTGCCCAAAAAGAACTTAATCACATAATCATTTTGGATGATAAGAATAAGCTGTGCAGTATACAGTTCCCAAAAAGTAAATTCATTTTTAATGTGCCATCTGTTGCTGCAGTGTAATACAAAGATAAATAGTTGAAAAAGAGAAAGAGAATTGACAAGAAAGAGAAATGAGGTTTGATTTGGCCTTTCATCATACACATAAAACAACATAAGCTCAATCAATGCACAGAAATGAAAGCTAATACATAATAGTGGTTGGTGCTGATTTTCCACACCTATTGTTTAAAGTCCTAATTAAGAAAGAGATCTGAGTTAGTGTGGTTCCTTCTGCCTACCCAGACTCATGCATGCCACATCAAGCTCTTGGTAGCCTGTCCTGAGGAGCTGGTAACTCTCCCCCCTGCCAAAGGTGAGCCGGGGTGGAAGGCTTGGTTGCCTGGGAAAAAGGAGAACTGACATGCAAACAAATAAAAGCCTGTGCCAGGAAGTTTTAATCAGCCCCTTTTCTGAAAGGGATTTTGATGGATAGTTTGAGACTCTTTGGAGTGGAGGATCTCTGCAGTAATGTCATGCTTTTAGGAGCTTGTTAGACAGCTTAAAGCTGTGATTAATATTTAGCAAAATGATATATAGGGAGGCTTGAAAGCTGAGGTTATTTACTATGTATAATTAGCTATGGTTATTATTTGTAAAAGACACTGTGGAATCTAGATGTAAGTAACAAAGCTCAGTGACAGAGTTTTGAGTTATAAAGTTCCGTTAGTATCAAAAAGATGTTCTGCAAAGCCCATTATTCAAATGTTTGAAAAAAGATATTGAATTAAATTATAAGCATGAAGCCTTTCTTCAGGGACACAAGCTTCTGTAAAGATGTTCTGGTGAGATAAGTTTGCCTATTTCTCCTTTTCCCTTCCCTCCTTATGTTTAAAATGAACTACATTTCAGAGACATCTGTGTGTAGACTTAAAGCTTAGAGGAACAACAGGGTAAGGAAATGAGCATTGTTAGCTTAGTGAAATAAATTCCAGCTGACACTTTGAGGTGACATTGCTTGCTTCAACAGGAGAAGATTAAAGAAAGAAATTTCATCTTTCCTGTGATAGGAAATATCCTTTTTATTATCCAGAGCCAAAGTATATATTAAAAAAAATAATAAAAAAATAATTTGCTGCTTTTCCCAGGTTGCTGAAGTGCCATGGTGAAGTGGGAAAGATGATTTAAGTAAAGCACTTGTTATAAGTATGTGTCCTTTCTCATCACTGCTTACTTTTTAGGGTCAAGTGATAAAAAAAGACCTAGATATGAAGAATCTGGTATGTCTGAAGGTTTCTTCTCTTCCTCTGAGAGCTAGAGACTTCATACAGTTGGAGACTTCATAAATAACTCAAGATGGAAATTGTTGTTTTGTTTTGCGTATTTATTACAACGAAGAAGAGACCAGACCTCCCTAAGAACTGTGAGGCAGGCTAAGGGTAAACATGGAGGTAATAATTTTGCTGTGGATGGTATCGTAAAATTAGGTAATAGGAAGGTTGATTTGTGCCTGATTTAAAAAGGCTTGCAGTAGTTCCTATCTCGGGTAGCTCTTAATATCGAAAGACCCTTTGGCCATCTGCTGCATAAGTGAATTTTAACTTGGCCTTGAAACACTATATAGTTTTCCTTGGAGCACTCTCAGCTTATTTATCTCTCCTTCATTTAGTGCATATCAGCTGTATTTCAGGAATTCAGTGAATTTCATAGAATTATAAATGAAATGGTGTGATAAAAGTCCTGGTTCTGATCGAGGCTCTGTCCCACTAATCTTTGTGATTCTTCCTTTGAAAGTTCCTGTTCTAGGGAGAAAATGAAGGAGAGATGGTGTCAGTGATGCTTTCCTTTAGCTTTATTACATCTGTAAATCCTTCTATGCTGATCATGGTAGTAATTCTAAAAAGCACTTTCTGACTTCTTTACTGAAATACATGTGGGAATAATGCAGTTTTGTTGTGTCTGATCTCAGGTTGGCTTTATTATGCAAAACCAGTGAGCAGCTTCTAGTGCTCAGAGAAATCCTAGTGGAACATATTAACAAAAACACGTACAATTACTCTTTACTGACTTTCAAACTATGCTAGTGTTGTCCTCAGTTATAGTGAACATGTTTTATTTTAGTTTATGTTGTTGTTGTTATTTAATTGTGGGAGAAAGAAGGTTTTCTTTATTCCTGCTCTCATTCATGTTCTTCTCCTTGTACCCCTTTTCTTTTTTCCTCTCTTGTTTCCATCCGAATTTCTGAAACTGATTAGTGATACTACAGCTTGACAAATTGGCTGTCTCCAGCCAAATTTTGCATTTATCTCTACTTAATGCTTTTTAGCAGAGGGGTAATAAAAGGAAGCATTTCAGTAATTTTTGAAGAATTATACTCTCTTGCTTAATAAAACAATACCTTGGTTTTAAACCTTATAATGAATATATTTAGCTCTGTGGGAAAAATGCTGCTTTTTGAACAGATATTATCTGCAGAAATGTACTGCTGAAATGGGTACACATACGGGAGGCAAAAAAGCACCTCATTTTTTTATTGCTTTTCTTCACTGATTAACACTGTTGAGAGTTCTGGTTTAATTCTTGCTATTTCAGTTTCAGAACAGTTTGGAAGTATTTATCGAGGTTTAGATAGAACTAGAAGTTTGAAAAACAGCTTTAAGTATTTCTGTAATTCATAAATTCTTTTTTTTCACTGTACAGAGTTGATAGACTGAACAAAATACATCTGATTTGGTATCAAACCATTCAGTCCAGTTAAGGTAATAGAAGAATTATCTAAAATAATGAGAACTTCTGTTTGCATCTTGGTTTTTAAGTTGTGTTGTGGGTGTTATTCCTGTCCCCTCCCTTTTTTTCTGGCAGGGGCTGGCAGGCAGTTATGGGTTTCTATCTTCATCTTTATGCCCTAAATGGAGAAAGCATGACCATATCCAGTGTTCACCTTCAGGGGTAAGGAAAAGCCTGTGTGACAAATCTCCTTTTTCAAAGGCATAGGGACTGTTTAAAAAATAAAATAAATCCTCCCCCTTGCCTCCCCACCCCCCTTTTATTTTTTTCCAGAGGAGCTTAGTGAAAAGACCTAGGTTTTAAAGATGAGACTTCTGTGTGTATGTGTCAGAGCTTTTGGTCACAAGAGACTTGGAAGGCAAATCTGATAACGGGAGAATAAACTTCTGTTCTGGTCTTGGTAGAAGCAACTTAGTTGTCAGCAGCATTTGCAACGCTTACTGTGTATTCAGTTCTGTAAAGCATCTCTTCAAACTCTAATGTCTACTATCCCTTTAGCAAAATCTAGTGCCATACAAATCTGTTAAATATTTTTATCTTAATCACTCCTTGTAGCTGCATCTTAGAACTATGAGCTGTGTTCCCAAATTCTCATGCATTTTATTTATTTGACCTTTCTTATCAATGCTCCACTGACTGTCACTGTACTTCTACACTGAGACTCTCCATTGCTAGAGTAAGAGCTAATGGGTTTAGCAGCTACATATTTTCTAGATGCAAAACAAAGCTGTTCACTGATACCTTAGTGACACATCTGAGTGGTGTTACAGTTGTGCACCCATCCTGCTGCACCATGTATGCTTCATTTCATCATTGCTGAGTCTTTCCAAGGAGGGTGGCTTCCAGATTTACTGGAGGCCTTTGAGAGCATAGTGCAGAAAGCATGTCCCCATCACCTGAACACTGACCCTGCTAAGCTGCTGTTGCCATGGAGCGTCCTCTGCATACCTGTGTATGGGGCAGTGAGAGCCCACTGGAGGAACTCATAGTTTTGAATGGACAGCTCTCCAGGATTAAATGTAATCCTGGTACATGCTTCACAAGAAAATATCCCACCTTCCTTAGGCTATTTTTGTTCAGAACAGTGCAAAAGTGGCTTATTTGCAGTAGTCGTGTTGCGCTTATACCAGAGGGTTAAGAAGCTGTTGTCTTTTCCTCCACAGCCATGATTTGCTGCTGGAAGGCTTTACACCAGGGAAGTCAATGCTGCTGTAGCTTAGCAGCTTGGTGTTGCTTAGAACCGTTCTCCTCAGGTTTATTTCTCTGTGTTTGGCTGTATGGCAGCTGTCTCCTTGGAGCATGAAGGTTAGAAACTTGATTACTCCTGACCTGGCAGGTGTCACTAGGAAGTGAACCCTGAATACAGAAGTGAAGGAGAAAAATATAACTTTCAAGCTAATTATATATCCATTTAACAATTAGATTCTTGTAGGATAGTGCAATGAAGAATATTCATGACTCCATAGCTTACTATGCATGTTGGTGCATGGAGCTGAAGCTTCTACAATCCTAAAAAAATAAGGCTGTTCCTTAATAAGAAGTGTGGCAGTGCATGGTGGGATGCAAGTATATAAATTTTCCGCTTTGCTTGTTTTGTTATTAAGTTATGGTTAAGCTTGATTAGCTATCTGTGTCCAAGATTTTAGATATGTTTCCTTTTTCAGCTGCAGTAAAACACAGTAAAACTGTGCATCGCTGTTGAGAGTGCTTCTGTTAACTACGTAATTACAACGGTATTGAGATGAAAATGCTATAAATATATCATAGCAGGTAAAGGGACTAAACATTGGGGGAACAAATTATCATAGATACAGGTGTGTTATTTTAACAATCCTATCTATTTTGGTCTCTAAGATCACAGAATATTAGGAGTTGGAAGGGACCTCAAAAGATCATCTAGTCCAACCCCCCTGCCGCAGCAGGATTCCCTAGACCAGGTCACACAGAAGCGCGTCCAGATGGGTTTTGAATATCTCCATAGAAGGAGACTCCATAACCTCTCTGGGCAGTCTGTGCCAGTGCTCTGTCACCCTCACTGGGAAAAAATTTCTACCTGTATCCACACGGAATCTCCTATGCTTCAGCTTACAGCCATCGCCTCTTGTCCTGTCACTGGGCTTCACTGAGAAGAGCCTGACCCCATCCTCCTGACACGCACCCTTCACATATTTAAAAGCATAGATGAGGTCACCCCTTAGCCTCCTCTTCTCCAAGCTAAAGAGACACAGCTCCCTCAGCCTTTCCTCATAAGGAAATCTTTGTGGCTCTGCGCTGGACTCTTTCAAGCAGTTCCTTATCCTTCTTAAACTGAGGGGCCCAGAACTGGACACAATATTCCAGATGCGGCCTCACCAGGGTAAAGAGGAAGAACCTCTCTTGACCTACTAACCACACCCCTTCTAATACACCCCAGAATCCCATTAGCCCTCCTGGCCACAAGAGCACACTGCTGGCTCATGGTCATCCTTCCATCCACCAGGACCCCCAGATGCCTTTCCCCTTCACTGCTCTCCAACAGCTCAGCCCCAGCCTATACTCATACATGGGCTTGGTCTTTCCCAGGTGCAAGACTCGACACTTGGCCTTATTGAATCTCATTAAATTTCTCCCTGCCCAACTCTCCAGCCTAAGTCACACTGAATGGCAGCACGATACCCCTTTATGAAGTGATCAGTCTAGATAACATTGACTTGGTGTTCAACTTGTAAAAAGGCTGCAGCAAATTATATAATGGAACTACTTTTGTGTAAAATTAGTCAACAACATTCAGGTAGAAAAGTTGAGAGTAAATACCACCATGTTGGCTTTTCTTGCATATCTGACATGTAGACAGGTACCTATGTACAGCTTGATCATAAAACAAGTGCTGTAAACCTCCATGAAATACATTCATTTTTTCTATGCCTCTGCATGATTATTCTGTTTGTCACCTTTTTTGTGTTCCCTCTTACTCCAGATTAACACAACCGTGTAGGCTTTTGTATGCCTTTTAAACCACGGTGCACATCTACAAAGCATAAATCAGTAATCAAAATAGTGGTGCAGGTCCAAGAGGAAGATCTGGATTTGAGACAGCTTAGCCAGACCAAGGAGGGGTCTGGGACATAGTGGCCCTTCCAGTTAGAAACAGGGAGACAAGTTCTGCAGGAGTAGTATAGTATAGAGACATGCATGCTTTTCTCACACCAGCCTGTACCTTGTTCCCATTCTGCTTTAAAAAAAAGTATATATAAATGCAGTACAGCACCTGAACATCCCCTGCCCTCTGCCCACTGCAGTCCCTGGTGCAAATGATGTGTTCCTTGCTTGCAAAACTGTCTTCTCCCACTTTAACCTTTGCCAGAATAAAACTTGGCCTCTGATGAAATGTTTTGAATGTAAGCCTGGAACAAACATTTTTGTCTCTTCCTTAGCTTGTTTTTATTTGCTTTAAAAACACTCAAAGTACAGTTTTAGGCTGGTACACTGGTGTGCTCTCAGCTGCACTGCTATGGTTCTGGAAGGACCATTGCAACACGAGGGGTTTGTTTTCTTGAAGAGCTGAAAAATTTAAGAGCAGGAGGGGAAGGAGGAGGAAAAGGGGAGGATGCACATAAATGTTTGAGACATAAATTATGGCAGCCGCAGGGCTGTGATGACTTTTGTGTCCAATTTCCAAGCAGATTTCTATGATCCTGCCCTTTATGAGTTGCATTCCTTCAAATGTAGTTCTCTTGACAGTACAATACCTTTTTTCCACAGGTACCTTCCAGCACCTTTCACACTGAGCCTGCATTGCGTGTGTGGGGAGTAGATGTTGGTGTCTGTGTGTTTTCCTGGGTATTGCAAGGCTTGTACTTTGGGCTTTTTCCATACACAAGTCCTAGTTTTAGGAGATCAGGGGCATGTGCTTAAAACTGAGTCAGTACTCCGATGAAATAATGTAATGACTGTAGGCATGTGCATTCCACTTTGTTTGACACTAAAGCTTCAGTCAGGAGTTGAGAATGCTAATCACTCTGGCCTCTGGTTATATAGTATATATGCCTACAAATGCATTTTTGTCCATAAAATGTTTTATATTTGTGTTTCATTAAACCTAGAAGTTAAGTAGCAGTGTCTCAGGACCTCTGTTTCTGCCTGCCATTTCTTTCTGCCTTCAAAATGTTCTTGCTTTGAAGTAAATAACCGATTTTGCTACAGATGTCTTAGTGCTATAGAGAGCTGTTAAAGTAATTGTACCTACTTCCAAAATGTATGAAAAATGAGAATTCCTGAGAAAAGGTTTTGACACTTTCTGAAAAGATAGTAACAGTGTAGGCTAACAGGGAGAAAGCTGTACACTTTACTTTCAGTTTGATCACTTATTTTATACCTATGCATTACTGTTTCTTTAATGTTCACATATAAAATTCAGTTAAATGTTGTTTCTAAGAGCTGCAGGCAAACTCCTCTGAAAATACCAAGATAATGAACTTGAACCTGAGCTTTCTCCATCAAAGAAATCATTATAGACAATGTGTTTTACCTTTTGGCTTTATTCAGTTTAAATTCACATTTTTCTCTTCCATGGGAAGAAGAAAGTGCATCTTTAAGAGGAGGTGTTTGTTAAATCAATATATACCTGTTGGTGTTGCTAGGAATTGCCTTTCTGCTTTCAAATTGCTGTACAAAATACCTGAGTAGGCATAATGTCAAGAATGGAAATAATCAAAGTGTATTTAAGACTCACTTAAAAAAATCCATTTAAAAAGTAGGAATGTGTTTTCCAGGCATTTTAAGACCATAAATTGAAACACAAGTATTTAAATTATTTTTCAAAGAGATTCAAAACTGTAGTGTATTTGCATAGCCACTGAGTGAACTTTTTTGTCCTCAGCATTTAAGTTTTCTAACAGTTCTGTATTTTAAGAGACTCCAGTGCCCCATAAAAAGCAAACACTCAAATTTTCAGTTTCTAGGTACTGAATATTTTTCCTTCTGCTGGCTTTGTTTTTATAGCTGTAATTTATTTTAAAAAGAAAAAGGGAGAGAAAGTGAGAAACTGAAGAAAAGAATGGAAGACTTAGGAAAAGGTCATTAAACAAGCTCTCTAAAATCTGATAGATACTGTCAAATGTTAAAATAAATATACTACCATGGTGGAGGAGGTAAGCTGGGGCCCAAACAGCATGGCTGCACAGAGCGTACACTTTGGTAGATAAACTGAACTAGAGCTCTGCCAGCTGATTTCATTAGCAAGAGGATTCAGAAGGTAAACGTTTGCAATAAGAGTAAAAAAACCCACCCGGTTCAATCTTTCCCAGTCAGCAGCTACAGGGGGCTCTCAGAGGCCATTTACAAGTGCTGAGGCTCCAAGCTTGATCTTTACAGCATGGAACTTTCCTATAAGAGTTTCTTTTAAAAATTCTTTTTATTATATTATTATTCCTTCAGAATCATAAAGTGTCCATCAATCACTGATCTTGAAACAAAAACATTGAGTCTGTGCTCCAAGTGTGATTCATCCTGAGTAAAAGGTCAAGAGTAGCCTCTAAAAAATAAGCTTTTAAAACTGAGGGTTTATATATTTAGGCTTGGATGGGTTTTGTGGTCTTTTTTTTTTGTTTGTTTAGAATAACTACAGTGAACCAACCCATCAAGAGGCACTGAGCATGCTGCTGAGTATTAAAAATGATGCGACAAGAATGCAGTGCCACTAACTCATCTTTTGTGTCCTGGGGTGCCTAACGCTGCATTCGCCCCCTGCACAACACCCCAGGGGAACCTTCTGCTGCCATCTCTCAGTCAGAGTCTGGTCTTAGGCTGTGCAGAGCCTGACAGACAGAAGTGACATTTGTGGCCGTTCTAGCAAAACCAGATCACAAAATGCAGGCAAACACCCTTGGTTTTCAAAACTAAGCTAGTTTCTGCTCTCTCACATGGTCTATTAATGCTCCAAGCAATTAATGTCACCTCTATTTTGTTTGTATTGATCCTCAGCTTGCTCTCATTCTCTCATGCCTTGTTCTGTGCCAAGCCGTGGGCTAGCCTTTCTTCATCTTGACTCGGTCAAAAAGGAGACAGAATGTTTACTGGAGCAGAGTAATTTGGACAATGGAGAGTTATTTGTAGTGATAAACTGCTGTCCTGTGGTATGCCCTTCTTCTCCCCACTATTGCCCCTTGGGGCCATAAACCTGTTGGTAGATATCTGTTCTAAATCATGCTAGGAAGAAATCTGATCATTATAACATCAAATCACTCTTCAAGGCCTGGAGTTTGTCAGTCAGGATGATCAAGGCAGTGTGTGTATCAAAGTCTGCGCAGTTTGAGACATAGGGAAACTGGGAGCATTGGCCCATCGACACAACTGTGCACAAAGAAGTCCAGACTTTGGCCTGTCATTCATAATGGGAGGTTATTTCTTGTGTAGTGAGGACACATGGATCTCTGTTAGTGTACACAGACACCAAAGTTATTGCTCCTTTCTGCGTTCCATAACTGGGGAAGTTATGCAACATAATTCCTCCTGTAAAAGCAAATTTTAATACAGCAATTCAAAGTTTTGGGGCTTGGGTTTTTTAGGACAATCAAGTTTATAAACCTCCATACACAAAATTGATCAAGGGATTTCTTATATGCTTCAGTAAAGTGAAAGACTATTTTTTTATTCTGTATAATCACAGTGTTATATGAAAAATCTTTGCAATTTTTTTCAGTTTCAGGACCTATCTTCTGTAATTAAATGTAATAACAGCTCTATACTGTTGGTGGTCCAATAAATGTCAGACACTTTTGTACAGATCCAGTTGCAAAAATCAAGTTCAAAATGGAGCAATTCTTAACAGTTCCCTACATACAGTATTTCTATCCCATATTGTGCACATGGCTACAGCATTCAAGAAAAACCAAAATAGTAAAATACCATGGTAAGGTAGCATCCCAGAACTGTCTTCTACAGTTTGTGTCACCTATCTTGGTGGAAAGCAGTCATCTCTACTGTCTAAATTAGCTTTGGTGTTGTCATCTCCGTTGTTTTAGCAATGCTGCTTTCACAGCTGTACTGTGTTTTAGAGTTGTACAATCTATAGCCTCGGGCGTAACAAAAAGTCTCATGACTGTAATGAGTTTGGGATTTTTCCCTTGCTTCCAAGAGTGGCGTGGTTCTGAAAGAGCCATAAAAAGTGAGCAGCGAAGGCAGCAGTTCTGAAGTTGATAAGTTGTGTTGATAAGGCAATACAGTCAGACTGTGTTCCAGAAGAATTCAGAGTATCATCTAGTAAATGTTTGCAATCTGATAAAATCTTACCTTTTTAGAGAGACATGATAGCTGGAAACATCTTGTGGTTTTTTTGTTGTTGTTTTATGATTCTTCTGTTGTTTTTTTTGTTTTCTTTGTATAATCTGTACTACAGGCGCAGTTATGGCCTCATGTATTGTAAGAAATTATGCCTTCTACAAATGTGCAAGGACTGTATATTGTTTTTTCCCCATCCTTCCCTACAGACTTTGGTCACAACCTTGTACCCCTAGAAATAAATATATATATTTCAGGGAGCAATGTTTCTTTGCTGTTACTCTTGAGGCAATCTGGTATTTGCAATATACCTTCATGCTATGTGTAGAAATGCATTGTGCACATCTATATGTGACCTCTGATGTTTGTTTATCCTGATTTATGAGATCCCATGCATACTACAGGGAAGAAAAACAAATATGCAAAGTGCCAGTAGACTTTTAATGGAGTTACTCAGTATTTCTTTAGAGAAGCTGACCTTGAAATTGCTTTTCACACACAAGTCAAAATATGTAAATTAGATCTCAAAGTGACAGTTCAAAACATGTATATAGTTTGTAAAGTTCTTGCCAAAGCCATGGAAGTTTCATGTTCTACAAAGGCCATTCATCAGCCTCTGAAACTGTGGGTAGCAAAGTGTAGAAAAATGGCATTGCTCAAAGACTTAGAATGAAATTTAGTCAAAGTACCAAATTTCACTTTGGTAGGATGAGAAGTCTGCCAAAATTTACTTCTGAAATCTGTGAACATACTGCCAGTCCAGTGTGGAGCTTCCAGCTCCCTAACAAAAGCAAGAGCTAAGCTGGTGTCTAAAACTAACTGATGATGTATGTCTAATTTTCTTTAATGACATTTGGTTTGCTACTGTTCGGTGTCAGAGATGGCAAAATGAGCAGTACAACCAGCTCTTCCAAAGTGAAATGAGAAGCTTGTGGGCCTTCCAGTTCACTTTTCTTAAATAGTACTAATAATATAAACCCCTTTTAAATATTTCTTTTGGCTGCATTTACATGTCAAATGCTCCCAGAAACATTTTAATCTCATATTTTGCCTCCTGATTTCCCTGTACTTCCATTCTCTAAGCATTGCTTCTTATGATTTCCAGTCCCCACGCAAATCTTTTCCATAACATTGAGGATAAGTATTTTCCTCTCTACTCTCTGCCATTGTTTGCAAAATAAAATAATCAGTGGAATGAAGTTCAGCTGCATTTATTATTAGTCTCCATCTACAGCAACCACCATGTTTGAACATCTTCTGGAGGCACTCTTGCAGATAGATAAACAAGTTGATAGACTGGGATGGTGAACAGGTCAGTAGGAGATAAATGAGTTCCCAGTAATAGATCTATTGTGGGAATGAAGAGAAAATTCACACAAAACATTTGGTTATGTGGTAGTGCAGAAGATTAGACACATTATAATCAATGCTACTAGCTCTAAACAGACATCAGGGATGTAGTCCGAGTTGATTATTTCTTCTTTCTGTTTATACTAGTTTCCTCTCCTTTGCAGCTGTATGGCTGTGCCAAGGAAAGCCCCTGAGACCGAGCTTTAGCCGCTGCTCCTCTGTAACTGCATCATTACCTCACTCCAAACAAAGTCCCTTTTTTTTTGTCAATAGAGAATGAAAACATTATTGGATTCAGGAGCTCATAGTAGTCCTGTATGCAGCTAGGGATGAGGACGATAGATTTATGAAATGGACCATTTCAAATGGCATTATCTTCCCACAGTGAGGTACACCTTCCATAAATCATGGGAGAGCACTTGGAAAATAAAGCATTTATTATTCCTGCCATATATTGTATTTGCATCCTCCACAACGTAGTCTTGGGATGGGGTGGGGGAAGACGATCTTCAACTTGCATTTGTTCTTCCCTAGTGATTAGGGCTTTTTATCTTACAATTAGAGGAAAACTCAGAAGAAAATTTCAGAACAAGCTGTACAATATGAACTTTTAACTTACCTTTGTTTAGCTGCGGGGACACCTCGAGCTACAATTTTCTAGTTTAGATATGAAGCCAGCTATTTCTTACAGACTTCCAATATTGCAGGGCATTCTCTGCTTCATTATGTGGCAGGAGGTCAACTAGGAAGACGAGTTCAAGTATAGAGAAAAAAAAACTTTTATTTTTTAAGACTGGTGGGTTAGTGCTATTTCATGGTTATTTTTGCTTCTTAATCTCAGACCCTATTTTTTTCTGCATTAATAAAGCTGTGTCTGATGCCTTTTGAACTTGCCAACATCTATATATTGCATTGGGTGGGAAGCGAGTTCTTTCTGTGTTGTCAGTATTTTTTCTGAATTTTCACAACCCAATATTGCGGTAAATTTACTAGTGAGTTTGATGCCACTTGGGATAAATGCAGGTCTCTATTAAACCTGTAACTAGCCTGATGTGAAAAGTCAACATTTATTACACAGTATTATTTGTGTGGAGACTTCAAAATCATCTGTTTGCTCTGGAGAGGAAACTTTTGAGAATGCTACGAGATAGCAACTTGTCATTACCTGTAATAAGCCAAGGAGAAAGGCCTTGATTTTGGGAAACGTGTTTTGACCAGAATTGATAGAAGGGATAAAGGTGATGGCAGTGAAGCAAAATTGTCTGTGTTTAAGAACAGAACAAAAGAAAGCATCAATGGAATATTGAAGTGTGTGTCAAATTCAGAAAATTACCTAGGAATCTGAGAAAATATCTTAAATAATTTCTAATTTGAAACCCACAATGCTCAAAAGTTGAGAAAGGTCAGACTTCATGTTCATCTGTACTAGCTTAATTCTGCCTCCTTGTTTATCTGTGTTAAAACTCATTTTTTTCTATTACATCCTTCCATGTGTTTATTCCCCCTGGAAGCATGTCATATTGAAAACAAAAGAGTAGCAAGGCAAAGGGGTGACATTTCTTAAACTTCAAATCCTTGACTTGGCTACCTGTTTTAGGGGTTTTTTTTGACATATAATGGCGGGGACAGAGTGGCTTGGTACTTTTAATATCAATTTATTTTTTTAAATGGAGTCTGGGTTAAAATGACAGAAGAGCAGTATTAGTTTATTAGTTTGTAATTTGTAGAAGACTGAATAAAATGTGTTTGTTTCCTTATAGACATTACTTTTTTTTTTTTCTCTTGGATGTGCTTACAAAACCCTTTATTAAGACCAGAGCGTAGATGAGAGGAGCCTATTGCTGCCAACATGAAGCTCAGAGCTTCCTCTGCAGTGGAAACTGAGAGATCAAGTCAAGGTCAAACTCACTATTTATTCCTGAAATTTCTGCAGACACTGTTATTTAGATGTAATGAGCCCTGCTTGGATCCGGTTTGGAGAGATACAAAAGCTTTGAACTTTTAAATTCAGAGGCTCCAGTTACATCCATGGGTATCTGAACCCTGAATCTGAAGGCTTGGCATTTTAGATGTTGACTTTTCACAGGGTTTAGGAGAACTTGTTCCTGTGATAGTGAAAATGTATTTTGCTGAGGGCTAAGAAACTATTACCAGGAGTGTAAGCTTACCTGGTCACAGGCATGACGCCACTGGGGCTTGGGGCACATAGATATGCTACGAGGGACAGAAAAATGCCTTTTATCAGCCATGCAAAAAACATGTGTTAAAGCTGTAAGTGGCACACAATTCAGCAATATGCCACGTTGTATTTTTTAATGAGTAAACAGGAGATGACTTGTGACTGAAAAAACACACACTCTTTCCCATAACATGTGGGAACCTTGTATAGGAGCTTGTTGAATACAGATAACAGCAGCAGCTTGTGGGAAATATAATAGAATCTTTTTTCTGTAGATTTTTTAAAAGACTTAATATATAATAATATTGGTTATGTCGTGGCAGAAGAATTGCTTTTCTAGCTGAGGTGAGGTATTGAACAGTAGTGTGTATAATGGATAAAAAAGGTTCTCTTGGCTAAGAAGAGATGAGTATTGTCACCTATGTTTTGAGGTGTATGTGTACTGCATTTGTCTTTTTTTTTTTACATCCATTATGAGGCCACCATGTGTAAATTTTGTCTCTACACTAATGTCAGGCTTTGGAGATTTTTACACTGTCTGAGATCAGGAATTCCCCATATATAACACCTGGTTAAAGAATGGTAGATAGCAAATTTACCTATGTTAGTATATGAGTATCACTTTTTTTAATGCTTCTGTGTGTGAAGCTGTTAAATAAAGCTAGGATTCATCAAGAACTGTTTTAATAGAATCGTCAGGTAGCTGTAGTGGCTCTGATTTAAATGAATAAGTAACACCTATGGGCAAATGATCTTTCTGCACACAGAAATTAATTACAATTCAGAACTGATGAACTTTTATGAGCTAGTTAATTTTTAAAAGATGCTGTGCATGGTTTATTGAAATTAAAAGAAAGTGACAGCTTTCTGCCCCTACCCTCATAAAATCCTGTCCTGCATGTAATATTGACCTAATTTAGTTCAAAGACACTGGATCTCTAACACTTCATTGTGCAAAGGCCAGTTGAAGGTTTCAGTGTGCTTCGGGTAAACAGAAAAGCTTCTTACTGGTCATCCATGTGATGTTGACTTAGTGGAGAAGCTCTAAACTCCTACTCTGTCCTTTGTCCTTGATTACCCTCAAAACCACCTTTTAAACAAAGTGCAGTTTAAATTCAGCATCAGGTTACAAAATGCCCATTTATAGAGTGTTATGAATGAATATTGATTGTAAAAGCGTACTCCATATACCACAGGATTGCAGATATTTTTATGGTGTGGATCTTCTCCTGGTGAAAAGATTTCATGGTTTACTGCCCTCTCTAATTATGACTGCAGGACACAGCTCACTTCCCATTCAAGATGGGACCACATTGTCTTTCATTTGTATTCACATACCACTCTTGTGGGGAAGTAAAGTAACAGTATAGGAAAAGGTAATATTATGAAGGCATTTAGGTTGGTACTGTCCCAAGAATCTGGCTATGGGTTACTTCTATTTCAGTCAATTGTAAAAAGTAAGCTGCTTCAAGCATTGCCAAGCAGTGCTCAGAAATACCATCTTGAATTTACTTCTTTTGTTACTGCTGTTATGAGGCTTCCTTCCCTCCAATGACCTTTGTAAACCCACAAACCATAACTTTTCAGCCCTCTATTTTATGGTCAAAATTTTTGCAGGAACCTCTTTTTTTTGGTCCTGAAGTTACATTTCTTTGCTGTGAAACTTGCCCTCCTTGACTAATAGCAGGGGGTTTTACTGAAATTCATGCCACATCTGTGAAACCTGACATACCCAAGCAGTGTTACGTGACTGCTGTTGGACTGTGCTAGGGCTACACTTCAACCAATGTAGATCTTCAAGAAAGAGTCTTTCTGGGGTTCAAACCCCAATGACATCTAATCACTTTTTTAAATTAACCAATAGACAGGACAACAATTTATCTTTCTGTTCAATTAAACTATCTAGCAAAGAAATGGAAAAAGTCCAGTGAAATGAGAAATCAGGACGATACTTTTCTTACCCAGCAAATGAGTTTGATATAATGTATTTTCTCAAGCCCCTTAGACTTCTCCTTGATACCCATGCCTGAAGCAATAAAGATAGAAGCAGTGTCATTAGCTTCAAAGCTTAATAATAAGAAAAAAAGGCGGAGAAAAAGTCTCCTATATTTATGTCTTACTCTGTATAGCTAGATTTCTGCATCTGTTGTAGGACAGGTGCACTGAGGATTTTTAGTATAAGCTTAGATGAGAGTGAAAAGGTGTTCCCTTTTCTTTTGGAAGATTCTATTGAGAAAACATTGAGCACAGCTGCTCCAACTGGACGTTCGCATGAGGAATGTTAATTTTCATGCTTCAGTACAGAATTCTCAGGTTTCCTGGGTGAATTAGCTGTTAATGGATTTCTAAAATGTACCACCAGTGGTGTGGGAGAGTGTAGTCTGTGCTGAGGCCAGAAAACACAGGCTGTAATCAGATAACCTGTTATTATAATAAAGCCAGAGGATAATACTTTTGCATTGCTCAGTATAGTAATTGGTCTGCCCCATATCCTACAGTCTTTGGCACTATAAAGCATGATGTTTCACCTATCAACTATTTATAACAGTTTTTACTTCCTGTGTATTCTAAATTGAAAACCTAATTTCAGATCTATAAAAGTGAAGTATAAAGAAAGTGTCCCAAAATAACATGGTAGATTGTTTTCAGAGTCGTTTGAGGGCATTGTTCTCTGGCAAAGTTCAGGTTGGTTTACCTTGCAGTGGATATATAATCATGTCATTGACAAAACACTGGCAATTAAATATTTTTTTTCTTGGGTTACAGTTTTGTGAGCAAGGACAGCTTGCAAGTATTCAAAGGAATGAACACAGTCTGCTGTTTTTAGGAATATGGCAGGGGAAATGTGTGGACACTTAAACACTCTGATCTTGTGGCTTCTTATTAGGTAGTTTCACTTAAGAAAGGATTAAAAATCCTCTTAGTATTATTCTGTGAGTTTGTTGTGGTCACTATGTATCCACTATATTTTTCTGGGGCAGACAGCTTGAGTTTAACTGTGCACCTATATGTACACATGTGCTTTTTGGTCCGTAGCTGTACTGCAAATACTTATTTAGATGAATGATACAATCCTTGTGTGCACTTCTTCACCATATTTGCAGCCTGGAACTTGCTGCTGTGGAGCTGTTTTTATTAACATCTGTGGTCTTATGACAAAACTGGTTTTGTGGTTTTGTACTGCTAACTTTTGAACTCAGGCTGCTTTCAGCCAAATAGGTCTGAAGTCTCAAGATAGCAGAGTTCCTCCCAAATTGCAGAAAACTGGCAGGTAAGCAGAAGACATACTCAAATTAGTGCTCTTGCTGCAGGAAAGGTAGGAAAAAAATCAGCTTTTACATCTGCTGAGTAGCTTCTGGTTGCCAGTTGGCATGTGTGCCCTGGCCAGCTGACCAACAGAGGCATAGCTCCAGGCTGGCCACAGCAAGAGCAACCTCCAGTGCAGATGTCAGCACAACATATAGGTAAAGGACATGGAGGAGCTAAAGGCACCTGGACAGGTGATTCTATAGGGAGTCCAAGGAACTGCAGAATTACAGTGATTAGAAGATGTAGGAAGGGACTAAAGGCACTGCAGATGGGTTTGAGGACATGGGGAGGGTAATGAGGTGCTTTGGGATGGGTAGGCAACCAGTTTGGTTATGAGGAGTGAATGCAATGGACACAAAACACACATTTGTTCTGATTACAAGTGTGTTCGTTTTTTAGCTTGGCCTAATTACTGCTTTTGACTCAGCTCAACACATAATGTTGCATGTCATGCTGTCCTACTTTTAATTTCACAGCTGAACACATTTCTATTGTTTTAATCCCCCTTTCCAAGCCTTGCTTTACTCCATCTGGAGGACGTACAAGGTGTTTAACTGACCTGCAGTACTAACAGTACCTTTGAATGATCCTTTAGGGAATGTCAGTAGAAATGTACAGACCAAATACTTGCCCCTCAGGTGCTGACTATCTACTTTCTATAAAAAGGGTGGCTGGTGTTCCTGAATGTCAGCTATCATTCACCAAGCTGATGAGATAGGCTAGTATCTCACATTACCAGACCTGGTAAAGGCATTAATAACAACCACTTGCAGCCAAGAATGTGAGGAACAGATGAAAGTGTGATAACTAATTTTGCAAGGGGATAAACCATTTAAATAATCTGTTGTTGAGTCAGATGGCTTCTTCCTGAAAGTCTCTGCCCAATTCAAGATAATTCCCTCTTTTGCTTGAAGATGTGTTTTTAGAAAATCTTACATGATGCTCAGTTGGATTTGCTAGGCATAAGGAAAATCCAGTTTTAGTACCAACCCTGCAAAATTCTTTAGATTTTTCCTCAGCTTGTTTATTTGGGTTCTGATTGCTAATGGTCTGCTCTGAAGACATGTTTCAAGGTATACAAATGACTATAGCATAAGGTGACCTAACAAAATATTTCGTTTCAATCTAGTGTGGATTTTTTTCTTGATCACAAAGTACTGTGTAGTTATTCACACACACTACCAACCCCCTCCCCCCCCCAAAAAAAAGGCTAGCAACATTTTTTATTTGATTATACTGATTGCAGTACTTCACCTCTCTTTGTCAATTGTCATTTGGGAGATAGTTGTTTATGTTTCAGAAGTGGTTTACCTCAGGGTATGGATAGGTATAACAAAGTTTATTTGCACGCTCTACCATTGGCAGCTGTACCTCAGAGTTTTAACTGGGACATGGTAACCCTTTCAAGCTGGACATGTGCCCATTAACCAAGGACTCTCTTTTAAAGCTGTCTCAGAGACCTGTGCTGTGACTGCTGGGCTGCTCTGTGAAAGAAGGATACCATTTCTGAAAGCCTGTTGTTCTGTCTTTAGAACTGGTTAGTGTCATCTGTAGTACATGGTCTAGGAGCTGAAGTGAGTGACCCTTGTGGATGTGGCATTGGTAGAAGTGCTGTGCTGTTTCTTACTTTACTGCATTTAATTCCCTATGTTCCTTGGTGAAGGAGGTCCAAAAGACCATAGTAACAATTCAGTTACCTCACTGTTTTTTTTGATGTGTGCTTACTATCAAAGAAAGAATGGCAAACTTAAGAATTTAATATGAAAGTTATCTTGTGCCTTAAAGGAAACTTGACAAGATATGCAGCATTTTCATATTTAATTTGTATGTTTGGCTTCAGTGATTAAGGGAAACCCTGTGTTTTAACTTCCCATCCTGTTTTGAATTCATTAATGTGTTTAGTTTTAATACTGCCGAAACTATTTCACTGTTTCAATAAAAACTGTGGGAAATTCACCCAAGAGTTTTGTTCCTCATGTCATCAAAAATTATCCCTGTCTAAAATTTGAAATTATACATCAGCAACTTTTGGAGAAGAGACACAGGAATCAGCCAATATTGCTTATGGCTCCTATTTTGGCTATCTTTACGAGCAGTGTTGAACCCAGTGATTCTAATGGAAACCTCTCACCAAAAAATCTGCAACAGTGATGGGAATCAAAACCTAATGCTATTTATGTTATTGAATACCAGACAGTATACATGTGCAGATATCATCTGCATAATCTATGCCAGACATGCAGCTCTATTTTAAAATATATAACTAGATTTCCTGAATGTCACTGCTACCATTGTTTTAAAGGTACTCTTCAGTATTTTGAGAAACATGGCATCAAATGTTTGGATTTAGAAAGAACATGAGAACAAATCCCTGACAACAAATAACTAGGAACAGTAGAAGCCTGTGGTTTTCAAGGTCTATGACAGAATGTCTTTACATATAATAATTGTTACTTTGTAGTAGCTGTAAGATTTATGATGTCCTTAACAATTCATGCCCTAAAGTTTGAGACTTATGAATTATATGTGTGTCAAAGAATACCTGTTCTGCCTGTTTATTTATTTTATTAAACCATTAGTGCCTTTTTTGTGACTGTATTATTAACACGAATGCAATACAGCAATAAACACTACTTTAAAGTAGTATTTAAAACAATGCAAATACTTTTGGTACCAAAGCTGGTGACCTTTGACAGTTTTTTGATAGACACCTTTCCCTTGTCGGTGGGGACAGCTGTTTATAATTGTGGTTACTGTGTCTTGAATTCATTCCCCACAGTTCTCTTGAATCTTGAATATGTTGTCCTCATGGATGCCTCTGCAAACCCAGGAATTTATAACTGCTTTTGACTGAGAAGTCTTTTGAAAGTACATTTTCCTGACTTGTAAATATTCATTGAAGCTTTTGTTTTGGATCTTAGTATGACTTATGTTGTATTTTTAGTAAGTGCTGCAGATACTGGGAGATTTCTGCTGATGTTCTGACTGATAGCCTGACCTCACACCACTTCCTGATGGACACTTGTCCACAGTCATCCTCTCTGGCATAAGTTAGTTATTCCTCGTGTGCTGCCAGTGGGATTGGCTTTGTCTTCTCTACAATGGTGATGATGAAAAAAAGAAAATTCAGGCTTATGAATATCTATAGTGAGAAGGAAACTCTCTGAAATATATGTACTTTGTAGCAGGATACAACTATAAGAGGGCTTTGGCAACACAACCTCAGGGAAAACAGGGAGTCACCGGTGTGTGTTTAAGTGTGTTCACATACATTGACCATACCATTTATAAGGTACAAAGATGCCTCTTTGAGGTCACAGAGAAAAGCAGCATTACCACGAATGACTATGTGGTAGCAAGCCTGGTCTGCAATATCATACTTGTCTGCCCTGAACCTGTCATTTTGCAGAGACCATGAATTTGTTTGGGGAGAATAGAGATGTCACAGCTCCCGGTGACTGAAGGTGGTATTTTGTCTGTGAGAAGGATGGGGCCCAAGTACTGCATACCTTTAATCTTGTCTCTTTCTTCCTGTGAAGCCTCTGTAATTCATAACACAGTCACGTTATTTAGGAATGTTTCTTTGAACAGATTCTATCTCTGAGAGCTTAAGTCAAGGGATTTCCAAACAGTCACTTGATTTATATATGTGAACGTGTGGCTTATGAGAGGAGTTTATATTTTACAGCTTCTTTAGTATTATGCACCAGAAAACTTCCAGTAATTATAACTTCCTTAATGCTCTTTTTCTTCTGTTCTGTACCCTTCTGTTACATATAAACATACATGCATTTGTCATCATTTTGACAATTTGGTAAAATTTCATGGTGAGGAAGATGACTGGTGCTTTCACCTTTTGATTTTGTTCTATGGTCCTGATGGTTTATTGTCACTGTACCAGCAGATGTGATTTCAGTTCTCAAACCTGTCTTCAGTTTCACTTACTTAAAAGTTCGTATACTTGTTGCTGTATGAATAGATTCAAATTGTGCCCATGTAAAAACCAATTTTTTTCATAGTTTGAAGATTTACCTTTCTTAAAGTCAAATGTCATCTGAACTTGTTTTTCAGTTTCAGTTTTTCAGTTTTCAGGAGTTAAATATTGTGTTATCTTTTTAAGACTACGAGTGGCTGACTGATTGTTCAACCGCAGTTGCTTTTGGAGGTTTTGATTCCTATTGAAATGGTCCTTTTAATGTCATCTTTAATTTAATCAGATCATGTCATCAAAAAAACATTTACTCTATTACTGCAAATTCACTGCATTATTAGCTAGTGTAACTAGACAAAAAAGGTAGTACGAACCCCTGTGGAAATATATGCTTCCAGTAAAAGTGGATACAGTTCATAGAAGCTCTATATTTAATTTGCAGTTTCAAAGCACTCTCTATGGAAAGATTTTATGATTCTGAAATAATTTTAAAACACTTTTTGATAGAACCTATAGCACCCAGCAGCTTACCCTGATCTTGCAAGTTTTCATTCCTTTGCAGAGTTTGATAGTAAGTTGAACAAGCCATTGAACACAGTCCCAGGAATAATCTTTTAAGTCTACCACCCTTAAAATAAGTGAGACTTAGAGGAATATTTGTATCCACAAATTGAAAGCAAATTGACTTTCATTTTTAAAGTTGTGTTACAATTTCATGTAATTTTATTTTTTGTATTGGAAGGAACTTTACACAAAAATTTTTATATATTAAAAGCGTGTGTGTATATATATATATTTGACAGTCTCCTTTTGGTAATGTCTGCTAACAGCCTGAATTTCCATCATTGCCAGTATTCTGTCTTCTACATCATTCTTATAAAAATACTGGGATTTTTTTTCCTGTTTAAAATAATATGAAGTATACTTTGTAAAATATTCCATTACTGATGTAGAAATTTTTTTATACAGTGTGCTTTCTGTCATTCTTGACCGGAAATAATCTCTGATATCTCAAAGAATTCCTGAAATGAGATGCAACTGTGTGGAATTTATTGGTGATTTGCAAAACTGAGTTACATATAAGTGTACAGTGAACAGGAGCAATTACTGCTGCTTAGGAAGGAAGGGAAAATTGTTTTACAAGTACTAGGAACAAACTTTTTTAAAGTACATGTTCAGTTTGTGATATTGAAAGGACTTCAAGTTATTACATGTTTATGCAATTTTGCTCTTTAGTTTGCACCAGAATAATGCTAATAATGCTAACTGTACACAAGCAACAGCAACAAAGGCATTTGATTATTTTAATCCTGTCTGGAAAGAGAAGATTATCAAAATCTACTAAAAACACATCATAGACAATTTCTGTCCTGTTGATTAGTGTTCGAGAGGGAGGTTTAAGGAAGTATCTGTGTGTTTGGCTGTATGTTAGAACTTCGTAATATGTATCAGTATTTTTCATTTACTTTTTGTCGTTTTATTTGTCTCCATCGATGATTTGACTTTGTATTTTTTTCAATTCAAGATTTATTCTCATTCTTTGAGGTACTGAATTCTGAAAATAAACCCACTGTCTTTTTTGGTCTACAACCCCTTAGCAAGGAATTCAATGTCAAAGGGATGTCCTTAGGGTTGTGATAATCCACAGTAGTCATCTCTTGATGATTCTACAGATGCTTTTAGTTTTTTCAGCATGAGCTTAGATCTGGATTTAAGTCTCCCTGCAAAACAAGACACATTATAGGGGAAGGAAGAGCTTGTGTAATGAGAATAACCTTACTCCTCCTAGTCATGCAAACATAGGTCTTGTCACCTTGAATGTTCAATAGTCCTAACTTCAACCTTTGAACACACAGAGAAGAATTCTGTAAAAAACAGCACAGAAAACACTGCAAAGCATTTCTCAGTTCAAAACCAACACTTGGAAATACACCAGGAAACAAATTAGCAAAGTCTCTGAGGTCCAACTACTCAGATGTGCTGTATCAGAAATGCCACTTAGCAGTAACACAAGTGATATTTCCATGTGGTCTCTTAAGATAACTTGATGTAAAGCATTTTATTGTGGCAACCCATTACTGAGGTAAGCCACTCTCATCCTAAAGAAAAAAAAAATAGACAACTTTTCCCCCCAAAAAACCCTATTGTAGTTAATATGTTCATACTGAGCACAAAAACCCTGTCACATTGTAAAATTGTTGGGTCAGAAAACAAGTCTACGTAGACTCGGCCACATTGCTACTGTAGTATCTTTCCAGCTGAAATTTTCTTGAGATGTTGATATAGTTCTCTCCAGTTTCAAAGTTATGCACAACTATGAGGACATAAACTAGGGAGCAAATTCTACTGCTCAGAAAGTGGAATCGTATACCCATAAAGTCCTGTCTCCTCTTCATGTATACGTACCATGAGATGAATCTAATCACAGTGGGAAGCCAATATAAAATTAATGTTATATGACAATGAAAATAATAAATATCTGGGATTTGGTGGCTAATAACAGTTATGGTTCCATCAGCAGCACAAAACATTTTGCCTGTTAATGTTCAAACCAAGGTTAATTTACTCAATGTTCTGCACATTATGACGTTCTAGTAAATACTGAAACTAAGAAAAAACACAAACATGTAATCTGCATGTCATATTTTGCCCAAGTCTGTGCTTTAAATGTGCTTATTTATGAAAAAGAGAAAAAATCTTATTGTGCCTTGGTAAAATTCGCTTTCTAAAGTCAGTAATCCAGATCAGCACTAAAGTAACCAGCAAGTAAATTTTCCCCTCTTCCTCTCTCTCTAAAACCTTGTTGTTTTAAGAATGAGAATTTTATTTCTTGATTCCTCTGCATGGTGGTGAACTTCACCCTTTTGCATTTGTGATACTAAAGCAGAAAATCCCATAAATTCAAATTTAGCTTGAATATAGTCCTGTTACCATGAAGCAGTTTGTTGGGCAAGTCATACCCTTCAAGTTGTGCAGGTAGCTGGTCCCTTCGTTGGCTGTGGCTTTATGTGGCTGAACATTTTTTACCTGTCCTTTTATATGTTGTAGCTTGGTGTTCATACAGTTTCTCACGAGCTTATTGATTGATTGTTTTATTCTCTTGTGGGTGAAAAGTAGAGGTTTTGCTAATAGTATTTGCCAGAAAAATATGGTTTATTTTAAGTGTCTTTTAGAAAGTTGATCTAATTTACTCTGTCTTTGCAGAAAATAAATGCTAGGGAGTATAGAAGTATTATATTTCTTTGTTCCATTTTCAGAGTCTAAATAGAAGAAAAAAATACTCTGCATGCTTAGTATTTGGGTGTTTCATCAAGTACAACTACGCCTTCCTGGCATATTTAATAACTTAAAATTACACAATACAGTGTAATGAAACCCATAGTGCATAATGTCTGAAACCTGTAACAGAAGTCACTTCATCTTTTCAACTGTAATGTTTTAATTTATCAGAAAGGAAATGAGGGAACACTGGAAGTTCATAATAAGTAGCTTTTGCCTATTACTGTATTAGTACAAATTTACCAGTTTTTTTCTGAAGCAGCTGGTGCAAAGGGAAAAATGAAAAAGGAAAAAGAGGAAAAACAAACCACAACAAACCCCAAAACAACACACGCACAAACAAGGAATAAAAACCCCTGAGTTTTCAGAGAGGATCTAACCCATTTTACTGTCCTTGGGTAAGAGAAGTCACTTCTTTAACGATTATTTCTCTTTTCCAAATAAATATGAGCTGCTTCTAAATAGGATGATGATAGCAGGTGGTCTCTCAAGCAGAAATTATTTTCAAGCTGACAAGTATAGTGAGCACAGTATAAGTACATGTATTTCAGGAAAACATCATGCACGTCTGTTTAAGGATTCATTAACATGGTATAGATTAAATCCATTGAAGATGGCACAGATTGTTTCATTTTATTACGTTCAGTTGGATTGGATGTGTGCCATTTGCAAAGAGCAATATTACCACAAAAAAAAGGAGTCTGGCACATTTGTCACATAATACTCCCCTATTGAGAATGAACTGTTTCCGAACATCACAAGGTAAAAATCTGGTTTCCCCTCACCCTCTGCAGTATTAACTGCAAGAAAATATGACTGCACAATTTCTTATGAAGTATTTGAGTAGCACATGGTCCCTGCCCGAAGTCGTCTCGTTTAGTTTAATAGGGAGACCTTTGTATTCTCCATGATGCCAAGATTCAAGTTCATCAACCTGCTGACACACTGCTTCTCCCAGATCCCCAAGCTCATCCAACTCGTGCTGTCACACTCGGACATCTCAGCCCCCCAGAGCCCTCTCTGGGATCAGGGATCAGAGTTGGGGGGAGAGGGGTGACTGCATCCTGGGAAAGGGGAAACCCGGGTGAGCAGCACAGGCAGCCCAGCTCCCTGATGGAGGGAAACAGCTGCTGTTAAAGGAAGGATGGTCAGACAAAGAGAGAGAATTAAATTCATATCATGTTGCTGTTTATAACGTGAATACTTTAGACATCTGTTTAAGTCTAGTGTTCTAAATGAATGGGAGGCTTCCCAAGATGGGTCTTATAAAGCTCTGTCTGTTACAGGAGTACTGCAGATTGTAAAGATGTGTCTTAATCAGCTATCATTTGTGTCTTTAATGTTAAAGTCAGTAGCAAAACTCAAGAAATTATATACATGGTGACACAACCAACAAAAAAATAGATAGGTTAAAGAAGTGCATGTATATATTCTAAATATACATGGTATAAATACTCTTTTCATTCTATACCCTTAAAAAGTCCTTGTAGTATATGTGGAGGGGAACAGAACAAAAGCAAATTTGCTGTCATTGACTCATATCTAAACATTCCATTTTAAATTAAACAGTAAGAGGGTTGCAGTATATCCCATGCTGTATTTTCTATTTCTGCTGCAGGATCTATTTTAAATGTACTTTTACACCATCCCTTTTGGATTAATCTACACTATTTTTCAGGAACTCAGGCTTACACACATTTATACCTTATATTATTATTATTTGATGTGCTGGTTTATTTCACATTGTGATTCTTGACTAGGGATTTAGTTTTAATTAATGGGAAATTTAGAACAGAACCATTTAATCTGTTCTCTGAACTTAAGTCTAGCAGTCAGGAAGGAGTAGCTTTCATTTTTTCATCAGTAGGGGTTACTGATTCTGTAACTGAAAAATTGACAAAACCCGAAGCATTTGATTCATAGTTTACTTTCAGTGAGATGCACTGAAGAGTTAATTTATTTTATTTTACTTTTTTGTTGTTGGTGGTGCAGTTGGGACTCAGCTGTTGTTTCCTCTGGGATTAAACAGCTGTCAGCATTGTTAATGACATCAAATTCATGCATTAAAATTCTCTCATTCCTTTCTGTATAAATTGTGGATGTGGAAAGCACTGCCATATCCCCCTTTGTGAAGGAATGAAAATCCAAGGAAAGATAACAGCACTTATTACAAAACCACAGACCGGAGCTTCTGTTGATGGAATCTCGTAATGAGTAATTAAGCTACTTTGCAGAAGTCAGCGCTGTCACGTTTGCAATTGGGTATTTCCATTCCCCTGTGGATACAGCTGGGAAAAGACCACTAAGGTGATAAAAAAAGAAAAATAGGATTGTTCTAGAAATGTCATCTTCATGAAGCTTGGAGGGTTCAATGCAAAAGTGGCTATGAAAAATTGGCCTACAGAAATAACCTGTCTGGTGTGAAAGGCAGTCCTTTAAAACATTCATAACTTATATCATCTGATAAACAAAAACCAATGAGTTTTTGTTATGCTACAGTGTCAAAGGGATGTTACAACAGCAGGTGTATTTCCGCAATAGGATGTTGGCTTGTCTTTTTTTTTCCTGAGCTTTTTGCTCTACAAATGAAAGTTTTCATCTCTGAGTGTTCAATTCTGTAGTTCTGAAAATATGGAAAGCTTGCAGTCTTTTGAGGGGAAATTATAATTTCAGGGGAGGAAAGGATTGAAACAGGTTTGGGTTTGTTGTTTTTTTTTTTCTGTAAAGTTCAAAACATTACTTATGCTTTTAAACTGATATATAATTCTTATGCCCCAAGAACTCCAATTATTAATAATACTCCTGAATTTTCACTAGTTTGAATGTCTCTATTCTCCTTTTAGTTCTTTCCTATGTTTTTTTATGGTTTGTTAAGCAATTAACTTACTCTTAACTTTCTTCTTTCAAGTAGCTTTGTTTTTTTCAGAGGCAAAAAAATTAAGCAGCAAGCATAGTTTTCTGACTATCCTATTTCCAATAAGTCATTTTGTGCAGAAGTACCCTAGGTTTTTTCATATCCCCATTTGTCAGCTGTTACAGTAAAATCAAATTAAATTAAGCCCAATGAAGAAACTAGCCTGCTGACAAAATTAATTGATAAAGTAGTAGTTTATTGAATTCAGTAAAATGCACTGAAATACATATGAATAAAACAGTTAATTAAATCACAGGCTTCCAGATCAGATGGTGAAATATGAGTATCTGATGAGTCAAATTAATGTGTTAACTGAATAATAGCTGGAGTACCTAAAACATGCTATACCTTCTTAAAAACTATCTCTATGAAAAACTTGAGTTGTTGTTTTTTCAAGGCCATGTATTTTGAAAATGCCTCAGTTTATTAGCAGAGACATGGGTGAAGACAAAATCAAAATTTATCTTCATTTGTTGAAACATTAACAGTGTACTAAGCATCCCACTGGATTAAATAATACACATGAACATGGTGACTGTTATAAGACAGGTTTGTTTAACATCCTAGAGTTCAGTGAGATCCCTGCAACTCCCAAATTCAGTCAAGTGTTGCACTGGTGGTGTCAAGTGCCTTTTTGTAGTTAATTTAATCATGGTTGGCCCAGAAATGGACCTAAAAAGCTCTGCAGTGGTAATTTCTATGTCCTTTTTCATCACTACTGGAAATGTGCCCCTCTGGAACTAATGCTCACTAGGTTTGTCATTAATGTGTAGTAATACCTTGTAAAAATATTTTTCTATTAACGTGTATTTTCAGAAGAGAAAAAAGTGAAATAAATGGGGAAAATACCCCATTTCATATCTTCAGATGAACTGTAGCAGACCCTGCAGTTTTGAGTTGCATTGTGTTCAAGGACATGAAAGCTTGTGCCACTAGCTGCCAGTGACATTCAGTCCTTCATATAATTATCTTCTTTGAAAATGAGAAGGGCTTGAAGGGACACTCTGGGAATGGTGTCAGGAGCAAGTGCTTTAAATCTGGGAGCATGTGGCTGATCCTTCCTTGTAGTCAAGGTGCTCTCACTCTGGATGTGTCACGGTGTCATCTTTTTAAAATCCTGGATGAATAAAGACAAGACAGTACTGGGGTTGATAGGGAATAGTAGGAAAATGTGACAGTAACATCTACAACCAAGAAACCATAAAGGATTGTAAACCAGAGGGTGAAGAAGAGGTTATGAGTGTTCTCTTTCCCCATCACAGGTGAAGGTGTTCTCTGTCCAAGTTTTACTACCTCTAAAAATTGCTAATTATAAAATTATTGTCATGTCAGCACAGGGGGGATGCAGTCTTGATCTAAGTGGTTGGGTGAGGGAAGATGCTTGTTGATGCCGTTGTGCAAACACATGGTGTGACATAGGAGTGCAAGCCCATGCTGGCCATGCTAATAAGGATGCTAATAAGCTCCTCCATTCATATCACCCCATCAAAAAATTTTAGACTGTGATGAAAATTTTTCAGAAGCTTATGTACTTCCTTAAGTAGCTCAAATGCTAAAACCTTCAGAGTTCAACTCTTTGCCAAAATGGTGTTGAATCATGACTTGGAAAAGACCAAAAGCTGTGTAAATAATTCAGTAGCTTTATAGTTTTGGGGGTGTGGTGGGAGAAAAGAAATCCAAGAATATCTTGGTTGTCTGAATTGGTGAAATTCATGTCAAACTTTAGGCAATTCTGAGCTGCTATTTGCTATGGCAATAGAAAAACCTAGAACCATTCTGCTGTGTAGACAAGTAAAATGTGAGTATAACCTGTAGTGTTTGTGGCATACATGTGGTGAGGGAGTCTAAGCCTTTGTAAGTTGTTGACTAGGAGCCACAGAGTGGCAAAATAAGTAATTTAGGGTTGTGTATTCTGTGTCAGGTGTAAGGAAGTGATTTCTAAATGCTTTCATATCCTGTCACTAAGCCCACATGAAAAAACAGTCTCTTAAAAATCGCACTTTATCAGACGTACCCTGTTAATTAGAGGAATAAGTCTAGGAAAACCACGTTGGCAAATAGTTGAGTAACTGTCAATTATTTTTTCCCTCATACTTATAAGAGCATTCCTATGTGTGGGAGTACACCCAACTCAAGGATATGCGTTTCTTCAGGGTGGATAATACAGTAGTTGCAAATCTTTCATTATCTCAAAGACCTGTATTACTCTGAAAGATGTATATTTAAAAAGATGCTGGCAGTAACTGCCACTGACAACCAGCCCTATTTGAAATAGACTCCCTCTGTGGCACTGTGTAGGAAAGGCTCTGTACATTGATCTATGGATTTTTCATTTGCTTTCAAGTAGTCCTACTTGTGTGTCTGCAAAAAGCGAATAAGCAAAGTTTGAATCAGTTTGACTTTGGAAGCATGATTCTGAGCAATTACCTTGGGAAAATACACCTCCTTTTGACTAAATAGATCTGTCAGAAAGAGCTGGAGTACAGTATGCTGCTGCTGAAATACATGTGTGCGCTAGTAAACCGGACCCAGCCAATTAAACATCAAAATGTTGGCTGCATTCAGTTCACAGGAAGACTTATGTAAGTTCATTTTCATAGTGTGCGTATGTGTATGTGTCCTTAGACTTTAACTGACAGATTCCTACAGTGAATAGACTAGGGAGTTATCAATTATATGGTTAGCTGTGCGCTGCAGCTGTATGCTCTGTGGCTTTCTGACAGAAGCAGGCAGAAAGCAAGAGAAGTGGAATAATTCTGGTTCAGCAAGGCTGTTAATATTTCAGTCTGAGAACCTAAAATCTTTGTGAAAAGATGGAGAAAATGGTCATTTTAAGCCTGACCGCTGCAATTCCTCCTTTTAAGAGCATGTGTAATGCTAATGACTATTTCATCCCGAAGTAGGAACCATAGTGTACTGTGAGATGGGATATTTGGGATTTTCAGTAACTTGCAGCCTAATACTAATTTGAAGCATTCACCTCTAAGAGCACTGAATAACTTTTATCTAATTACCTCAAAGTACTTTACACAGCCCTGAGTAGTACATACAAATCCATGTGATTTGTTAGAAAACAGGTGCTGTTATCCACTTTTTAAATCATATGCATGCTTCAAGAGTAGCCTTGAGTTGTCATATGTGAGTCTGAGGGACTTCTGTTACTCCTGTTTTCTGTCCTCACGTGTGTCAATTTGGTGGGATGCTTATGTTCATTAAGTGATTGCAATTTCCACAGCAGCATGTAATGTACTACTGCTTCCTGACCAACACTGATGTGTTATACCACTCCTGCCAAGGAACCCATGTCTAGTCTTGTCAGGATGGCCATCAAAGCCCTTACACTTGTTAAGCAAACTAGGTGAGAACCTAAAGCATCAATTCCTCATGGATAGTTTCTGTATCTGTCAGTCTTTCCTCCCACTGTGGGCAATTCTTAGAATTCAGGAAAAGTAAGTAAGACAAATATGTAGCAGACTGCTGCTACTTAAAAGTGTTACACAAAGGCTTGGAACATGATCATCATTAAGGTATCATTCAGATTCCCCTGAAATGCTTTCAGACCCCTTGTTGTTATACACTGTGGTTTGGTATTGTGGATGCTAATATTTTTCCCCCTATCTTTTTTGCTATATTCCTTTTAGCTGCAAGTGAAATCAGCCCAACTATCAAGGTTCTTGAGCAAAGAAGCATAGGTTAATCAGGTTCCAAGATTTACAGTTCTGCTGTACTTGTTTTCTGGGGCACTGTATGCCAGTATGCATGTAGGCGATAAACAGACCCCAGCTTCAAACTGCTAAATGCAGTTGTGTTGTTGGAGAACCATAGTTCTAGTACTGTAACAGGAAGCTATTTACATTTAATAGGAAATTAATACTTTCATTTGAAACCAGGTATCAGTATATTTCTCCTACAGATCATGGTAGAAGGACCCCCGTGTCTGAAGGGCTTGCATCAGCCACTAACATTTTTGTCCTGGTTGGGATTTAAAACCACAAGGCTTCTGAATTGAAAACCTCTAACTTCTCTGAAGATTTGCTCTAATGTTGTCATTCTCACTTGGAACTTAACATTCCTGGGAACCTTCTAGAATTTTTGGCCATTAGACTTAGAGTAAATCTTGAATTGTCACTAACCTCATATGGATCTGAACACTGATTCTTCTACCAGTTTCTAATTTTAATATTTTAAAAAGTGCAGCAGCCTTCCAGTTTTCTGAGTTCATTTGACAACCGCCAACTGTTGCACAGTCTCCTTGGAATGAACCTAATGTGCAAAATATTCAAAGGAGCATTCTGTGCCATATGAAAACAGTATGTATAAAAACAGCATAAGCAAGTAGAACATCTAAAGCCTGCTCTTAACATACAGCAGTTTAAGTATTGGGTTCTGGTGATTCAGCCCCACCAGCAAATTGGAGTCGAACCAGAGAATGTGTAATTGTCAGGGTTTAGGTGGCAGATCGGTGTTTTTAGTTCTCTTATTCCAAGGTGCTCATCTCTGTCAATTATATATTTAGATTATGTTTTTCTGATGATTTTATACATATTACTAGATATTTGGCTGATAGCCTTTTCTGGAATTTTTTTGGTTGGTCCCCTCAGCCTACTGCTGACGAATGTGACAGAAAGGGCACCCAGTGTCCTTACTCCAAACTCGTGTTACAGAAAGGGAAAAGCTAAGTGGGAGAGGGTCAGATTGCAGGATGGCCCAAGAAACATGTCTTCCATCTTAGAAAACAGGGCTCAATATTATCATTATAGGAGCTGGAGTATATCTCAGATTAAAGATTCTTTCAGTTATTTTGGTCCTTCATAACATATAGCAATATTTAGGATCCTCTACCTTGTTTGGGGAATCTTAGAGTTTCTGTAACATCTACAGAACACAACTGATGGGGGGGGGGGGGCAATCTTTTTGGCTTCATAGCCCTCCCTCTGCAGACCCACAAATATTAAGGCTGGATTTACAATAACAATTCATATATCTTTAATTTTTAGCTTATGAAAGACCTTTCATTTCAGTAAGAGACATCTCCCAAGAGCCTCCCAATGGAGGGCTCGCTCATTGCCCATTTGCTCCTGATTTTTCTCTCCTCCCCCATACCTAATTTTTTAATATAAATGCACATTTTCCCCTCCATTTGGGGCAGAAATGTGACTTTTGTAGGAGAGTGATGTGTGTCCAAATGATGCATTTTGCAAGCATTACATTTGATAATTTCACAGAGATACCAGAGTTAACTCCTCGCAATGAGTTAATGCCACAAAGGAAAATGGGTTTGTTTGCAGGAAGCGGAGGATAAAAGAGCCTAAACTTTACTATTGCTGGCAGTGGAGGGGGTGAACACGAGGCACGGAAAATTGCTTTTTATAATTAAAAAGGGAATCTCAGATGTTTTATATCTTGAATATTTACAATAAAACGTTCAAGTGCTTGTCAAGAGGGTAATGTGTCATTAGCAGGAGCCTTTGCCTCTCTTCTCCTCTCGGACATGACAGTGCAGCAGGATAAGAGAAGAGTAATTATAGTTCAGCAGGGCTGCCAGGTGTGATAAATGAATAATCAGCACACAGGAGCCCTGGTCCTCAAAGGAGGACTATTACAGTGTTATCAGCTGCAGGCCCGGGTGTACAGCGGCCTGGCGCTGAGACCGAGACAGGGCCCTGGGCTGCTCAGTGCAGCTCTCCGGGCTGCTCAATGCAGCTCCCTGCCTGCTAGACCTTCACTGGCTTCCAGTTTGTCACCGGCTCCTTTGTGCGCCTGCCATGGGCTGGGGAGGGCGGCAGGGAGAAGGAGTGAAATGGAAAAGCGGTGCTTCTTGCCTTTGCCTTTTGCTAATGTTTACATAAAATGTTGCCCCGCTCTCCAGGTGAGAAGGTGCACTTGTGCCTTTCTGACTTTCCATGACAAGGTGCTACAAAAAGCTAGGCTCCTTTCCACGCTGTTTTATTCCCCTTTCTCTGCAGCATTGACCTCTCTGTGTGTGTGTGAGTGCCTGTGTGTTCGTTCCTTCTGCTGCACCTTCAGTTGTGGCTCGGCTGCACTAGGGTAGAGCTTTCTCTCACAAACAAACTTGAAGATAATCAGCTTCCTGGCGATCCCAAAGTCTCATTAATGTTGGATCACATATGCTAAACTGCAGCTCTAACTGTTTCCTCCTCATGCTGTTGCTCAGAGCGTTCTTGCGATGTGATTCATCTGTTTATTCTTGCTGGGAACGGTCACATATCAGAATTGAGTAAACTGATCAAAATTAATCAAAACCCAATTCAACCAATCTGTGCAACATCGATCCTCCACTTATTTATTTCCTTTCCGGCTTAGTGATACCAATGGCAGCGCTGGAATAGGAATATTTTTAAATGGTTCTTGAAGATAATTCTGGTGAAAAAGAGAAGGTACTCTGCCTGTAATAAATTGTTATTAAGGAAAAGGACATAACGTGCCTTGGAAAATCCAGAGGGCCAACACTTTTGATGCAAGGTTATTTTTACAATACTTGCATTTTTATCGGTTGATGTATTTTAACTGGAGCCCTGACAGTAGTCACAAAAAATTATTACTCTGGCATGGAGCTACTTATCTGACAAATGCAATGCGAATGGTCTTGTTCTTATCAATGAGATCAGATTTCAAAAAAAAAAAAATGAATCCGAGGAATGAGGCGCTGCTTTGTGAACAGATAACCTTGCAGGCATGAACTCGCAAACCTGAATAAAAGGATGTCTCTATGAAATAATCTGTGCATAAGTGCAATCAGGTCAGACTGTAATAGACAGCGGGGGGTGGAATCAAAAGGGGGAAAAACTCATTTCATCACAGTTAATGGCAAGGAAAAGAAGGCAAGGAAGGACTTTCTTTGGAGCGGAGCTGTTGCGACAAAGACCAAGGCTTCGGCGTGTCATGCACCATTTGCTGTTGCACTAGCGCTCTTTTCAAGAGCTGTGAAGCCATTATTGTAATGTGAAAAAAGTAGAAAGAAATACTCCCTCCTGGTCACTGGAAGGGCAAATGAGGTGTAGGCTTTTTTTTTGCCTTTTTTTTTTTTTTTTTTTTTTTTTCCCCTACACTATTTGTGCAGGGAGGTTTCTAGATTCCCCCTGGTAAAGCTCCACTGGGATGCAGGAAAGATCACAGTGCCCTTATAAACAACACTTCTTGGCACTGTTTACCTTCTTTTGTGACTTTGCTGCCTGCAAAGGAGGATAGGAGTGTCAGAGGCCCAATTGCCATGAATATTTACCCTGCTTTTGTCTTTCAAGAAGCAGAACCTTTAGAATATTCTCTAGCTAAAGTTTTACAGTGCATTTCTGTGGTTTAGGTTTTAAATAAAATAAATAAAAAGACCTCAGTACATTCCTGTATGGTAAAGTTATCTAGTGGTGATAATAAATCCAATAGTCTGTGGATTTTGTGTGTGTTATTAAAAAGAGAAGAGAAAGAATCCTTTGTTCATTGGCATAATGCAATCCTGTCTCTGAACAGTTCTAATTTGCAAACCAAGTACTTTGTAAATTGTGGAAACCTGGTTATAACTTGGAGGCTGAATAAAATGGGTCATCTTATAACTGAAAGATAAATATAGATGTAAAATAGGGCCACAAATGTCTTTTAAGCAAGAAAATAAATAAATAATAGGTTTCAGAACTGGCTCGTTCTTGTATAGTTTATGAGTAAAGCAAGATTACACATACAGCCCTGCAGCCGATTCCCAGGACTGCTAAAGTGTGAAGAACAGGAGTGACATTCTAGTCTTCAATAAATCACTATAAAAATGTTTATGAACCCTGCAATTTACTGTCTTTTAAATGCAAATTGAAAGGGGCATCGTCACAAGTGTAAAGGAGACCTACAGTGGCCTAAAGGAATTATAAAATGTTGCAAAAGGCTTCTGAAATTGTGTGATCTTAAATGGTTCTATTTTAAAAAATGAATTCCCGTTTATACTTCTGTGACAGCTTTGTTAATTTATTAAAGAGATCTCTCTGAATTGCAGGAAGGTGTTTATGAGCACTACGCTTCACAGAAGCTATTCACAGAGGCTTGCAAGGAGTTGCAGTTCAATTTTGCACATACTGGAGTGAAGTTTGCTGTTCACATACAAGTAGTATCAAAGGCCATGGGGGTTCAAAAATGTATAAAGCAGTGATCTTGTCTGACAATATATTGGTAATGTAGCAAAGATTTCATGCCTCTTCCCAGCTCCTCCATGCAGTCATGTGCTGTGAAATTACTAAATACCCTAAATGAACATGACCCATTGCTGGATGAACAGTTCAGCATCACTCAGCACCACCATTAATGAAGTCTAAGTTGACTGAACAATGAATCATCTTTTCTGTGCTGAGGCCATGTTTCCTCCAACTGAAATGAGCTCATTTTCACTGATATGTTTAGCATGTTATCTAGAAAATATTCCTCTCTGTGGAAGCAGATTTCATTCCTCTAGACTAACAGTTGGAAGAGGAGTTGTCATCAGTTGCATGGGTTGCTTTCTTTTTTTGTTTCATTGGTTGGCAAATTTTGAGTTGGTTGTTTTTCTTTTTTTAGTTGACAGCCACAATATTCTGTATTTCGATAGTGTAAACCACTAAATTTAAGGGTTTGTGGGGTTTTTTTAAATAAAATATTAATTGAGAAAGTATGGGATATGCATGTGTACAGTTGGAGCCCTATAATTGTTTGTATAGCTTGGAATCCTCCACAACATACTTCATTGCTTCTGTTTAATGACATGAACATGAAAGGCTCACTGTATTCATGCTGCGTAGTTTGTAAGTTTGTCATCATCCACTGCCAGTGATATTTCTCCTGGTTTCCATATCTTTATTCTCCTTCAGAAAAAAGGTATGAGTATCTGATTTCTGGCAACCCTTAAGTTAAATATGCTGCTTTGGCACTGACTGATTATTTAGCTTTTAGAAATGGTTGGAAAATGGGCCATCAGGCTCCAAAGTCAATATAACATCTGCTTGTCTGGCCTAGGCAGCTTCTCAGCATACATGTGATGGAAGGTCTTTGGAACCAAACTATGTAAATAAATAAATTTGGAGGGTGTGGACATTTGCATGACTCCTCCCGTGGAAAATAATACTGCTTTACTTTATCAAGTTGGAGGCTTTCTAACCCCAAACTAGAACAGTCACAGTTTACAACTCAATAGCACCCTGAGTGTTTTACTCCTCATTTTGTTGTCATGCAAACCCACTGAGGCCCTATACCTTTTCCTACAGACACGTGTCTACCTGGATGTTGTTTTTGTAACCAAGTTTAATATGCATGTATCGTTAGATAGGATTAAAAATGTTGTAATCCAGTGCTTTTAGAAAAAGGAATTTCTCTATAATGTTAGAACACTCCCTGCTTCACCTGCTGTTGCAGGGCTGCTTGCACCATGGACCTGTCTTGAGTTGTTCTGATCCAGAATCACCCCTCTGTGTCCCTGTCGTGTTAGTACTTGCTTGTGTGCATGTAAAGTTAAGAGGACAAAGCTGTGAATATGCAAAATGTTGTGGATGAATGCAGGACAAGGTTTTGATGCCTTGGTTTTGGAGAAAGCAGGAACATGTTTTGCTTTTCAGTAATGTTCCCTGTTCGTTTTTATCTGACAATATCAGCTCATTGTTTAGAGCAGGCTTTGGAAGAGCTGAGCTAATCCCCAGGAAAATAGTTCATCTCTACACCTTTGCATTGCTAATACACCCATTATCAATGCCATCATGGCAACAAATGTAGACATTTAGGAACTGTACTGCATATCCATAATCTCACAAGCTTGAAACTTATGCAAAACCCTCAGAAATCACATCTGTGTTCCTCCAACACTAGGAAGGATCAAAGACTCACCTCTGCACAAAGACTCTCAGTAGCACTGAATCAAATGGCTTGTCACTGTCTGTACAACTGCAGGCACAATGGAGAGTCAAATGGCAACAGTGATTCGTTAACAAGGGAGCATTAACGCAGAGCTGTTAAATTCTCTTCCTAGGATAAGACCTCATTTCTGCATCTTAAGTAAAAGTAATGTGCTCATCAGTGAAGAGAAAGGAATGGCACATCTGTGTCATGGTTACTGAAGGCAAGAGGAGGTGGTACGTTTGCCACACCACGGTTAGCCTTGATGCTTTGTCCTGGAGCCTGGGTGAAAGGGAGTGTTTATGAACAGCAGACAAGTCAGATTTTCAGGTTAATAAAATGCAAGGAGCAGAGCTGAAGGCTTTGCAGTGTTAGTTCCCTGGTTAAGAGTAAACAGCTTGATACAGTGTGTCACTGGGAGAATGGAGAAAATGATCCTTTTTTAGGGGAGTTGGAAAATATTTCCTTTCTTCATCTATCCTAAAAATATACTTAATGATTGTGATCTAGATCTGTCTAAGGTGGTTTATCTCAGAATGTATTAGTTCCGTTTTATCAATACTCTATGTAATTCCAGGTGGAGTGGATCTGAGAAGCTAGGTTTGGCCTTGCTAGTGAGAGGAAGATACTCTCACCACTGGTACATATTACCTATGTTCTATATGTAAGACTAGTTCCTAGCTGAGCACTGGCAATGAGCAAGGAGACTGGAGATCTGGAAACAATTCTTATGCCCAGGACCAAACAGAAGGAAGATTCAGAGCACAGGCTGTCCCATTTCCTCTCATTCTCCCTGTAAGATGAGCACAGGTTGATAAAACAATGCTGATAATGAAGTTTGACCCTCCCATGACTCTCAACCTCTGTCGTCAGACCATCTGCACTGAAAATCCCTGAACTCCACCGAAGGGGTTTGAACATAGAAACTGTTAACCTTCCAAATGTGATGTAGTTTCTGGCATTGCTTCCTAGCCCTTATAGTACTCTTGATCTTTTACTGTGCAACAGCACTCAGGCCTGAATATGGACACCAGCCAGCACGAAGCCACCATCCCTTCCTTCTGGGATCCAGTTCCCCCTTCTTCCCCTGACTAGCCAAGGGTAGAAGCAAGCAGTCTCCAATGTGTGTATGGGTGGACTCTGCTTTGCTAATAGCAAGCACTACGTAAATGACACATGGGCTACGAGGGGGGAAGAGCAGCTAGTGGACTTGGGCTAGCTAGGAGTGGCCAAGGATTTTGGGACAGACTGTAGCTAACATCAGCATCAGTATACATTTGGATGGAATGATCCAGAGCACAGTCCTCAAGTCAGCTGCTGTTTCAGGATGCAATCTCTGTTCTGGTATGGCTAGCAGAATAAAATATTTCCTTTGTTAAGTAATCCCAGGTCTTTGGGACCATGCATTCAAATTCTGTCCAAAATGGCCTTTGCCTTTTAAGGTACTCAAGCTCATTTCTGCATGTGTAAGTTGAAACCATGCTTCTATTTGCTATCTGTGGATGTTTATGAGTTCCTGGCATTTGTTGTTAAGTATAGGGTTTTTGCCCCTCTGTCCTTGGGCAGGAATTTCCCTGCTGCTATAAATTTGCAGAGTACCATGTATCATTTCCCTCCTGGCTGCCACCCTATACCTCATAAGTGATTGTACTCCAGTGGGGAAGTGATTTGTATGTATATTTTTATAAAACACTTTGGGATCCTTGGGGAAGAAAGTTGTTATATAAATGTATTTCCCAGGGGAAAGTAGTGGAAATCTCATTACTTGGAACATAGAGCATATTTAAAAGTAGGTTTGACAAAACACTAGAAAATAAAGGAAACAATCCTGAACTGGCATTGCTATGGTCTAAATGATCTAGCAGATATTTTCCATCTCTAAAGTTTGTCTCATGATTTTATTTAGTGCATTGGAAAAAGGGCATGAGGAATGCTAAAGACATGCACATATAAAATATCTTTCAGCAACACTGTGGCTTATTTTAATATAACCTTTAGCAAAACACTGTGGTTTGCTTTCTTGCTGATTTATTTTAGGTAGTTCAAAATATTTCTATTAGTGATCTCTTTGAATTACTTTAGGTGGTGCAATGGATTTGTAGCAAAACACAGCATGTAACTTGAGTGTACTCTCTGAAGCCAGGTATTTGGTGCCAAGCAAAATTTGTATGTGTAGCTTCTGTTTTAAGCAATTATATGGTGTGTAATACATGGTAGAGAAATTAAGCAGAAGTACATTTTACCCTAAGGGATTACTGTAGCTGTTGGATTTATTTTAAACAAGTTTTGCCCCTCATACAGTAAGGTTCCTGTAATAAATCACTTACATAATAATCTACAGTATATTAGAATTAAAAAATAAAAAAAAAGGAAATGTTAAGCAAACCCAAATGGTAAAAGTACAGGTGTGCTGTAGCAAGGAAACATGCTTACATGTTTGGTGGAAAGTAGTTAAACAGTAGCTGAGGAGTCTAACAAATAGAAGACTTTCTGTAGCCAGACTCAACTTAATGACTTCTCTGCACCGAACTACTTATGTAATAAACTGCATGGATGTCACTGCAGAGTTACCAAACCATCCATATGAACTGTTTCTCAGCTTACTTAAATTAATAGTGATCTTCCCACTGAAGGGAAAAACTGTAAAAATACATCAAGAATGTCCATGCAGAGATGTTATGAAATAAAACTAGTGCAGTCATTAAAGATAAGCCACTTTTGAGCATGGAGAAAGGATAGTGTTCCAATACCTCAGCTTTCAGAATGTAGTTATCAGTCTTCAGCCAAGTTATTATAGTTCCTATTTACTAGTGAAATAAGACATGTACAGTGAGTCAGAGTCTTACCTAATTGCCATATAAATTGACCAAATGGTTTTCAAGACCATTTATCACTAAGAAGTCTTGTTTTGACTGCATAGCTAAGATACAGTTTTGTATTCCTTTATATGATATAATAAAATGACAGCTACAACCAATCTAGCCACATTGCTGTGCAATATGTCAGCTTCTTTCAACAGACCTGATTTCCAGAATAACCTTTTCCCCTAGACATTTGTTTTCCTTTGATTCCAGCAATGAGACCCAAAGGGATTTCATTCAGAACACTTGTGAATTCCAGCTTTCTGAATCCATAAAAAAGGGAGAAGGAGTGTCAAATCTCAGAAACAACTACATGGAAATGCAAATTCCAGTTTGTCATTTGCAAACTCTTTTAAGAACTGGTAGCAAATCTCTAAAGAAGAATTAAATAGGAGAACATGGTAATTTTCAGTAGTGCCTTGTACATCAAATAATTTGCTACTTGCTCATAAACGTCCACTTTTTCTTCTCTGTATCATTTCATTTCTGTTTATACCTAATATGCAGAGTGGTAATTTACCACTGAACCTCTTGCAGGGCATCAGTCTTGGTTACAAATAGATTCTTCCTTGTCCCCTTGCCCAGTGTGGCTGTTTACTTATCATGTGAAATTTAGCAAATATCTTAATATTTGTTAATATTTGCACACTAGCATTTGTAAAATAGTTCTAGATCTGTCCTGGCAAAGTCCCACTGGTGTGGGATCAGCTGCCCAGCTGTACAGTTTTTGTCATAGTTGGTATTTCCTGTGCAAAATAAAAATTGGCATATAACATGGGACCAGCCTTAACATTATAGTCTCTGGTTTGTTCCTGTGCACACTGAGCACCTGGGAGTTCAGTCCTTCCCATAACTAATTGTTTTCCTGTGGGGAGTCCCTCTACACCACCTCCTTCTCCTTCTGTAGTCTCAGGCAGCCTTCCTTTCATTCTCTTCTTTAACACTGAAAAACCCCTGCAATTAAAAAAAAGACAAAGTTACCTCCACAGCTCTCAATTTATCTGCTTCAATAGATTTAAATAAGCCTTTTTAATGGTATGTTTTAGGGATATGTTTTTTTTCTCAGAGCTTATTGTATTTAGGTCTGCCACAGAACTGATGTGGGTTGGTTTTTTTGTGTCTAAACATAGACAAAAAGATTGCTTACTTCTTTGTGTTTACTGTGGATCAAGTTACTGCTTTTAGGATTTTAGAGAAGTGGTTGTGATAAATTATATCATTTTAGTTGTTGTAGTCTCCACTTGCTCTCATAGTTTTGGTTTGAGTCATTAGTTTTTCTAATAGATGGTTTGGATGTGGTCATTATTTCCTTTAGCTGCTTCCTTTTCTCCAATGCTCTTAACTGAAAAATTCATACTTATGCTATGACATACAAGTGACTCTTGATGATGAGTACAGAAGAGGCTCTGATGGAGAACTCGGATATTTTTAAGTACTTTAGTACCTAGGTAGATTTGCACAGCAATATTGTATTTAGTGCTCATAAAACAAAATACTTGCATCATTTGGAATTAATGTCATCCATAGCAGTGACACTTAATAAGGAAAGATTGAATGTCATGAATAAACTCAATGTGGATATTTAAGTAAATGTCTCCATCCCTCATGCTCATTACTTCTATCATGGCTCTTTCACTTTTATTAACTTTGCTTTTCAAGCTTGTATTAGGATTTCCTGTTGAAGTATTGGAGACTATTACACTATTAAACACTTCACAAGGAACGCTGTCTGTCTCTTTTAAAATGGGGCTACCTGTTGTAAGCAGGTGTAGAAGTAAAATAACCCCCTAAAAGACACACCTGGAAACTCTACTCAGCAAAACCTTTCTTGGTATTATTTCCTTAGTTTGATAATTAATATTTAAGTGTTCTTCAACCTCTAGGGAAGTCTGTACTCCTAGAAATTAGATTGGTTTACATTGCTAGATTTTAGTCACTGTTAGTGAAATTAGTGGTCATGCAAGGCTTAACATGTCTGAGCATTTAAAGGTCTCACTTGTTCTTCCAAATCAGAATTTAAGCAGGCTTAAGTGCAGGCTTCTGCCTTAGTGTTCAGACAACCTGCACCCTTAGCAAAGGAGGGTCTCTTCTAGCTGTAGGAAGTCCATGACCTTTGTCCTCAAGTAGCATTGGTGTTTATGGTGACGAGTTTTGCAGTCTATGAAGAATTACTTGGAGACCACCCACGTTGCAGGCTTCCGGGTAGCTGTTGGAAGTGTGTTTAGTGAGTACTGAGTTGACCAATAACAGAGGTATTCTTTTTTATTAGTGACTCTGCTGAGGCAGTCCAGTCCCTTTGATTTAACTCTTCTGGTGCATTTACCAATAAAGGAAACAACTGGTACAGAAACATCTCTATAAGGCAAACCTCTTAAAATGTGTGGGCACTTTTTTTTCCAAGAAGAGAAAGTGTGGACATACACCTTTAAGATAAGTCGCCTTTACACTAGAGCTAATTTCTAGCTTAAGTTTCATTTGTATTTGAAGGAGTTTCCATTCCCAGCCTATTCAGCCCTCTTTTGGTCATGCAGTGTGGAAAACAAAATGCAAATCCTCCTCATGGTGACAGAAAAATCACATTCCCCACAACTAAGGGGAATCACTAGGAATGAGAGTGTTGTTACTTTGTTTATGAAAAGTCCCTTACAAGTAGCCAGACATCAGTGTTCAACTTGGGAGTGTTCAATAATGAGCTGTATTATGCAAAAGGCAGTAAAACACTTGGTAGGTGCTACTTTATTAGAGTCAAGGAGACTAGGTGCAGAATATCGTTGCCTTCCCCCACTCATCTTCCACTTGGTAAAATTCATTCCCGTGCGAGAAATTTACACCTTCTATGAGCATGACAAGGACATTATGGAGACCAGGAAGCATATTTACATATTTTAATAACAATAAACATATTTTTTTCCATTTGTGCCGTGATGTTCTCCATTCATATTCTAAATGGCAAAAGTTTTTAGCTGTGATTGGGCCTAGCCCTCAGTGGACAAGAACAGAGTGTATCACATGGCGTTTATTAATCTAAAAAAGTTGTCTTTCAAAACATACCTAAAAACATGTGGGAGTTATGTGAAGCAAAGCAATTGCAAGTTCATTTGTTATTTCAACAAGCTCATTTCTTATGATTTGAGTTGTATAATAGATGTGGAACTACTTGTAGGTTGTTTGTCATCATATATTTTTCATTTGGTTCCTTGGGTTAAAGAAAGGAAAGACTGAAACATACCATCCCCTCAGAGAAGCAGATGATGTTACACAATCTGTAGGGTTTTTTCCTTCCCTTCTCATTCCTTTGTCAGATGGCATGTGATGTGCTTTTCAGGCAGTAATTTAGAGGCTGTCAGTTCTACAGTGGTCACTGGGGATGAAGTGATCATCTGACGTGCTGCTCCTAGCATTTGGGGCTTCTGGCTGGCAAAGGTGTAGGTCTCTATCTTGAAAAACGTTCGAAGGGTTAGTGAATCACTAGGCTGTGTCAACATGAGAGATTTTCAGCAGCTTCCTCAGTAATCCTTTACTAGCAATTGCCCTGTGATGGCCTATTATGTTAGTTACTCCTACAGTGGATTTATGAAGTATTATTTGTACACAAGAAGATACTTGTATTCTACAACAGTTCAATATATGCATTTCTCCAAGGCATATTGTCTGTTATATCAGTGCTCCCTAAGGAGGGAAAATACATCACATTTGTTGCTTGTCATTTTTAGTTTTATTTTTGTCTTGTACTTTTCATTTACATGTACTATCTCTAACTTCTGTGTTAAATAGTATGAATAATTATGTAAGCTGAGGACTAAGCTATGGTTATGTGGGTTGCTTTTCTACGTACAACAAAATATTCCTACCTGAGGAGATCCTCTTCCTACTTCTGAGAGTGTCACAAGGGAAAAGATAGTATGAATTTTAAACAATTAGAGACATCATAGAATTGGTAGCTGTGTAAAGGATGTCAACACTATTGCCTGCCTTTGGAGATCTGTTGGTATCAGGTCCCAAAAGTTTTGCAAAGGAGAGAGTATTTGACCTTCATGTGATGCATGTAGCTAGTAACGATCTGTCTGTAGCAAAACTGTATTTTCATGTAAATTTTATCTATATGACTAAAAAGAAACTGTACAAAGATATGCAGTACACATATTTTAACCTTATCCTTTTTTTCATTGCTGCCATTAACTTTAATTTAAAATAATGCAGGTCAATATGATGGATTGAGTGGCTTATTAATTATATTCTTTGCACTCAGGAGGTCAGGCTTGTTAAATGGGTAGAGAATGAGTGAAATTTACCTGGGGCTGGTTCTGAAATGGGAGTTGAGTGGATTACATGTTGGTAGAAAACATGTGCAGGTAGAGAGATGAAAGCTTCTTCATTTGGCTCTCCACTGCCTTTCCAAATACAGCTGGTGGGGATGTTTGGGCAGACTAAAGGAGGAACATGGGGTACAGGAACAGACACATCCATGGCCCAGGAGACTCTGTGTGTGTTAGGGATGGTAACACTTGCTGCTCCAGCTTCTGTAATAATTGAAGTATAACCACACATCAGCCCAATGGGGTTGAAGTGGCAGTACGCATTGTTTTCTTCCCTAAAGAAATTCTAGTTAGTTGGATTTTGTGTAGGAGGGATGTAATTAACACCTCATTTGTGAATCTGATCAGCATTATTTTTTCTTTCTCAGTTGTGTCTCTCAGAGAAATGAGATTTGGATAAAATGGTAGATTAAAAGTTTATAGCCTGGTTTATAGTGGTTGGATTTTTGGTAAGTGTTTGGGGATTTTCTGTGCGCAGGAGGGTGTAACATGCATCATTCTTGTCTGACATGGTTTGCTGTAGGCAGTAATGTTAAACTGACAATTCAGTGGCTTTTGTTAGGAATACCTGGTCAAAAATATTTATTGGATGCTCAATGATGTCTTCTTTTTGAAAAGACTAAGTATGAAATAGCAAAAAAGTAGTTTGATATATCATATTCTTGACAGCCCATCTGACATGCTGTTGAGTCGGCTTTGCTGGGAGACATCCTATGTTTCATTACCTTGTAGTCTTCAGAGCCATGTTTGAGGCAGTTCAGATGTTTCACTGCCTTTTTATTTATTTCTAAAGGGTGCCAAAAATCCCTTATTTTTCACATATTTCTTTTCCTTTTTAAAAGACTGTCAGAAATGCCATATTTCCTGTACACGTTCTAAACCTGTGGTCCGGGGTGGCCTGCCATATCTCTGTGCCTTATCTGTCAGCTGTGCTGGAGCTGACATGATGTACTTCAGTAATGTGGATAATTTAAGACATGAACAACCATCCATTAAATGGGGAACTGAGCTACCAGAGTTAGCATTTTAAGTCAGGCTTTGAATCAGACCAAAAGCAAACTGAAGCTTGAAAATAGCTGAAGGAAACTATGGGAGCTAAATGCCCAAATAGCAGATGTCATGGAGCAGCAAGCAAGCTTACAACCTAGCTCTTGAAAAGTTGTCCAGGCAGTCCTGTTTCACTACTTCATGGATGAACATATAAAACACAGAGAACAGCGGCTGTGAAAAGATAAATAACAACCTTATAATCAGGCTCCTGTTGGCATTAAATAGTTTGAGTGTCCAGTGCTTGGGTATCGTAACTACAGTGTAACATGAAATATCTCCCCATGGCAACATAAAATTCCTCCCATCTTTAGGAACATCACAAGGGAGATCTCTCTTGGTCTTCTTATGCTAGACAGTACCATTATATCTTTTTTTAATCTTAATGTAGATACAGCTATATACTCTTGTATTACTGTGCCTACTTAGCTACAGAAGTACTCTGAAAGGATGCATCTTAAAATTGCCTCATTACTGATGCTTTCATTTTTGTTTTCCTATGCTATGATACAGCATTCTTAAAACTTACATTGTGGTGATCTGAATATTTGTGGAAATTAACATTTGTAATCACCTTTTAACTGGGATAGGCCTATGTCTTCTCATCTTTCTGTCCTGGAATTTACTCTTGGGTGTAAAATACACATTACAACAACATAAAACCAGCAGAGACAAATGGAAGAGTAAGAATGCTTTTGGACCTAAGTCTCTAACTTGATCAGTACCAGGACTCTGGCAAAAAGTTTGGCCTGGGCTAACGGCTGAGTAATCATATCAGGAGAAAAATCACAGCTTTGAATTTTATAGAATTGGAGAGGCCCTGAGATATCTTGCTAGAATTATGTCATGTGGATATCATCTCTATTCCACTTCACTCACCCCGCTCTGTCAGGCTCTTGACTTACAAAGCAATAAAAGTACATCAGAAAGGTTTGGAATCACTTATTTGAAATGATACAAAACTAATCTTTAAATCTACCAGGATGATTTTTTTATGTTTTAGCTGTTAAATTAATGTCACAGTGGAACTGAGGAAGAAAAAGCAAGATGGTTATCAGAATTGCGTGATATTAACTTCCATTACTTCACAACCTGCTGTGAGCAGAAATGCCTAGATGTAAAAGCAAACAAATCCCTGCCAAGAGGGAAAGTGTTCCAAATATATGGGGTGGCTTTAGTATCAAGAAGAAGCGCCAGTCTGAAGAGGGGGGAACCATGTGTAGGCTGTGCTGCAATAGCTGATTTCCTGCAAGTCACTTTGTACAAAATAAAATATTGTCTTTCTAGAAGTTAATCTCCTTCTCCCTCAAAAAAAAAAAGAAACAAACAAAAACCCACACAAAATGAAACAAGGCAAAAAAACCCCAACCAAAACAACAAAAAACCCTAATCTAAACAAACAAAATAAACCAAAACACCAAACTGAAACAAAACCCCTTACCCTGATTCTTTTCCTCTCCACCAGTGCAGATCAATATTTCTACCAAGTCAGCATGTTCTGGAAAACATAAAGGATCTGATAGTCAAAGGTACCAAGCACCTTCTGTCTTCAAAATATTAACTATAAGTATTTAGGACTACTGAAAAACGGTGTCCTTCATTCAGTAAGCAGTATGAAATATTTCTGTTTCAAGAGAGCTCACATGGTATATACATAGATATAGGTCTCATATAGATAGACCCACAAACACTCATTGGAAGTATTGGAATGCCTGGAACCAAGGAGAGATGATTTTCTTTCACTGACAGCTGAGCTAACTCAATTGTAGATCTTAGGACTTTTGTGTGAGGGGTGGAGGCTTTCTCCTCTTTAACTAAAAACTCTACTTAGAATTGGAGAACAGCCAGACCAAGAATATTAGAGGAAAAGAGAAAAACTGAATGCTAAAAGGGAAGGGAAAACCTCAGCCCTATAAGAAAATAGCATTTACTCTATACAGAAGACACTATTAACTTTGAGAAGTTGGTGGAGCAACCTTTTAATAACAGCAAACAAGAGTCTGGGCTTTCATATCATCTATTTAATTCAGGAGATCTTGGAAATTGTATTCTGAAATACACTATTTAATACTGAAAGGGAAGGAGAAAAATGGGAGCAAAAAAGGTAATATAGAATGCTGCTTAAAAATGTATTGTGTTATACTTCCATATAAATGTTATACTGGAAAATCTTTGAGAGAGGTAGCCTGCCCTTTAAACTTTTAGGCATTTATGGCCTTAATTATGCTTTTCACCAAGATTTTGCATATTTAATATTTCCTTTTAGAGCTTTCAAGAATCTCAATTATTAATTCCACTGAGGATTTATAGGTCCTCTGAATATCCCTTAAGTATAAAGATTGTAGACTCATCAAATACTGTTTTCCTCCTTTAAATTTTTACGATTTCTATATCAAATAGGCAACTGCAGCTTTAGAATTGAAAGTGGAATATTTATCGCTTGGGCTTCTCTACACCTTTCCAAACAGAATTCCTCCATGATCTGCACTGAAATCCATTTCTTTAGATGTGGTTATAGAATGCACAGAAATGATCTCTAATTCACAAGAACAGGTAGTTATTTTTCCTATTGCATGGCCAAAACAATAGCATCTCACCTAAATATGCTGCCTGAAATAGAGAAGAATGTTAACTAGAAGCCTATGAATAAGTCATGGAGCCTAATTTTCCGTTATTTCAGCCATTGTTTAAAAATGCATGTCTGCCCAGGACTTTGTAATGATTTTGTATTACTTAAAAAAACTTTTACAGTTCTTTTTTTTCCCCCTCTCAGTTATTTCATTATTTCTTCATTAACTTTGCTCTCTTCCAGTGTTTGTAGGGCTTCCGAAAACCAATTGGACAAAAAAAAATATATATATTTTTAAATTACCCCTGAGGCTATCAATACTTTAGATATTTTTATTCTTCTTTCTTCAAATGCTTTTACCATGTTATGCTTTGGCATCCGTAGCAAAACCCATTAGCTGTGACAGGTTAAGATGCCTCTGCAGACTTCACCACAAAGGAACTGAGTCAGTGCCAACCATTACTCCTTGAAACACACCACACCATCTCTCAGAAGAAGGCCAAATCTATAGCTCTGCTCTTAAATTTTCGGCCCTATGGGGATAGCTACTGTGAAGAATGTTCTCTGTTGCTTGGTACAGTATTTTTCAGTCCTGGCTATACCGTGGTTTCAGTTCATTAAACCATAGGCAACAAGGACGTTCTTCAGCCACTCAGCAGATCTTCTACCTGCAGCACTTATAGAATTGTTATAGGTTAGAGGGCTCTTGTAGCTGAAAGACACAGTATATTAATTAAATTAAATTTCACTGATTGTGGAAAATCCACAAGCAATGTGAACCAAACTGTGCTTTTTTCATATCTTTATACTACTGACCAAGTAGCTAACTAGTCCTCTCCAGCATTTCTAAGTGGGCCCCAAACTTATTCAACTTCTTACTAGATGTTGCCATGTAGTGCGTGGTGTGGTTTATGTTGCAGATCAGAAGATCCTGCATGGGGATTATGCCTGAACTGTGTCCAGTAATGTCACTGAGAATGAAGCTCACAGTTTCTCACGATGGAGATGTCATAAAAAGGTGTGGATGTAATAAATCTCCAGGATCCCTCTCCCATTTAGAGATGGGTCGCATGTTCTCATGGTGGAGGCTGTCTTTGGCAGAACATTTTGAGGCACACAGAGTAGCAGTGATGAATTAATGGCATGATTTGGGCTGGAAATAAACAGTAACTTCATAATTCCCACACTGACAGCTTCGTTTGGATGGAGTTATGATTGAAAACACCAGTAAGCAGACTATATGCAACATCGCTAAGGTTAGGAAAATGAATATACTGGAAACATAGGAGCTAGGTGTTGGTATTTCTGATACAATTGACCAGATTAAGTTAATTCTGTCCCTTTCCTGTGATACCAGCTTGCTTCTTTGTGTTTTTTTGCTGGTAGTGGAGTTTTGCAGTGCTCTGTTATTTTGGTTCCACATGAAAGATGGAGCTAATCTTCCAATATAAGGGCAGTATTTCCTTATGAATTTGAGGGTACATAATCTGATTTCCATTAAGGAACCAGCTGCAAACAAAGGCAATAGCGTGGCTGGTAAGATAACACCTAGCCTTTTGGAAAGGTTTCTTCCTTATAAATCTCAAATAACTTGAAAAAGGTGTGTGAATATGATTATCCGTGCTTTAAAGAGAGGTCAGATGAGGCATAGGAAAACTAAGTGATTGCAGGTGGAACAGAGACAAGGCTGGAAATAGAATAGGTTCAGCCCTCCTGAATCCCTATTCAGTTCCTTACGCATCATTTTTCTCAAGCTTCTTGTTTTGAATGCCTCCCAACAAATGGGCTTTAAAAATTTCCTTATAGTGAATATTCGTTTTGAGAATAACTGAACACAGAAACTTGCTTCACACTTCTGTGCTTTCTTCTTGTAGTACTGAACATCTGTTTGCAGGAGGCTGTTCATGTTGCTGCTGTTGCTCCTCTTCAGACAGCCAAGCACTTTTGGTTGGAAATTCAGCACAGCTACACCCTGCTCTGGTTGACTGTGCCCACAGAAATGCCAGCTGCTGCAGAAAAGATCTGATCTCAATCAAGTCCAGAAAGCATGAAATGTGCCACTTTTTTCTAGTGTGCTCTGTTCCCTGAATAACAAGGAAAGCTAATTAACATGAGATGGCAAATGAATTGCAGTATCTGCCAGTTCAGCGGTGCCGAGTCCTCTTTAGCATTCTCTTTGCTTCCATACACCACAATAAATTCAGATTAGGTATTGAAACATCCAGTTGAAAAATATCCTTACTTTTAGCGTTGCATAACTTATATTCTGACACATCATGTAAGATTCTGATACAGGGCAACCCACAAACCACTGCGGAAATACAAAGAGAACAGGAATTAGGTTGTGATATCACTTGTCCAATCCAAAATTCGGACAAATGTGTAGTAGATTGGATTTCCTCTTTTAGAAAGGTAATTTGTTATTATCCATCCTACTAATATAATTAACTGCCTTCACAACTCTAATTCTAACATCCTCACATAGCTAAAAATCCACCTAATTTTAATTCCATTTTTCGAGTCTCACAGTGCTCTGTTACCTGCCATAAAAGGATTATTTAGCAGCTTTAAAATTATATTGCTGGTATTAAGCTCCTGGATGTAGGCCCTGGAATTTTAAGATGGACAATCCAAGCTGAAATTCATCAACATTTTAGATTTAAACCAAATTTTTATGTTCTACTTTGTATTTTTAAGAAAGATCTATTTTTTGGGTTTTGTAGCTCTTACCCAAGCCTGATCAATATCTATCAAGAAAGGAAAAGCTGTGCTAAAAAGGGGAGGAATGGAAAATTGTTTCCACAGATGTTTGTAAAGCCAAGACTCTCAGGAGAACGATACTTTGACTCTCCAAATGAGTATCACAAACAGTCATTACGCAGAAATTGAATCTGTTGTCTCTTTCTGAAACTCTCTCCAGCCTAAGAGGTATTCTTGCAGGTCTTGAACCATTACTTCTACACCACATTATTTCAATGAGACTTTTATTCTTGGAGGTTGCCGTGTAAAATTGTGGCTCAGCCACTGTGGGCTTCCAGTAATCTCTTCTCATTTTCATGCTAAAATAAAATTATTGCTCCTCTTTACTTCAGTGGATACAGCACAGCCAACTCCTCTAAGACTCATGTGAATTATCTTCTTCCCCATGCAATGATCAACAAGAGTACCCAAAGTCCATGACAGTTGTTCCTGTTTGTATCCATTGAGGACAAAGAAATTGAACACTGCACCTACAAGATCGTTTATTACAACTCTGTGTGTGCGTGGAAAGAGCTTCAAAGTTCTGTTTGAAATTCTAAGCTAGCAAAGGTAAAATAGCTTCCATTTAAAATGTTTAAATTCAAGAAAAACAATAAAGGAGTCAGTGAGAAAAACAAACAAAAAGAGCAACACAGGAAGGACATTTCTTTACCTTAACTGAGAGAAAAGCTGCGTTTCAAAAGTGGTTCAGGAGGGCTTGATTGAATGGTATCTGTGAAATCCTATTGCTTGAGCATTACTTTTGAGGGCTGATTTCCTCTCATGTTATTCAGTGCCTTATTGCAAGCAAACCATGCTGTTTCTCTGCTTTTTTTCCCTGGGGCTCCTGAACCCAGGCTTAGGTTGGTGGTTCAGTTTTTGGTGTAGCCTCACCAACAGCTGGGTCAGTGCAACGGAGGCAGAAGGTAGCACGGAAGACGTGCAAGTGAGTGTGAGACTAACTCCAACCACCAAAGAAAATGTAGCATGAGATTATTCAGGAGGGTTCGACACTGCATGGCCCAGGTGAATGTGAATCTTAAGGTCTTGAAGAAGGATGTGGAATGCAAAAGGCTTTGTGATAGACCACAGGGTATATTGCCTAGGGGGCAGGTAGGGCAGATCACTTGACTAGCTGAGATTGAAGTTGTAGATCATTATGGTATGGACATATCCTGTGGCTTTAGGTACTCTCACTGTGACCTGGCCTAGGAAGACATGAACTCTAGCAAGTCATCTTAATTATCTTTGTCTGTGTTTACAGATATAAAATAGATAAAAGAAACCTAGCATGCATCCTACGAGTTATCAGGGGATCAATTAATTATTTTTAATAAAACGTGAGGATACTTTTTAATTACAAACTTTTTTTATCCTAGTATTTTTCAGTTAAAAGTTAATGTTTAAAATGTGTTAAATAATTAAAAAAAAAAAAGAAGGATGTGCTTAAGCATATTCTGCTGACACTGCACTGAGTCAGTAGATACTTCACAGCCAGTACTGTGGCTGGAATGCAGATGATTCACGCAGACTTCAGTCACACTTGGTCCATGAGTCCTTAAAAATATTAAGTCCATTTTGGCTCAGTAGTACTATCTCAAATTTTACAAGGTGCGAAGTGTTTCTCCCCGTGTATGAATGGTGAATTACGCTTGAAGATAAAAGTGGCTACTTTAAGCCTGGCTGCCTATCAGAAGAAACACTCTGCAAACGGCTAAAGCAAAGGGAGCGTTGTGAGTGTAGCTACCTCTAGAGCAAATAGAGTGAAGGGAGCATCACTAGCCCATCGCATATTTCAACGACAGTCTGGTGGAATCTACAGGCTGATAGCTAATGGCCAAAACATCATGCTTTGAGCACCGCTTGGCTGCAGCAGTTAGTCACTTTGGGCTGGTTGATAGTGGAACAACATCCACTCTGATTCTGCTTACTATGACTCGTACTTTATTTGTTCAGGGTTTTTTTCCCTGTGGTTTGAAATCAGGACTGAAACAATGACCCTGATCTCCTCTGCTCCTAAGGAGATCCTCATTTTCTTTCAAAGCAGCTGTGCTGAGCAGGGCTTCCTCTATTTGGGAACTTTCAGCAGGGCTTTCAGCACGGGCTGTCCTGTTCCCTGTCATTTGCTCAAGTCCAGCAGAGGTAAAGAGATATCTTTGTTTTCATCTAGTTTGGGCTTTCAGAGAAAAAAATCAGTGGGGAAACCAATCTAGCCATTTCCATACAGTGCCATCTATATTTAATAATTTGCTAAAGTGGTAAAGCTGGGATCTAGCTGTGTCAGTCTCTCCTGAATGTGCTAGAGACAATTTTATCAAAACAGAAGTGAAGAAGTCTTCAGACTCAGAATTGTCTTGTTTTGGCATCTTTCAGCCTATTGTGTTCTTTCCCTTTTGCTCAGTATTCATCTTCTCTTTGCCCTCTCTTTTTGAGAAAGCATCTCATTGCTTCAACAAAGGGAATTTGCAATGTTTAACAAAACATTTCCCTGAGAGGCGCGATAGGCAGTGCTGGGGTATTTTTATTCCAAGATTTCATGGATTCTGATATGCTAGACTTGTCAGTACAAAATCACTCCAGGACATGACACTACATATCCATGCATGAAATTAGTTGCATTTTAATAAAAGAAAGATGTATTTTTAACACAGTGTAGTAAAAATGCAAAAGAAAAGTGGAATATGTCATGGTCCATTTCCAGGTTTTTTTATTTACTCATGAAGGATTTGACTGTCCTGCTGTCCATAAAAAGCTACAAGTTAGAGTTGTTTGGCTACACTTAATCCATGCCCTGGAAACAATCAAGAATCGTTCCCCACAGTATATTTTGTAGTATTTTTATCTTGTGATTGAGAGTAAGCTACAGTCATGAGATAACTGGGTGCAAGTTCAATTCACATGCTAACTCTTATTCCCGGAAGAGTACTGTAGAGACATATTAAAGCTTTGTCCTCTGTCTATACCTCTGAGCATTATTACCGGGCTCTGGAGAGATGTATGTACAGCTGCCTTCTGTTGGAGTGAAGTCTGTATATAAGGCTTATATAGCAAAGTCCAAGGAAAGATGAATCCAAGAAATTTCTTCTTCTACTTTCCTTTGTTCTCTAAAAATTAATAATGCTTTATATTAAACAGAACTACATTCAAAATTCTCAAAGTACATTGCAAGTCCCACTGCCACAGGCAGGTACTTCTCTGTTTTGAACACTAATCACTCATGAAGTTATTAAATGTAGTTTAGTTATTTTCTATTTTTAACTATTCTTTAAAGCAATTAATTAGAAATGTGCCAGATAGGATTTTTAATTAATGAACCTTCATATTTTATAAAGTTAAAAATAAATGCTTCATCAAAATTAAAATTCCTATGAAAGAAAAACAAATGTGAGTATCTATTTTATTCCTGAAATAGCTGTCTCTCAGACAGCACGTGATGGCTATCTTGTTTACACGATTTTAGAAGATAGCTTTGACCACAAGTCAGAGTGCAACTGTTTTTTCACATAGTTTTGTCTGGCATGGTTTCCTTTTTATTGGGAGCATGGTATGTTATCTGTCTTCATTATTCTTTAAAAGCATGCCTTGCCCATCAGGACAAAATGCAAACTCAGATGAGTCCTTGTAGTTAGGTGACAAAATTGCTTTTATAGTTTAGGTATAAACTTCCTTCCATATCTGATGTTTTCCTTTTGAGCATGGAAGTTTATTGACTCTATTTCCTAGCAGTAGTTGCTAGCAGGGCCTTCTTTTCACCAGTCAATCCATATCATTTTGCAACGAAATGGAGTGTGCTGGTTGTTGGGATTGATTTACACATTATTTATCTTTTTCTGCCCAGTTTAAATGGTCAGCCTGATCCTATTCACATGATAGAAAACATAATGTCTCAAATTACTTACTCAATAAACTGTGGGTTTGCCTATTATTAGTGATCATTAGCGTTATAATACAGCATGGAAATTTAGAGCAAATTAACTACATATGCAAGCTGCTGGGCTCATCTGCAGTTAATCATAAGCATACTGTTCAAGTGGGCAGAGGATTTTGCAAGAATATTTCCTGGAAGAATTTGTGGGAGGAGAACTAAATATCCTTGAGTTGTTTTCCTTTTTTTTTTTTTCCCATGCCATAATCTTGGTCTCCCAAATGAATGTTTATCTGAGACACAGTCAATGACTGAAAGTATGAAAGAGAATTATAGCTCAAATTAAAACAGCTTTTCATGCTGCCAATTCCAAGGCCCCGAAGTTTTATGACCATAAATAATGAATGGAAGTTCCATGTTGATACAACCCCCGCAGCCTCCCCTGCAGATTTGACAAGGTTCCTGGTTCAGTTGTTCCCCTGTAATAAAGGCTATCGTAGCCCTGCAACAGAACGATGCGGTGGGATGTACAGCCTTGCATGTTATCAGATGATGACACACACACTGAGCACTGAGAGTTATCACTTCCAGTCACTATTATTTCCTATGAAAATAATAGCTTCCAGTTACCGTGGGTTGCTCTGAGATTGCATTCATACTGATGTAGATTAAAAGCGAAGGGATTTCCTGATAATTACTGGTTTGTCTGGCACAAAAAGGCACAGATGGAGGGAGGTTTAATATATATAAAAAAAAAATCATTAGAAAACTATTCTAGCTTTCTGCAGTTTGCAATGCCCACTCTTCATCCTTAAATTCCATTGCAAGCTTCAGCTGGGATTTGGTGGCTGAGGCTGGCTGGTCATTCTGAAGAGCCTAAAAAAAAATACAACAGAAATACGACATAAATATGCATGAACTCTAACAGCTGATGAACCTTAGAGTGCTTCCCTGAGGGTTCTAGCCTATGAGCATGGCCTGGGAACATCTGCTTGATGGCTCGTGGGACCCTTCTGTAGCTGGTAGCCAAAGTTGGGGTTTCTGGAGGTCCATAGTGCTGGCAGATCTGCACATAGTGCTGTGATTACCACTAGGCCAGTTTCTAAAGAGACTGGCCTGCTTTATTGTTGCTTTGTGTGTTGCTAAAGAGAGTAAAGAATCTGGGGGGGGAACCACGTCCTGAGCTGCCAAAATTGCTGCATGCATGGAGGGAGGAACTCGCATGCTTACTCTTTGTAGGTAAAATCTGCTAGTTATCTACCATAACAATATAACTGGAAATGGCCTTTCCAAAATAATGAAGAATATATCCCATGCAGTGCTGTCAGGAGCTGTTTTGTGAGCTTCTGCATAAACCTCCAGGCTGCAAAATCTACATGTGTGGAGCACTCAATCTGAGATGCAGAGATCTCCGCAGGATTTTTTTCTTCCGACTTTTGTAATGCGTCAGGGCTAGGCACCTGGCTATTCAGTAGAACTGTCCTGAAGCAGGTTGGTATGCAGCTGCAATGCTTTGCTAAATGGCAGCTGGTCACACACCTACCAGCTCACTATGGTTTCTCTTACTGGCAGAGATTTGTGTGAGACTAAAACTCCTACTTTTGAAAGCAGTAGGAGACTTTTTAACTGCTCTGCCACCCTGCCCCAAGAGGGTGCAATAGGCATGTTGTTATAATTTGTTAAAACATCGTGGTTTATTACATTTTTTTGTTTAAAAATACAGTTTTGAACATTTTTCTATGATACTTGGCCAGTGCAAGACAGATTATCCCATCCATCCATCTTGATGGAAGTCCCAGCAGCTTGATTTCCCTTTCTCCTTCCCATAACTGGCCACCAAAAGAAGCTCCTTTCTGTTCTGGGGGAGAGACCATGCTGTCACCAGGCATTTCTGGCAGCAGCTTACCTGTGCGTGGTTTCTTCTGCTGTCAGGGAGCCACGTGTGAAATATTTCATTCTTGGTGGGGTAGGGAGTGTATTAATGGCAGAACACCAAGTCAGTTAGCTTTATCTCTGAGCTTCTCTCACACAAGCCCTCACTTCAGGTTTCACCCACGGACAGTATTTCTTTTCCCACAACCATCCCACTGCACTGGGTTATCCAGCTCTTGGCTGGCATCTGGGTTGGGGGCTGCAGCGGGGAGGCAGGAGTGATAATTTGGCCCTTTTTCTGTATTTAATTTCCTTCGGTTAAGCTGAGGGAAGCATTCATCTGTGCTGCTTGCTCTGTAACGCAGATGGAAGTCCTCCATTCGAAGCCCCACTGCCAGCCCCCACGCACATGCTGGCACACCTGGATAACAGCTCTACCTGTTTACAAATTACCCCAATTTTCTGCTTGATTCAGCAGTAACTGCTTACCCTCCCCCGTGATGTAATTAGGCCTTCAGAGTTCATGTGTGCCTATTATGATCTCTCTTGTGTTTTGTCTTTTTTTTCTGTAGCCGTAATCATATATATATATGTATTAAAATTTCTTATCAATTGTTCAGCTAAATTATGCACAGTGGGCCATGCTAGCCCTCCATTAACATAAAGTATGCTAAACAACGTGTTTTCTTTCTGATAATTATGCTCTAAAGCACCAACTGCTTATTCTGGTGAATTTACCTTCCTTCTAGTTTTTCTTATTTCTTTAAACTTTTAGCCACCTTCATGGCAGGGCAAGTGCTCCTTCTGCTGTTAGTGAACTAGCCTAATTATCTTTTGTATTATCATCAGAACTTCCAGCTGCTTAATAGCCAGTCACTTGGTGTTGAAATGAACTATAATAGTCCATCTAAGATGATTGTTTTCTGATCACGTAAAGATCCTTCCATCAGTTGGAACAAAATATTGCTTCCTAACCCCATCAAGGAGTTAATTGCATGATGCATTTAACAGAGCTGTGGAGGGAAGTGTTTGGATAAAGCCTGCCTTCCTCTTTTGCTGGAGTGCTGTTAGCATCTCTGCTAACCTGAGTGGAGCTCTGAACTTTTGCTTTGCAGCCATCGCTGAGTGGGTTCGCAATTGTGGCCAACAGTCAGCAAATGCTTCACAAAATCGTGATGTATGAACAAAGCTCTCCCAGTCCGTAACTCCCTTTGGCTCGTGGAAAGCAGCTATCCTGCTCTGCAGATCTAAAGGGCTGGATGAGGGTCTAGCTGTTTGAAAGCATGAAACAATAGGGTTAAAGTCCAAGGAACGTTTTTAACAGTTATTTTGTAGAGCGTTTAATTCTGAAAAGATTGACTTCTGTCTTCATGTTTCACTGGACATCTCAAATATGAATATTCAATTTAGGATTTTCCACAGGTAATTCATTTAACTTCCTACAGGCCTTATGTAATGAAAAAGTACTCTTTGATACAGTGCAGTCTGCTTTTGAAGTGCTACATAGCTTACGTGGCTAAAAATAGGCGAAGCAATTCTTTGGAAAACTGTTAAAAGCAATGAGTTTCATTTTACCTTAGATAAGGATGAGTAACAACCTTAAGAAAATAGAACAATCTGTTTCATTTCCCACAAGATCAAAACAGACATTATCTTCAAGATACAAATGTTGTTGGTTTTCTTTTTTCAGTGGTGAATGAGCTAATGGAAATATTATTCTTTAATAGTTTCTTCTACTCAGAACAAGAGTATCTGGCCATGGAGAGTGTTAGCAATATTTAAGGGTACCCATTACTTCCTAGAAATCACCCTACAGCACCATCTCAGCAACAACTCAGGGTGGGAAAGTTTTTCTTTTTGGTCCTTCCTGTACTCCTCTGAAATCTGTTTTTATTCAGAAAAGAGCAGTTTTCAAAGAAAGGGAGTATAGTTGTTTATAGTACACAGCCTTGGATTTTTAATGAATGTTCACATGATTGCAGATGAGGGGAAAACAGTGTGCAGCATGCTGGAAATTACATGCACTTTCAAAAGAAAGAAATCTAGATCAGAAAGAAGCATCAAAAAAGCAACCAAACCAATCTTTTGATTTTCATAAAGCATTATTTCAGACTATTTCAATAGTATCAATGTAAGATTTATAATGAGGCTCTCTTGGACTTTTCATTTTCATGCGGTTGATGGAAACATTTTTAGCTTTTTATAAATTTAGGTCAAGATTTAATTTTCACTGGTTAGAACAAAAGCAGAGCTATTCTAGCATAATGGCAGTTACAGAGGCAGAAGGCTGACTTGTACTACAGACACAAGAAGATGATATAGGTGTCAATTCTGAATATGTAAAGTTGTGTCAGTGTGTGAATGAAGATCCAATTCATTTTATGAAACTTTAGACTAATTAGTTTTATAATTTGCACAGTAAGGTAATGTAAATGTGTTGCTGCTGCTTGACTTTTTGCTTAATCCTTTGAGTGGATATTTAATCTTTTTTTTATATATTAGAATTAAAGCAACTTGGAAGATATGAATAATTAATCTAATTATATGCCAATCGCTTTAATTTCTTTAATGTTTTAGATTAAAAAAAAACCAACACAACTTTACAAATTGGTTTAGGTTGGAAAACCCTTTTAGAGGATTTTGTACTTCCATCAGTAAGTGCAATTTAGAGGATACAAGCTCTGAAAGTGCAACATTAAGTTTACCGTTACGCAAATAGCTAAGTTAATCCGGGACCTCATGTGACCAGATCCTCAAGGTGTGCTTCATGAATTCATGGCTTGAATTTAAGAAGTGAGATTTGCCAGTTAAGGAGAGTGAGCAAGCTAGGAAAGGGAAATGTTGTAAAGAACCAGTAATGTGCTTAATCTACTATGTGGATCACAGGACAACAAACTTTGGAGGAATACTTCTTGTGTTGTGTACACGTAGCAAGGACTGTATCTTGCGGGGTGGAGGACAGCAAAGCAATGTATCTACATTGGTGCTTAGGTGTAACTCTTGTTGTATACAGTATGAACATGAAGCTGTGGATAAATTCAGAGCTATCTCATTTGCATACATCTGAGCATGACATGCATATGGAGTGCAGAATGCTTAACTTATGGAAAATATAAACCTTGTACAGATTATTACAAATGTACGAGTTTGTATCTGTCCTATTATGCTTGGCTATTTTTGGTGACATCCACAAACACTTCAAATTCTTTGCTGTTTTGAAAAAATTCCGTTTTTTTTCCTTTAGTATGTTCATTGTCCTCTGTTTGTAGTATTAGCAACTTTGAGCTAACTGCTTGGCTCTTTCCCTGCAGCCTGTTATTCCCTATTACATGACTTTGTCTTCTGGGTTGTCTTGTTGGTTTGCTAAGGGAAATGAAAGTACTGATCATTACAGTAGAATTAAAAATAGCTTCTAACAGCTTAGCCTGAGATACAAAAATAGTCTCTTTTCTGGCTTATCCTGTCAAATATGGTGGGAACCCTACTAAGGTAACATCTGTGAAAACCTCATTCTGGGTTTGTGTCATTTTTTTTTTTTTTCCAGAATCTTTCCCTTGTGTCTGCATAACACAGTAATTGAAATCAGATTGTTGATTTTTTTCATTTCAGATAGTTTACCATTGATCTTTCAGGAGAGGTCACTGGTCTTGGAGACTTGTTTTCCCATATGATGCTTCACTGTTTTATGATGTATTTGTATGTCATTGCTTAGGAAAAAGGACACAGTAACTATAGAAAATTTGCAGACAAATGCATACTAATATAAATGTTGATCTTCCTGTGCAGGAGGTTTCCATATTTCTCACCTAGTTTGGTATCCTAGTGACTTGGAATTTGTCATTTACAAGGACAAGCGCAGACTTTCTGTCCTGGGCTATTTAAGTTAAGGCATCATGCTTGACTAGTGGAGAAGTGCAAAATGTATTGTGGTGGCCAGCCCAGCTGGACAGACTGTGAAAGAAAATAAATACCCACTTCTGAAGCAGAAATACCTTCTTCTCACCCCACTTCTTTGGTAATGGCTGTGATATTAGGCATAAAGTGAAGAGGTTGGCAGTGGTCTTAAGTTTAGAGGCCTGGGAAAACACACATCTTGTTGAAGCAGTGCAAATATTTTGGTTATACACAGAATCACAGAATGTTAGGAGTTGGAAGGGACCTTGAAAGATCATCTAGTCCAACCCCCCTGATTCTTATTCTCTCACTTCCCTCATGGGTTCAGGGCATCTCTTTATTATAGCATAGATTCTCATGGTAGAAATGAGACCTGATTCTAGGAGGCATTTTCTTCAAGGCCACTGCAGAACCTTGACACATTCAGAACAATTAGAATGTAAGATGAAAACACCTTTGACTGTTCCCAAAGCATACAGTTCAGCCTCCCTGCAGGCTCTGCTGAGGGGCAGGCTGGAGCCTGGGCATTTGGTTTGGGTGGGACAGCTTGTGAAAGGAGAATGTCCAAACTTCCTGTGAGTGGCTCCATGCAGTCTAGTGGGAATTGTCCATAGCAAAGTTGGAAGGGAGAAGAGAAGCAGGTCTCTGAGAACGTGCCGGAGCAGAGGCCTATGACGACATGGAGGTTTTCTGCACAAACACTGATTCTGAAACGTATTATAGAAACTCTGGGTATTTCTATAGTTTAGTCCATGAGGAGACTGAACCTAACCAATATTTACCCAAAGAGCTAGAGGTACTGCTGGAAGTTCCAGCACTTCCTCTCTCCCACAGGTCTTTATTTTTTCTATGGTTTGACAATTTTGATATTGTAGTTTGGTTGTTAGCACAGCATATAACATGGGCATTGCAGAGGACTCTTAAGACATGACTACTGTTCATTTCGAATTGAGAGATAGGCAGATGTAGACAAAAATTAATTCTGTACTCACTCGATTTTCTCATCAGTTAAGCATTTTTTAAATGTTATAGCCAAGGTCTGCTGGAACAGGATCCTTCTGTAACTCACTGGTTGCCATCTGAACCAGGAAGTCCTCCCAGTTTAACTGTCTGATTAGTGAAATCAGCTGATGCCATGGCTGAAATCTATCACCCTTCCTATCAATGTTTATCTGGTTCTTCTCTCAGTTTAGCAGCTTTCTCTTTCATCTCTCACAGCTTCACGTACTTCTGTGAGCGTTCCCAGAGTTAAGTTTCCCTCTTCCAACACCTGGCATCATTGTTTTGTGCCTGGGAATTTCTCACTCTCCAAATGAAGTTCCCTGCAGTGAAAAATAGTTTCTTACCTTCATCACTGCAGTCATTCAGTCACAGTGTGTTAGTTCAAATTAACATTGTCTATTGTCTCTGGTTTGGTTGATGCTAAAGGCCTTATCAGCAAAAGCAGATATGCAAAACAGAGGTAGAGCATTTTGTAAAGTAACAACTTCAACATGTCAACAGATCCTCTGCATTATCTTTTTAAATTAATATATCATAGTTCCCATGGAAGCCTAAGAAAAAGGTAACCTATATGACTGATCTGACTTCTGATTAAACTCTGTGGATTTCTGAAGGACTACCTGTAGAAGTATGTTAAAGTCCACTCCTTTTAAATTCTATAGTATTTTTCTATGAAGGAAAGTCTGTGTCTCCCTGGTCTCCCTATAGCAGGTTAATGTTTGTGTATTGTCACCCTGACTGAACCCAGCATGGGAGCTGAAGTGGAGTAGAAATCAATGAAATAGCATTAGGATGCAATTGTCGCAAATTATCAGAGAAGAAAGAAGACAACTGTAATTCACTAGAAGTAACACTTTACCAACTGCTCTCACTAAGCATTAGTTTAGTGTGTTTTCAATTTCAAGGCACTTTTTCTGGAAAATACTTGGTCCATAATGACCATTATTATCACCATCCTAAAATTTGTGGAATTTAACCTAAACAAATTCCTCAAAGCTTGCACTTAGTTCTGATATACTCCATCCTATTTATCTCCAGCCTCAGTGGCACTTGTGCTCTGAGGATCATGCTTCATATTGTGAACACTATATCTTTCCCAAAGAAAGCTGCTATGAGCTGCTGTACGAACACCCTGGGTTTAGGCAGTTGGTGGCTGTGTGTCCTATTTTTCTCACAATGCCCAGCAGTACAAGGTCACTGCAGAATTTCGGGGCGGGGGGGAAAGTGGGGTGAGTGCAATTCTTGCTGTATTAGCAGTCATCCCGCTCCAGGTTTTGTTACTTCCCTGTGAAAGCCATGACAGAATGGTCACAGTCCTTCTTGCCATCTAGCAGACTTTTTCACTCCCAGCATCTTAGATTTTACCCTTTCTTTGTCCTGTTCACTAGCAGGGAGATTATTGGTAGAATACAAAATTACTCTTAAAACCAGTTAAATATTACCTAATTGAAAAAGTAATTTCCTCCCCCTGCATACTGGATATATATCTAAACATTTCTAGGTTACAGTGATAATTGTCTCTCATGCAATGTAGTATTTGCATTCTGTCATTCATCAATTTTTTTTTCAAGGGATAGGATCACTCAGGGGGCTGGTTATGTCTTTCATTTCCTGGTTATCCAGTCAGCTCCTGCTCACGCCAGCAGGAATTGAAAGCTATTATCAATATTAAGAACAGGATTTATGTGAAGCAACGATGGGATGTCAGTCAATCGCCTAATAGCAAAGCATTCATATCCTAGTAACCACCTCACAACTATCAGTTTGTCCTGGGGCTCAATAAGGGATCAAAGGCTAAATCATCACCAAAGCAAAATTAATCTCCATGCCAGGTCAGGAGGGAGACCCTTGAGGAACGTGCCCATGTGCAAAGGGAATGTCTGAACAAATAGGAAAGTTTTCTTTGAGCCTGCTTTTGATATAGCTCTGCTCTGAACAGACACTCCTTTGCTGAGCTGCAATGTGAATGAATTGATTTATAAAAAAAAAAGAGTTTTTAAAGTCATAACCAAATTGTTTCCAGTCTGATTGCAAGCTCTCCCTGCACAGGAAAGAGATGAAGCCTACCATATCAGGAAGGTAGGAGTGAGGTCTGGTTCAGTGGTAAAGTTACAGAGGCTGACAGTGAATACTGTAAAGCTGGAGGTCAAGCGGTTTTGGTTATTTACACTGGAGAAAAGGGTAAAAATCACTGGCCAAGGGAAAAAAAGATTCATAGAATGGCCGGCGTTGGAAGGAACCTTAAAGATCATCTAGCTCCAGCCCCCCTGCCATGGGCAGGGATGCCACCTACTAGACCAGGTTGCCCAGGGCCACATCCAACCTGGCCTCGAACACTACCAGGGATGAAGCATCCACAACCTCTCTGGGCAACCTGTTCTAGAGCCTTTCCACCCTCTGAGTAAAGAATTTCTTCCTAAGATCTAATCTAAATCTTCCCTCCTTCAGTTTGAAGCTATTTCCCCTTGTCCTATTTCTTTCTACCTGGGTAAAGAGACTTTTATAGGCCCGCTTTAGGTATTGAGAAGGCCACAATAAGGCTCCCCAAAGCCTTCTCTTCTACAGGCTGAACAATCCCAACTCTCTCAGTCCTCATAGAGGAGGTGCTCCAGCCACTACTTACCTGTGTTTCTGAGATAGACATTTGAGATCTGAAAAATTAGGCTAGTAGGCAAGACTAAAGAAACCACAGAGCTACCCAAACTGATAACATCTCTGATGTGATAAAAAAGCTCATGTAAAAATGTCATCTCCCACCTCCCTTTCTAGGCTGCTGCATTTATGTCTGGTCAAATTTATTTCCCCTGGGGTCAACAGGTAGGAATAGGATTTTGGTACCTCTACCATCCTATACGGACACAGAACCTCAACATTTTTGTTGGGTTTAGGATTTCTCGTTTTTCTCTCTCCCCGTAACAATAAGTTGGAGTACCTCCGTTCCTAGAGGTCCAGCTTTAAAGGCCCTTTGGCTACCACTTTTGTTCCTTAAGACTTATGATATTTGAAGAAGGCAGAACCTTGCCAAAATGAATCACCTTCATTTTAGATAGTGCATGTCTGTGTATTACAGAATGCCTGTGCAGCATCACTTTCCACACCACTGTTGATTGTTCTTGAGATTCTGATCACAGACCATTTGACTTAGGCTTTTCTGAATCCTACTGTTTCCCATCCATCCAAATCCAGGTTTCTTGTGGTCTTCCTTTACGAATGCTTCAATGTAAGCATATCCTTGCCTTTCTGTTGGCTGGGGAAACTTCCTCTGTCTCTGCAGTGCTTCCAGAGTTTTTTTTATTTCTATCTTCTCTTTTTGTAATAGCAGAAAATTTTATTCCTTAAAATCTGATCCACTTTGGAGAAATGTAAGTTATCTATGAAGTAATTACCCTTCAGGTAGTCAAGCACAGTAAGCCTTTAACATGAGTATGTTCATGGATAGATGTACTGGTATCACTTTCCTGTCACTTTACCAGGAGTAGTGTGATGCAGAACACTGCAAGTCAGTCAGGAGGTATGAAGATTCAAGCAGTTCATAAAATAAGAGTATAATTAAGTGCTTGAACACAGATAGATGTCTGAAATAATGACAGAGGTGAGGAAAGGAGACAGAGAAGTTTGGTTCATTGAGAAATGTAGGAAATGTGTAGAGAGGGAAAGATGACAAGCATGGCAATGTTATGAGGAAGTGCATATATATTTCTGGCTGAAAACAGAATGATATCTGTGAAGGGTCTTGAAAATTGAGTCCAAATTTGGTTTGGACTCTGTAGAAGACATGAGACGAGTGGCTGCTGTGTGACAGTTTTTTAGACCTCAGAGTAGACTCAGCTGAGGCATGAGAAAGTCAAAGAAAGTCCAAGTGGATGTGTGAAGTTTGCAGAGAAACAATGCTGAAACTTGATTTAGTAACAGATGTGTTCAGGAAGAAGATTAGAGAGAAGTGAATTTAGGAAGAAAATCCAAATATCAATATGCCTACAGCTCTAGGAGTTTACGTTAGGCTACTGAGAAGATTAATCAGATTTCAAAACACCCAAACGGTGCAGTGCCTGGCAGATTGTACTCCACAGCACACAAACCATGCTATTCAATTTGCTTTTTTTGCAAAAAGCATGCTTATATATGCAAGTAATTTCCATTTTTCTGCTGCTTTATTTTTAACCCATTTAATAACCTTTATGAGCACAGTTCAGTCAAGTAGCAACAATTGTGCCAATAACAGCATTCCAGCTGGGTTAATGAATACACACATGATTTCATGAAGGATATATCTTTTTTGACCCAATTTCAACCTTTCCTATTTCAAGCTGTTTAATTATAAAATACATTGGTTGGGAAAAAATGCACATTTATATGACATTAAAAGTTTAAACAAACTCCAGATGCAATTATTTTAGGCACCAAGTGTCTCTGATTGGTATATGTAGGTAACAAATTAGTCTGTTAGCTGCAAACTTCTAATTTGTGGCACAGTTGATAAATGCCTTTCACAGAACAGATGCAAATAACCAGACTTCTGTGTTCTTTGAGTCTGCATGATAATAGGTTCTTTAAGCACCCTGCTAAGAATTAGGAAATTAGTCAAATGGGATCATATTTAGGTTGAGCTAATACTGCACAGCCGAATTTACCCACCATTATCTGTGGGCATAATTGGAGACAACTGTTTTTTGGACCAGCTGTGCAGGTCACAAAAGGATAATAATGGGGGCCCAGCCTAGCCATGTCAGATTGACAAATGTTTATAGCATTGTGTGACTGGAGGAGCTGCTTTTAAACAGGTACAATTTAGGATTCCTAGAATTGAAGATGCCCAATTATAAATGGTGTATTGCTCATCAATTCTACATAATGTGAGTTGATGTAATTCACAGGGAGAAGAGAGAAAAGGTGTGGTAAGAGGAAAAGCATATGGGAGGTGTCAGATAAAACTTTCCCACCCTGCATAATCTGCTTTACACCTTTCTGTTAGTTGCTTTTTCTGCTATTTTCTCACCTTTCCTTTCCCTGGGTGGGAAGGTTTACATCAATTTACACTGATATTGTGGAACTTAAAGTGCTACTCGTGCACTTCTAAATTTGTCACTGGCTCTGCATTTAAGCTTAATTTGTTTGAATAGCTGTTTCTGGTATTCTGACAAATATTTCTTTTCAATGTTACATCCAAGTACAGGTCTTTACTATTGCTAACCTATAAATATGTTAACAGCTACACTATGTTAAGAAAATACAATGTGATATTAATGTGAAATGTATCTTAGCTGAATCCATTAGTCATAAGTAGGTACACAGAAAAGCACATTCTGATTTTAATTGCAAGAAATATGTTTCATACTAGATGTCTGTCCTATTTTTGCTCTTTTTTAAAGGCACCATTAAGATTTACTTTTCTATGTCTTATGTATACTGTAAATTATGCTTTCTTTAACAAAATCCATTGGTTTTGATGAAAAATGGATAACCTTGATTATCTTAATGAGGCACCACTTATGTTTAAATTTATGAAAACATGTTGGTTCTGCTGAGTACTCTTCCTGTAGCACAGACCTGGATTTAGCTACTGCCATGACAGAAAGGGGGAAAGCTAGGAGAAGACATCTAAAAGGTGAAGAAGAGGGCTTTTAATTTTATTTTATATTAGCCATCTCTGAATGGTGCTTCTGCTAGTTTTCTTGAACTTCACAGGATTACATCTGCAGTAATGGCCAAAAATAGTTCTGGAGACCACAGCATACTGCAGTGGTAATTCTGCCAGCAGCGCAGCTATGGGATGTTGGCTCTGCTTGCACAGTTCATCCTCCTCTTTGCTTATGCTTTTTGGCTGTTGATCCCCGAGTCCTGCAACAATAATGGGATATATCAGAGGGGAATCTTTACCTACTGGCACAGACTTGCTGGAAGGCAAATCTCACAGTCATAGGGTGAACTTTAGGCTCCTAAAAACCACAGTGGAGAGGAAGCTGCTTCTGCATCTTGCTTCTCGCATTTGTGAGCAATGCAGCATGAGGGTGCTGTCTTTCTAGAGTATGCCAAGGGATTGACTTTGTCTGAGTGCAGGTTCACTTTGATCTCATGGAGGTAAATAGCTGTTGTGTGAATCACAGATCCAGGAGCCTTGTGTCTGTAACCCCTCTTCAGGCATGACAGGGATTGTCCTCCCTTGCTGTTGGGATGTTCTCCACTGGGAGAGCAGTGTCTCCTTGCATGAGAGAAGTGCTATATTTTCAGCTTGTTATTGGGGCAGAACAAGCACAAAGTATCTAGGGTGAGTAAATGCAGTTCCTACAGAGTGTTTTATTAAGAAAGTGATGTTTGTCAGTGGAGAGGACTAAAATCCTCACTGGTTATCCTATCTATGAGAGAAGTTTTGACTTCCTGAGACCCTCAATATTCATGAGCACAGCAGGCACTGGTAACACCAGCTATCCTCAGGTTTTCATCTCCAGGCCAAATGATCTTGCTTTGTCTACTCAAGAGAGCACCACAGAGCTTCCTCTAGGATCTGATTTCTGTGAAAGATGTCAGAAAAGATCCTTTAGAGTCAGAATTAGTATTTCCACAGAAATCCAAATCAGGTTTCTAGTCTATTCCCTTCCAAAATAGAGATGTTTCTTGGTGCTGTGGGAAGGGGGAAAGGAAGACAGCAGTTGTAAAATGTTTTTATTGAAACTTAAAGGCAATTATTTCTGAATTGCGATTTCCTTAATTAAAAGTGTCACTGATTTGTATTTAATCAGTACTTAACAAGCCTTATTGTGAAGCAAAAGAGCTAAACAATGTCTGTAATAGACTGGGAGGGTTAGCTGAACTTTGTTTAAATATAAAGGGAGTAGTGCATCTGCTGAAGAACTAAACCCTTTCAAAGTTTAGGACACTCACCAGTGCCATAGCGCATAAATCACAGTGCAAACTGTGTGATTATACCCTGCAGGGAAATAGACTGTGTGTTTATGGGGCTCTTCACCAAGCACTTAGGAATAATCTGATATAAAGCAGCAGGGGAGGAGAGTAATGACAACTTCAAATTAGTTTAATGAATGTTTACATTTAAAAAAGGCTTTTCTACAAACCTGAAAACACAAAGTGACAGTTTCCTCTCCAGACAAAAAGAAAAACCCTCTACTTTTCCTTAAAGTACTGCCGGTGGGGAAGATGTTGTGAATTTAACTCTTTCAGTACAGTGGAACTCTTTCTGTTCAGTGTTTTGCTCTCATTATAGTGAGAGGTGCTAGTGAACCAATTATAAACACTAGTATCTAGTTGGTAGCTCATCTGTTTTCAATCATGCTGATCTTGGGGGAGGGAAAGGTTGAAAATTTCATTCTCATAAAAGAACAAACATCTCAAAATGAACTTTGTCAGACTTGTGTGGAACAAATGCTTAATATGTCTATGGTTGTATTCATTCAAGTGGCTAATGTGAGATTTGAAGAGTTCCTTTTCACTTCAAGCAGTAGATAAGTTTATATAAAATAAAAAAGAATGCAGTACTTCTAGTTTTCTTCTCAAGCTCAAGACATCATTATAAATACTTCTAGGTAGTTTGGAAGAATAAGGAACTTGTAACTCTGAAGCAGTTAAGATCCTTCTACCTGAGAAATTACTGTGCATTTTAGCTCTGGCATTGCAGCTTTTTTCACTGCCACAACATACATTCGCGACACATTTTTAAACCTAGTTTTGTGGGGCATTTCAAATTGCCCCAGGTGGAAATTTGGTTCTCCCCTTCCCAGACTAGATGCAAAGTTTTCTATTAAGAATTCTGCAAATGAGTAAGTATATTTGAAAAGGAAAAAAATAACGACAACAACTTCTATAGTTGAGATACCTGTTAGAAATAAAAGTTTGGAGGTAGGTTAGAAGATAACTAACAGTGTTTTGGAACTTTCTCTGCAAATATCTGTGTGTGAAATAGTTCTAGATATGGCTGTTACCATACAGGCCCTTACTGAAATATTTTTGGCTTTTTTTCAAGGCTGTGAACAATTTATAACAAATCAAGTGCCCATTTTTATTAAGGGGTGTGTGTGTTTCTGAAGCAGTCATGGGAAGCTCTGATTTTAGATGCTAATTTGTCAAGTGCCCTATTTGCTAAGGGGCTTTCTTAATACAGTATGCATCCCACAGCAATGCTTGTTCTGTAGAGCTTTCACATAGAATAAAATATTTTTGTGTATGTCACTCAGACACTAAGTCGTCTGTACTCTGAACTCCTTATAATTATTGCAAATGTCCTTGTGATCTGGATAGACTTTGCACTCTTGCATGATGGAAAGGAGAAAGAAGAGCTTGTGTTCTTCTTGAGAAATAAGTAAACCCACATAACTCAGGTCCTCCAGCAGCTGTTCTGTTCATCACATGCTACATGTGATGTGGAATATCTTTAAAGTAGACCAGGTACAGTGCAAGTGAGGAAATCAATAGGGCTTCTGGAGTGAAGTGTGATTGATGTTTGTAAAGTTGTTAGAAAACATTGCAAACTATTAGAAAAGAGTGTCAATAATGCATGTCATTTTAAAAGAAGGATTAAAAAAAAAATTACTAAGGCTGGATGATGCTAACCAGGAAGCTTGGAAGTCCCTCAGGTTGCAGAGTGCTGACTGTGGGATGTGGTCAGTGGAATAGCAATGGTTTCTGCATAGGTGGGAGGTGCTGTGAAATAATTTTTTCTTGCATTCCTTTTAAACTACATTTTTAGCTTTGTCTGTATAACTGTATGTTCCAACCTACTCTAAACAGACAAGCCTGTAGTTACTATTATAGAGTCCCTTATGTTTTCTCAGTGCAAATATGGAGGCATTTTACTGAATTTTTAAGTGTTACAGAAAGTAGATTTTCCTCTGGGAAGCATATTAAGAGCACATTAGAAAACCACACTATTGATCTCTCTGGGAATTTCCTGCAGTACGTTTTGGCAACTGCAGTCCTAAGGAAAAACAACTTTGTCTATCTTACTGGTGAGGCTGGGTAAGCCAACTGGGAGGACCATACTGCAGGTAAAAACTGTGTACTTAGGTGTTTTTCCAGTGAATAACTGAGTACCCTGTTTCAAGTCTTCCACAATTAGAGACTGATTTTCAAAGCAGCAGAGCATCCATGCTATTACCTATAATCAGTACAGTCTATGAAAGCAAGTCATAAAATTACTGCTGTTACAGACTACTTCTGTGTTCTTTATAAGGAATTGTATTGTTTTCATATTTAGCATTTCTACTGCAGTCATTCCTTCAGTCATCAGCCAAGTCTGGCTGTGAAAAATACTTGAACATATGCTCAACTGGTTACTGAGTCAGGGTCATAGTACATGGAATTCCCTTTCTGAGCAAGTAACTGTCTGGACTGTGACTCCAGTAAACAACAAAAGTTGTTTTATTTTCAACTAACTTGACTTTTTCCCAGTACTCTTGATGCTAGAAAGCCCAGGTCCCCCCTGTACAGACCCTTTGCCCCTCTGCAGGGTAATACTGTTTTATGTGCCCTCAGTCCTTCCCTAAAGACCAGATGCACTTTCCATCCTCTCAGGCACACAGGGTGCAGGCTCAGTGCCCTGAGCATATTTTCTAGTCTTTGTATTTCAAACAGCTTATGTATGCTGTATCTAGTAAATCTCTCTGTGGGCTGTTGGGTAAATATATCTGGATTGGTTAATTTTGATACCTGATTATTTTAATTGAAAAAAAGTGGACTATATTTCTGCTAACCCATTTTCTTGTGATAAGCCTTTCTCAAATATGACCCTCTCCTGTATGCATGTATTTTAATATTATAATTACATATACAGTAAATTACTCTGTTTTACATGCTAAGCCTGGTTCAATGCAAAGCTCTTGGTGAGTAGTTTGATTGTAATTTATCAGGAGATCAGTGTGACAAGTTATCTGAAAATGAATTTTGTTTCCTGTAATGTTTTTACAAATAACTCTCCCTTATGGAATATTAGGAAGTACAGGAAGGAGATATTTTCCAACTTAGTGGATTTCTACACAAGACAGCATGTATCTGGATGTAGAAAACCTCAACATGCAGCACTGGCATGAGACTCACTGTGATAAATATTGTTTTGAGTTGCCAGTTTTTTACACACTCCATGTAGACACTGTAAGCTTCACATTAATCATTACCGAGCTGGGGCATGACCAGCAAATACCACCTTTAGTAAGAGACCCAAAATTGGGAACATATTCAAAACAGCTTTATTCCAGTGATGGGCAGGACTACTTAAATAAAAAGTGAAATAACAAAACTAAAAAAAAAAAAAAAGACAATCTCAATTTGCTATCAAAACTCTTCCTATGTGGTTTTGTTAATTCAGCCATTACACAAACCTGAAGTGTGCAGAGATGGATTATTTATCTCAGTTTATTGGTATAGATAGACATATGAAGAATATCTATCTAATAGTCCTTTAGTATGTTACTTCATTGTGCTAATGAGAACAGTCAGACTGTCCACTGATGAAAAAATGCTACCAAAAAGACTTAACTTTGGGGGAAAATCAATTAGAAATTGTCTGCATGTCAGTCTTTTTCAGTAAGCTGTAGAAAATAGACAGGAAACATGAATCAACTGTGGCCAAGTGTTTTCAGCAATTAACATAGGACAAGTTTAAAAAATAAGTCATTGTTTTGGTGTGTTTGTGGATTGCCACCGTCAGCTAGCTAATGCAGACATACAAGGGAAAGCCATTTTGGGATCTCAAAAAAAATTTGTTCTCTTTATCATTATCTATCATTTGCTTTAAACTGTTTTCCTGGGAGGCAAACTCAGGAAAAACTGCATTCATCCAAAGTTTTGCAAACATTAGTCTCTAAAGTCTGCTGTTAGGTACAGACAGAGGAACCCTGAAGCAAGAAGACAAAAGTTCTTGCTGTTGTGCAGATGTGGTCAGGAAGGCAATTTAACCCTGTCCTTTTGTCCTCTGCTTCAGGGATACCTGGTGCTCAGGGTATATTCAGTCGTAAGCCCTGTAACAAAAACTTACCCCAGTCAGCTGAAGCATATAGATTTACCTGGAGGGCTCCAGGTAGTCTGGGTAGGTGACCATGGTTGTGCTGTGGCACCTAGACCAAAAGGCTGCTGGCAGGAGCCTGCACCCTGATATAAATAACATGAGCAGGATCATCTGAATGCTGACCTGCACTTTTCCCACCTCCTCCTGGTAAATTTGATTTTGGGATTCTTTCCAGAAAGGGAAAACCCTACTCAGCAATAATCAGTCAGTGTCTTTTAACATACATGTCCAAAGATAAAACTTGGCAAAATAGAAAATACGGTTTAAAACTCCTTTCCCCAGCTTCTCCGTTCAGATGTGCTTGGCCTTGTTCTGTGTTCCTGAAACAACACTGAGATGTAGAAAAACTCTTCTAAAGGGGCAGATAGGAAATCCCTGACTCTTTGTCCCACTGCAATCTCAGTAACCCCCTCAGCATAAGAGAGAGGAGTGAGGAGGGCAGTTTCTGATGAAGACAGGGCACATGGACGTGTCACGGGGGGAAATTAATGTGAAATTATAGCTGTATTTGGGTGGTGATAGAAAAATGATGTTTGCCACACATCCTTGTTTTGTAATTTTACTGTAAAATTATCACAGCCTCCTCCTGTGGTTTCCCAGCTGTAGATCTGTGACCCTGCAAAGACAAATTCAAAGACACTGTGTAATGTGATGCCTATTGCCAGGCTTGGAAACTGTGAATACATGCAGTTTGTGCTGTCTTTTTGTCTGCCTTGTATCCAGCACCAATGAAGAACTGATCAGCTCTACAAAGGTTTTTACTGGCTCTCTTCCTCCCTTACCATTAATAACTGGCAAATGATAATGGTGTAATGGAAATTCTTTGAGCTGCTTTTTTCCCCCCGAAAAAAATAATCTCTTTCTTCTTTAAAACAAGTTAAATAAAACAAATACGGTTCTCTCCTTTAATTGGTGTGCTCCACGCCTGATGCCTCCACTTAATTTTAGGTACCTACAGTATGAGCTAGGCTCCTTGGCACCCTTCAGTCAAGGGCAAGCAGTACATGCCTCCAGGCACCCAATAAAATCAGATTTGCCCACTAGAGGAACCTCCTTCTGTTCTCCACCAAGGGCCTCCAGGATATGTAGGACCTGGAACCAGCACCCCTAGTAGGTGCTTGAAGTTAGATGAGACTAGTCATAACCTTTACACACAATTTCATTTGCTGTGAATTTGATTGGGATGAGTCAGGTTGGCTTTTCATATTTCACACTATTTTTTATTTATAGTTTTGTCTTAACAGCTAAAACTCATGGTAGGATAGATAGGCACTGTAGGAATTTTGCCAGTGCTAGTTTGAGTTGCTTAAAAGGGATGAAAACTGCTGTATTGGGGACTGAAAAGTTTCGTATTCAAACAGCGTCCAGATTAAATAGTTTTTCACTGCACTCTTTCTTGTCTGAGTGAAGTGCCTGAAGTAAGCAATGAATATTTGAAATGCAGGCACAAGCAACTGATAAGAAAAATACAATTACAACTAGCCCTAAAGATACTGCACTTAAAGGGGGATCACACTTATGTGCATTTAGAAGACAATATTAATAAAACACTTAAAATAACTTCATATTAGGGAATTAGGCTGTTATTTTTTAATGAAACTCTGGGGCCATTTTATCCAGACAAAGTGTTACATTTTATTCATATAATAGAAATCCAGATAAAACAATCACATTTCTTTAGTAACTGGAAGCTGTGAATTTTAACAATCATATTAATAGTTTTAGATAACTAGAAAAGTAGATTTAATAAATTATAAAACTTTCCATTTACGAACTGAAAAGCCATCATAGTTCAGAGGGACAACTGCTCCCCATGCCAGCACTGTTCCAGAACACCTGTGCTCACCCAGGGCCTCATCCTGCTCCCAGTCCAGCCCTGCTCCCTGTTCTGCTCCACTGCAGCCTGAGCCCTCCTGGGTTGAGTGGGATGCAGTGGGACTGACCACAGCCCTCCTCCCAGCTTAAGCAGGATGTCAGGGCTGACAGCCCACTCCTCTTTATCCCTAGCTTTGCATTTTTCTCTGCTCATTGCCTTATTCTTGATCATTATTTTCTAAACCTACAGTGAGAAGGTGAGGCTCACGGACGTGGGGCTGCAGCCTGCTCAAAACACTCTGTGCTTTAACCATCCATTCTTGTGGCCAGATCTAAGATCACTTCTTTTGTTGTCCAACTGTTTGGTTGTGCTTTATTCCTGGATTTGGTTATTTGGAGCAGTATTTGTTTTCCTGCGTGTAGTAAAAGTGATTATTTTTCCATTAACCCTTCAGCATGTGGAAGCACATGACTGCTCTGCAGGTACTAGTGTAACATTACTGTTGTTAGGTAACCCTTTTTTTATGATAGTATAAACAAGTCCAACCAGGAATTGTAATAAGATCTCTAAACTCTTTCAGCTGAGGAATTAACTGAAAGAAAAAAAATCTGTAACTTAGAGTTTTCCCAAATAATTCAGTGTTGGCATAACCTACTGCTCAGAACTTAAAGGTTATGCTTTAGCATCAGCATTTGATTTTTGTGTTTTGGTTTTGGGTGTTTGTTTTTTTATTTTAATGTTCCTGTGCAGCAAAACAGATGGCTGGTGGATCCTATATAAATTTCTTTAAAATTGTGATTATTGCAAATTGTGACCTTTTTTTTGTCTTTATAAGTGAGGTGTAGGAATGTAATCCTTATTGTAGAAATCTTTGGGAGTTCGTAAGAATACTTGGAAAAGGAAGGTGATTGGTTTTTTCTTCATCATTGTAAGGTCTTGCTATTCTGGCCTTTGTGCATAAATCACCAATGGTTTCTTTCATTTTTGTGTTAGCAAAATAACAGTGACAGTAAATTTCTTCCATATCATGATTGGGTGGGTTTCAGTTGCTTTTGATTTGCATTTTCATAGAAAGAAGCTCTACATTCTAAATAAGACTCACCCTGAGAGCCCACCCTTGCTCTCTCTGTGGCATTTACATTGGTTAACCACTTGCTGCTGTTATAAAACACCACATCTAGAACATCATCGTATGTGATCTACTTTGTGGTGGGAGAATGTGAGAGAAACACAGGGAGGGATTGTAAAATGTGGATTTAGATGATGCTGTGTCATTGTTCTTCAACCATGGAAATTCTGCACCCTCATTTTTCTGTATAGCATAACAAATAACATTCAAAACAAAGAGAGTGGGCAGTGCACTTCTGAGTTTTCACAGCCAGAGTGTGGGACATAAGGGTTGCTTGCATACACACCATTTTACTTGTGTCCCTATCTTTCCTTCATTAGAAGCAGAGCATTGAAAGTGCACAGTGTAGTAGCCTGAAGAATGCTACTGGCTGATTTTTTACTCTGAAGCCTTAAAAGATTTGCTGTGAGCGTGGCTATTTGAGGTAAGGGTGACCTAAACATTAGTTCTAACATAAACAGGAGAGTAGCAGTAGAGGAAGTGGTTGTGAGTTCTTGGCCTTGTTCTGTGGGTTCCTTTTTGGTTTTGGGGTTTTTTGTTTGTTTGTTTTTTCCTACTCTGTCTTGGCATTTGCTGCTGTTGCAAACATCACTTTCTTGAGCCAAATGACATCCACAGACCAGCCTGCACCATCCAGCAGAGCTGCATTTTGAACACTCATTTTGACCCTACTTTCAATGACCTTGGGAATAGAAATCTGTGGAAGGATGGAAGGAGAATGAGAGAACACTACTGAGAACAGTTGTATGCTTTTCTTTTGTCCCTGATTAGGGGTTTTTTTTTCCATTTTCATTCTGACATATCTCTTAGCCAAGTCCACAGTTTCTTGTTTGTATAAGAAATAACATCTAAATGGAGCAATTGATTTGTGGATATCATACAAATTTGTTTTATGGTATTACATATGAGTTTATGGCCATCAAAGCAATAAGTGCTATATTAGCAGCTTTAGCAGCTTGCCAAAGCCTACTACAAAATTTGAATGGAGGTAATAAATTCATGCTCCTTGCTAGTGTTTGCTGTTGTCCATGGTGTAACTGTCCAGAGGATAAGAGAATGACATACTGTCAATCTAGGCATGTGAGGAAGACAAAACATTCTGGGTTTAACCCAGTCTTCTGTTTGTCCAGTCTGTCTCTCACTTCTTGTCTGCCAGGGAGCAGCAAACTCATCAGGTGTGAGTAACAAGCTACTACCTGCCGTATGTCAAGCATTCTGCACTGGTGAACCTCAGGCATCCTAGACTATACTGGTACAGAGCAGGTCCATCTTGCTGTTATGTGTGGCACAGAATTTATTTACATATAGATTCAGCAAAAAACAGAATTAAAAGCTACGTTTGGTCTAAGAGCTGGAAAAGTAGAAACAGTAGCCGAGCCATGTACACACAGCCAGATCAGGAACTCTTCATAAAGGCTTGTTTTCAGGGTAACAGAAAAGCACCTCTTTCCTCAGGACTTCCTGGAGAGTCTAGGAAGCACTGGGGTTTTTTTTGTTTTTTGGGGGTTTTTTTTGTTTTGTTTTGGGGGTTTTTTGTGGTGGTAGGAGAAAGGAATTTATTGGATACTTTCTGCTGTAACCATTTTTCTTCAGAGCCTGCCTTGGCCTCTTAACTCCAGAAGTTTTTGTGTGTTTCCTGACAGGGTGACCCCAGGGGTGCAGGAGGGAGTCAGGAGCATCCAAAAGCCACCCAAATTCCCCTGAGACTTCAAGGGTCCAAAGGCTGAATTTCCCAACTGTTTTGCCCATGCTCTCCTGGCTACTGCTTCTGCAGGATGCAGCTCATGGGCTGTTCTTGGTGGGGGCAAACAAATTAACAGGAGGGATCATGGTTGCATTGTATCATCAAAGATGGAGTTGGTAACTTCAGGCAAACAGTGGCTAATCTTTCCAAGAGGGTGATTTATAGTCCGGCTTCTAAGCATTTGAATTCATTGTTACAGCTAATGGACATCTCATATTGTCTTAAATCACTGGCTCCTTAGTGTGCCAAATAGTAATAGAAACCTTAGAGCTACCCTAATTTGGCACCTATGCTTCAAATCAGTTGCCAAAGGAACTTTGAGGAAGGAAAGAAAGATCAATTGAAATGATTTTCTGAGTGCTTTCCCTGTGAAATGCTTTGCAGGGCTTGAACTCCTGAATATCATATGTAGTGTATGGTGCTTTAATAAGTTCATGCTTCTTGCTAGCTACATGGCTACTTTTCCACATTAAATGAATTTATGAAACCTACTATAGAGGGAGATAAATATTGATTTGGTAAGCAAATTAAAAAATATGTTATAGACAGTCTGAGTTTCTTTCAGTATGACACCACTGCTGTTACATATAATGAAATAGTTGAGTCTGTTAATGAAAGATTTCCTGTAGAAGTTATCACCGTGCAAAGTATGGTCAGTGACTTTACATGGCAAGATTTATGGAGGCATCTTTTCATTTACAAAAGCAAACTCCTCCTGCATGTGCTGGTGGCATATCACCTTGTATCTTGTTTCCTGTTGTGTGAGAAATTAATGTGGATCCCCGTGAGTCCTAAGCGAGTGACCTCTGTGCTTGGCATGTGTGTGGCACAAGCATCTTGGTGCATAAAAGAGAAAATCTTGTGACACTTGGTTTCCAGATGTTGAAACTTCAGATTGCTGATCCCCTCTTGGAAGAGCACCTTACTTTGAGGTAGCTGTTTTGGGCAAGTGTGGAAGGGCTCTGCCCTCGCTTTATGAGACTCAGTCCTTTAACCAGTGCATCTACCTTCACACCAGTACAGCTTACATGCCACAAAAGCACAAGTCTAGGCTGATTTCATGATAACAGGCACAGGGATTTTAATGCTAAAAGAAAGGTCTGGAGAGTTTAGCCTTTAATGAGATAACCTGAGAAATTTTGCAGGAAACTCATGATTTATCTTGCCCAGCACTCACTCTTTGATAGCATAGACTTTTTCCTATTTAAGAAAGACCTTTTCTTTGTTCTAGGAAAATACCAAGGTGATCATTGCACTGTATAGCAGATTTTTCTCTTGAAAAATTGTCTTGCAGATGATTAACTTTATGGTATATAATAGAGAGAAAGCTGCAAGGTGATGGTTAATGGCATTTGAAAAGCCACTGTTAACTTTGGTTTATAGAGATTTACAGGGATTGCTTAATATAATCAATATGATGATTCCATTGTTATAAATAAATGTTTATGAATGTCAGTTCTTCAGTGGAATAGGGAAATATTTAATATACATATCTGAAAAACTTCCACTTTCCTCGTCTGCGTTTATAAAAATGAGTACATTTAGCAAGCAATTTTTCTACTGAAAAGTAAGGTTTTTGTTTTGAATGAAAGTTTTCCCAGTGTAGTTTGTTTATGTATGTGTATCTATATGTACAAACAGGCCTATGTGTGTTTGTATATATTTTTGTATCTATAGTTCTTTTCCCATACCATTTTAATAGTTGTGAGGGTGGCTGAATAGAGCAAAGATGAATGATAAAGTGATGTGGGAACATGCAAATGTGACACATCCTGGAAAACAATGAAAAGACATGAACACTGGAAAAAAAACAAAACAAAACAAATCAAAAAAAACCCCAAAAAACCTAAAGAGCCAAAAGCACCAGGAGTGAAGTGGTTAAGGAGGTTGCCGGGGAGGAAGCGGGTGTAACTGTTTGCAGTGTGCTCATGGGAACCGAACTGGAAACTGTTGTGGTAAAAGTGTGTGTGTGTGGGGGGGAGGTGTTGGGGAAGAAAGAAACATGAATTGAGCTATAAATATCTGTTTTTCTTTGAAGTTTTGTTACCAACAATTAATGTTACTGGAAATCTCATAAAGAGTTGTTGTTTTATAAACTGGCTTGGCCGAATGGTGCAAAGTAAAGAGAACATTAGCTCATCTCCAAAGGCAGCTTCTGTCCACTGATTTTTGAGCTGCTGTGGCAGGTATAGGCTAAGTACAAAAAAAGACATGAAATCCTTTCCTTTTCTCTGCTAGTGATGCTGGCTACAGAACTGCCTTTAAAATGACAGGAAGGAAAAAAAAAAAAGGTGTATTTGTAAGGACAGTGTCTGTATGTTATGTGTCCTGTAAGTGAAAATGAGATAGAAACATTTATTTTCTGTTGAAATACAGACCTTTTAGAAGACATTAACTTTAAAACAGCAGGCTGTTGTCTAACCCCTTTTTCTTAGATTAAAAACCCAATAACTTCTAAATGAGCAGTAGGCCAATAAACAAACTTGAAGGTCACAAATTATTTTGGAGGAGTTAACTGGAAAAAAAGATTGTTCTTGTCTCTAAGTAAGCCGAATGCTGTGTTCAGAGGTTTTTTTCCTCAATAAATTCCTAGCTGTTATATTCTAGTTAGGTGCCATGTTCCCCCTATAAGGGAAAGATGCGATTACCAGTGAAGATGATCATATTAAGAGTCTATTTAAAGCTGGTAATGAAATTGGAAAGCTGGAGACTCTAAAAAAATAATCTCTATCATGTCCACATTGAGCAATTTCGGTGCTTCTGTTCTAACAGCTATAGTTGGTAATTGTGGTGTCTTACATTTATTTAGCAGATTTTGTCTCAAAGTCTTTTACAAACTAGTGGATGCCCATTCTAAAACTATATGCTGAGATGTGTGTGTTTGACTTATGAGTGTAATTAGCACAGTGCAGTTTTCAGGATTATTATCTCAAATGCATCTTTCCTTCATGTAGTAGGGTATTCTCAGCATGTCTTTTAGCTTGAAACCTACCCAGCCTGGATTTCCCACAAATCCTGGACAGATCATACTTTGTGATTTAGTGTAGCATTGTGATCTTGGTCCCTCCTCATAGGTTGGGCACATCCTCAACAGATCCATTTTAGACCACCTACAGAGCAGGCAGGATTTGCTGCCTAGACGTTAGTATCAACCCAGTTCCTTGATGGAGCAACACAGAAGAAACTCTGATTAGGAAACCTCACCAAATAGCTCTCCTCCTTCTCTAGCCTTGCAGAAGGACTTAAAGCCTTGCCTTATGCTGTGTAATGTACCTATTTTGCCAAGGCTAGTTGTGCTCCAGAAGGTGAAACTCATTAATTTCCATTTTATCTACTTATTGCTAGTATTGGTATGCAGCTATTACAGCAGAGGAGGACATGGTTGCTAGGGTTCTTGTTTTGCAATTGTTTTGAATTGGCTGCACAACTGTCAGCATCATGTCCGAGTGAGTTTCTTCCTCCAGTGCTCATATTATTAGCTCTGGGGGCCCTTGTCAGCTCACATTCAGCTTGTTTGCAGACAAAAACTACCAGCAGGGAATGAAGTGTGATTGAAATTGAGATGCTGATCTACTGTACAGAGTTAGTGAGTTACAGCTGTTTTGTATACAAGTGTCTGAGCTCTCTGGAACTGACTTTACTGTTGTTTAAATAGAATCCAGTTCTGATTGGTTTGCTGAAAAGCTCTGCCTACCCTCAAGGCTCTGTTTTGCACTCAGATTATTAAAAAATTAGCTGGAGGCTGTGTTTGGAGTCTAATTCACTCCATCACTTTTCTTCATACATCGATGTGTTTCTCCCTACAGCTGCACTCTGCAAAAAGTAGCTTTAGTGCTGAGACATGCCATGGTCTAGCAGAAACAGCCTAAAATATGTGAAGACAGTAGATTTGACTCAAACTTCAGGAGAGAGTTTGAACTTCTCCGTGTGTCAATTTTAGATTCATTTTCATCGGAGTACAGTTCAGTGCCACAAAACAGAACTGAGGAAAGGAAAATCAGCCTGGGACTTTCTCCTAAACACAGCTGTCCTGTGGCATGTCATTAAATTTAACAATTCTTCCCTTGCTTTCTGCTTTTAGCAAAAGAAATCTTTAGAAGTCTTTGAGAGAGAGGAGTTTGTATGGATGAAACACTAGATGAAAGTCTAACTGCATTAAAGCCACTGGAACCATCACATTTCAGTTGCCTTCACTGTCCTGATTTCTACCCTGTGTTTCTGTTATTTTTTCTTCTGTTTTATGTTTGTGTTTTTTCACATTGCTTCTACTACCACATTGCACTGCTGACTTGTAAATGAAATGTATATTAGAATGAATCAACAGGATAGAAAAGTCCTAGGCTTTTTTGAATGCACCACTGAGCACCTTATCTGCATCTAAATATCTTCACAAATCGTCTTAGTCAGAAACTTAATACTGCCTTATTCAGGAAAGCCCAGGATATAAATGCCCAGCACTCAAGTTTTACATTTGATTGACTTTGCACACTCATGCAAATGTCTTACACTCCCTTTAGGAAAGTGCTAATTTGATTTTTCAGGCAAAAGATTGTTCAGCTTCCGTATTTGTTTGAGAAGCAAGGCATTAAAATGAGAAAGAGCACTACAGTGCAACACCAGGCTCTCAGGCCATACAGAGCAATATGTTTTACATTAAATGTAATTTTTTTTAAATCAATAAAATGAAGCCATATTAGTAGGAAGAAGCTTTGGGAAGTTTATTTAGTTGTTCAGTTCTTTGCAATGTTTTGCATATTATGACATTGACAAAAATATATACCTTGGGGCTTTGTAAATCCTCAAACATGGTTTTGGAAAACAACACAGACGTTTTTTCCCAGAAATCCTGTGGTATAGTGACTGCAAATTTTGTATGAAACAGTGTTTGTACCAAGGGAATTTTTCTGGTTTTTCTGTCCACAATACTGATACTATCATGCTGAAAACATCATTGTAGAAATTACTTCAGATTACGATGAGTTTGTTATGTTTGTGAAAAGACTTAAATGATGTGATGTCTGAAATAACATGAGACTTGATGGTGCAGGAAGTCTCCTTTACTCCACAGTTCCATATCTTCAGTACAAAAAAGCTGTTTGTTTTGTTAATGGTTAGGTAGCTAATCCAACTCAGCTGTTTTGATTTTTTATTTATTTATTTGATCCTATTGGAGACAAGGTTCCCTTTTCCCTGGAAAACAAATCTCAACAGAAAATGCACCTCATCAGGCACTGAAAACAAAACTGCAGACTAATTGAATTCCAAGAAATACTAATACTATTTTTATTCTCTTCTTGTAGAACAATACATTAGTTCTTGATGCTTGTCTTGAATTGTGGTCTTTATCGCTAATGCTGAGCTAAGGGGAGATTTGGTGGAATAACAGCAGTGTTCCCTTATGACAGATCTTATTTGTATCTAGCCCTAAAGCTGGTCTTTCTCTGCATGTGACACTGCAACTGAAGGCAGAAGGGCCCAGAAACTAGAATGATTCTGAAGTAATAAATTAATTCATCTAGTTCTGTACATGGTATTGCCGTTACTTGGTGGAAAATGGAAGCCATACTTTTGTTTTGGGTGGGCTGCAGTGGCATATTCTTCAAATATCCAAGTTAGAGACAGGCCATGGAATTGTAGTAAATTGCACACCAGGAAAATAGAAAAGTGGCTTAACAACGAACTCTGGTGAACCTTCTGGGATGGATAGATGGAGGTGGAGCGTGGTCTTCAGAGCCACGAAGCCATCACTCTCCCTTCCGTTCTTCATGTGTGATACAGTATATTAAATTTGTGGACCAAGGGAACAGAGCCATGGGTAACACCTGGGGGAGATACGTGGGTTGAGCTGCTTAATATACACCTGTCTTGTCCACCCTCATCTGAAAGGAGGCAGTGTTTTTAATTAAAGTTAATGAAGATTGTCCTTTAATTCACATATGGCAAGAAGGGAATATGGGTTCATGATTGTGCACCTATGGCCATTCCTTTTATTTACAAATAGATCTTAGAGCATTTGTAATGCAGCCTGAACTGAACTGTAATTCCTGTGGTCTGGTATACTGTGTTGTGTACTGGGGGTAGCAGGATTTTTATTCTAAAGGAACTACAGAAATTAATCCTTAAGCTCAGAGAGCATTGTAATTGCAAAGGCCTTGTAACAGCAAAGGTTTCAGTTTCATTAAGAGACCACTTCACAGTTTTAATTGTTTAGAAATGTAGTTAATAACTACATATCGTGTCTGGGAAAAATTAATTACTGAACAATTCTTGTGTAATCGTGTGATATCTCACATAATTCAGTCTGCTGAATATAGTGAGCTAGTTTTAATACAATAAACATAGGCTATTCGGTATGTAAATGAGTTAGTTAAAAATATACACTAATGGATCATTAATGTCTCTTGAACTTGTACTCTTAGTGAAAATGACATTCAGTGAATATTGGATTGTGACAATATAAACCTGTTCAGAAAGAATCTCAGTAAGCATACTGAGCTAGGAGCTACTGCAGTAGGGAAACCAGATGGGACATGTAGTGCTTCTCAAAGCTCTGCAGACTGAGTGGGAAACTGAGATGCTGCTCTTGCTGTGCAGAGAGATGGTTGCATTGTCATTGACATGGACAAGCATCTCCAGGAAATAAGAAAATGTTGTTTTTCTCTATTTCCACTTTCCTGCTATGCTGAAAAGATAGGTTTGGCAACCACACACGTACATCAAAATTCTGTGTACTGTTCGTACTGTGCAGTCTGTAGATGGGCTTCACTTGGCTCTTCAAAAAAGGAAGGGCTAAGGTGTTAGAGGGGTTTGTTCACTAGCTTTTTAAAAAGCCTACAGATTGGTATAATGGGCCTTTAGCCAGCCTATCAAGCATAAATCTTATTCTTTTCATCCAGGTTACAGCTCTCTGTGTGCCCCTCTGTGGAAGCTAGCACCCATCCCAAAATACAACTGGCTTTCTCTGCCCCAAACAGACCCAGTTTTGAGGTGATAAAAAAACCCAACCCAACAACATCAACAAACCAACAAAAGAAAACCAAAAAATGTAGAGCCAACTCATACGTGTAGAGCTGCAAGGTATTTGCATGTCACCTGCCCACGTGCTGACTCTAACCATTGTTATCTGCCTTTCAATTTCTCAAGCACAGGATTTTACTGCTAAAAATACCTAAAAGAGCCATGTAGAGCCACAGCAAATAGGACCTCCTTAAATCACTTTGATCTCTATCTGCAATTGTGTGGGTTTAGAAGTTACGAAGTAGATTTTGGTATAAAACATATCTTTGGCTTTGGTAAGTGTCTCTGGAAAGAAACTGCCACATCTATGATTCTATGTGAAGAAGAGAGGATGCTAAAGCTGGGCTGCATTGTCAACTCTATGCCAATTCTTTGCAGCTAAGACATAACCGAATTCAAAATCATCTGAGTAAGGCATCCAAAATGTGGCTATTTTTAACTAGAACAGTATATTGTAAAACTGTAGCCCACTCTGCATTTAATTTTTCATATTTTAAATACCCAGTCCTTTCTAAAAATTCTTCACTATGTTAAAACCAGAGCTTGACATAGAATAGTGCCCCCTCAGCCATTTAGTAATAAAGCAGTGGGGACCACTAACTGTGGCTGGCTTTGCAGCTTTAACTGGCCTTTATTACCATAGCCATAAATAGCAAACCGCCCCAAATATTACAGGAGTTTTGTTGGCTTTAACCAATGAAGTAGAACAAGACCTCTGAATACCCCATTAGTTCCAGTGCTGTGCTTTGACGACTTTGCATTGGCAGCTCTTTTTCTATACAAGTCACTAGCCTCACCCGTGTCTCTTAACAAATACCGTTGACAGGCACCATTGCAATTTTTCTGCATGTTCTGACAGTTTAATTCAGTACCTCCTGGCTAAGCAGCCAGAGCCTGAGGGGGTAATTCAGCACCTTGGCATCACACTGCTGCAATTAAAATAATTAAGGGAGTTGGGATGGGCTTACAGAGCTTTCTGTCTTCTGCAGCCTTGTACAGAGAGTGCACTTTCCTATTCCCTCATGGAATGAATACAGGAGCATCCTTTACAATATGCTGCAGTGAAATTTTTTAAGTAGATGCTTATTTTCAGCCTCTATTTACAAAGCTGTTGGCATTTACGCCTAGCAACTTCTTTCTTTCTCTTCTTGTATACAACCTGATTTCCTTTTTTTCCCCCCTCCTCTAAAATACAGTGGGACAAATACTTTATATTGCAGTTGTGATTTTCTTTTGATTAAGAGAGGTGAATAACCCCCCTTGACTGCATAATCTTAGTCAAATCATTCACTTTGGTGCTTAGTGAGGAAACTAAGCATAGCTGTCTAAACTGGAAGGTCTCATTTCTCTTACTGAGAAGGAAGGAGAAATACAAAAAATGAAAGCTGTTTTGCTCTACCTTTAATAGTAAAGGCAAACAGCAGAAGCCAGGCAGGGTTTTCTGTGTGCATATATGTTTAGAAAATCCTAATACATTTTATATATATATATGTAATATGTGTATCTTTAATGAAAAGGGCTTGGTGTTTTCCTTTGTTGATGTGCTTCATACTGGGTGTATTTAAACTGCTTGCACATATAAGAATCTTACAGAAACACATTTTGCTGAGGTGTGTATCCTATATCTCTCTGAACCAGGTGATATCCTGGTTTAACTGCATGGAAACCTCCCCTGACACCTCTGGGCCCGTGTTCCACCTGGGAGTTCACCTTGTTCGTGGTATAAATGAACTCCAAAAGATGGAGATAAGCATTTGAAAAGAGCTGTGATAAATATCAGCTGTGTGAAGTGAGCAGAAATACTCTGTGTCATGTTCAGCTCATCCAAGGTATGCAGCAGGTATATCACACGCTGATCTGAGCCACCTTATCTGCACATACTGTATGTGTGTGTGATGCAGCCTTTCCCTGGATAACTCATATCAAGCTCAAAAAATGCTGCCCCTGTATTTTATCAGACCCTGAAACATTAATCATGAGGAGGAAAAAATAGCCTCAGTCAACAGTATTGCAAGAGATTTGTTCTGTGGGTTCAGGTCACAGGTTTTCCACAGCTCAGGAGACCTGCGTGGTATCGACAGAATAAAATCCAAGGTGGTAACCCGTTAACATCAGGGCTGATAAGCAGTACCACGCTCTAGCTTTGAAACTTGCCACTTTTAGCTGTTCTGAAACCCACCCCTCAGAGACATGAGCTGTCACTGATGTATATTGCCAGTCCTCTCCCTGGTCACCCTTTTCGTAGTGACTGGGAGTTTTTTTCTGTTAGTTTTCTTGATGTTCTCACTTTGCAGCTCAGCACCATTCTGTAAGGCCAGGAAGCTAAGGATGGTAGACATCAGCTCAGGCTGTTGGAGAGGGGTTATTTCCATAGACCAGCTGAGAATTTGGCCAGCTGAAGCCTTGATGCTATATCCCTGTCCCTCGTGTGTTCCTGAGATTGTGAGGAGAGCAGATTGCAGCTCCATCAGGAGGTGGCCTCTTGTTGGGTAACTGTGCAAGAAAAGTCTTTCCTCAATGCTCTTGCTTAAGTAGGGAGGAGCAAACTTGGTTCCTCCCTTGGTTTTTAATGTTTTATCTCACAGACTTGAATTTAATATTTTTGTGCCTTTGGCAACACTGTTTTCCTGGTTTTAAAATGTACTGATTCTGCCCAGGGCTGCCCTGATGGCTGGTGTGCTCTTTGATGGGGCAGTGTGGGATGTGTGTGTGCCTGGTAGGCAGAGGCACGTGGGTCCAGCTCCACTCTATAATCCCTGCTCCCTGGGTGCAGTAGTGGCATAACGACTATGAGGGATTGGTGTCTTCAAAAGAGCTTGAAGTCCTTTAAGCAACAATTATTTTTTTTAAAGTAAGTACTTAATATAAATTGCCATACCTGTTAGAGGTTTTCTTTGAGTTGCTCATGTTGCAGCCTGACATTTGCAAAGCAGTCTGTTAGCAAAACTAAACCCCACCAAAACCTTTTTGTTGTTGTTTTCCTAATATATTAAACTGATACTGTGGTTTAAAATGTTCTCCTGAAAGACAAGAAGTATCTTCACTTGCCCATTGGTTCAGGTTTGTTGACCCAGGGCTGCAGCTCAGTAGTACCTTGCCTCACTAGACGGGACCAGATTGTTCAAGTGGGACTGCAGGTTACAGCTTTGCTGCTCTCCCGTGCTTCACATCTAACACGTAAATCCTTCAGGGGTGTCAGGGGAAGGAAGTGGGCTTTGAATTTGTGATTGAAGCTCCTGATTACAGGTACAAATGGATTGCATGTTTCTGCCAAAGCACTTTGAATTATTTGGGATAAGTAGTACCAGTACAATACCCCAGGTGATTTATAGGTATGTGGGGACATTACTTGTTTTGCTCTTAACTGATGCTTAAGGATGTTAAAGTTGTAGAGAAAGGGCTATGTCCTGATTCCAGTGCACCTGCTACACCTGCAGAACACCCTTACTGCTACCAGGTCTGCTCATACAGTGACGTGCATAGCTGTTTTAGTTAGATTTTCCTTTTATCTTCACAAAGGTGTGCTTAGGAAATGATAGCTCTGTGCCCCACCTACTTCACTAGTAAGATATTTTGCCCATTTCCTGCATGCTGAGAAGCCTCCCTGGTGTCAGCTAGTGATGCAGTGGAAAGAGCAAGAGTCATCTACCATCTTCAGGCTGGGCCTTTCCTGTGCACACTTGCTCTCTCTTGCTTCCAGGAAGGCTGCTATGACTTTAAAATAGATTTTTCAAAGCATCTACCTCCAGTAGCTCAGCTGAAATAAGAGTGTCTCATGAGTTTAATGGATCAAACAGTGGTGATGGGTTTTATGGCTCTTTTTCACTTTAGGGCTAAGGGAAGAGAGAGCAGGGCAGGTTGGTTTTAAATTCAAGGATTTATGTTGTTAATCCTCCTGGCTAATTATAATTTATGGGATCCTGATAAATTAATATGCAGTTGCTATTCAAATGTAGAGAATAGTGTAAGGCAGGCATAAACAAGTCTTGTTCATTTTTAATTTATTTTCACCAATGGAGAATGTTAAATAAAATGAACACTGGGGCATTTCATGGGAAGTTTCATTATTTGTCTTCAGATTTATGGACTTCATATAACAATTTTCCAAATATTTCTCCCTCTACTGAAAATCACGTTGTGACTTTGAATGTCCTGAACACCATGCAGAAGCAATAGCGTTAGTGTTCTTTTTTAATGCAGATTTCAGGACCACTGTAAGAGTGGTAATGGCAAATAAACCCCCTTGATTAGTTATTTTTAATGCTGTGAATTTAAGCATGTATTAAAGTGAGGGGCTGACATCAATAGCATTGTGTGCATTTCTCTTTGAAGCTCTTGAGTGTGTTTAAGCCCTGCTTGGCACTTTACCAGCCCTGGGCTCTCTCTGGCAGAAATTGCAACAATCATGAAAAGAGTGTTTGTAAAATTATTTTTTTTGTGGAGTGGAGTTATGGGATGGCTCTGGAACACAGATTACTAGACATCCAGGAGTAGGAGCATTGCACAAAATTTGTCTTAATCATAAATAGCATCCCTACTTTCAGTAATTACAAGGTCAGACAAAGTAAGTAGAATCTAAAACAGTGACAAATATCTCAGTCAAGTTGGATAAATAACATCTATTGTATAAGGGGCAATTATGATGAATCAGCATCTTCCATTTAGGGTACAGAGAAAAATACCTGAATCAGGACTGAACACACATGTTCATGTATTCCTTGCTTCTCTGTACACTGCCCTGCTCCCCCCATTTCGTGTGGTGTAGAGAGCTTTTGGGAGATCTCACTGGTGATGTGTAACAAGGACATACTGTAGGGAAATGGGCTGAAAAATGAATAGCACATAGAGCACAGGGCTCTACCTCTCTGTTTTAAAACCAAAGGTAAATTCTTCACACTGTCAGTCTTTTTCAGACTTCTTTTGCTTTTTCTGCTTCCATAAACCTGGCTTTAAGCAGCAACTTCATTAACACTAAGTAAACCTGACCATGTCTACTCCCAGAATACATATGATTTCCCATCAAGAGTGACTTTATCTTTTGCCAAATAGAAAATGGAGGCTGCTGGACTATGAATAATAATTGTAGTTACTCAAAAATAGTAAAATATCCAATAAGTGCCTCAGAGATTAGACTGAAAGCTGGGCAAAAATAGTTCTTTACCCTTTATAAAACTTGGATGTGTAGCTTTCCTGGTCCCATTGTGTCTTTGGTTCTGCAGACTGTGCTGTTTAGGATTTTTATGAGATTTATTCTGAGGAGTGGGATAAACTTTTCTTCCAAAAATTTGATTTTTTTACATCAAAATTTAGTCACAAGATTTTCAAAAATGAAGGTAGGTGTGAATCTCCTTTCCCTGGAGGGAAACAAATCATACAGGAATTCCTGAATCTTGTTTGGGTTTTAAAGTATTTTATTAAGCAGTCTGCACTCACCTTGATCTTTGGTGAAGCTTCCTAAAGCACCAAAATACCTAAGTCTATTAGGCTGTCCTAGGCTTTATTAAGGCTTTTGCCTTAGATACAGCTTCTAATGATAGAAAAAGGACTTTTAGCAGTTTCTCCACTAGTACAAGCATTTTTACCCAGGATGTTCATACCCACTGGGATTTTTGATGGTAGAGAGATGTCGAAAGCATCATGTCCAAAGTCAGTTTTGTTACGCTGACATAGATTCCTCGTGCAGAGCTATTCTTAAGCCTTGAGGACCAGGGTCTTTGTTTTTAGTCGGAAAATATAAGCTCCTACATCACTATAGTACTTTTGAAAACATAACTTCCATTGTAATCTATTCCTGCAGTTCTGAGGCACAGTTTTACTTCCCCATTGACCATCTCATTACTGATATTTTTTTTTTTAAAGTTTCATAAATTCATAACCTGACTTCCAGCTTGGCAAATTTACCAGTTCCCAAGATCTCTGCAATTTTTGTTTCCATAAGGAAAAGCTGGCAGCACAGTAAGTAGTGTTTTGAAATTAGTCTGCTCCATCCAACATTTTTCAGGCAGCAAAGGCTTCTGTCCAAATATTAGATGACCGTATAATGGCATCAGAGGGTTCTGGTTTACAAAGGTCTTGGTAATCAGTTCTAATTTTACGTTTCCTGGGTATGTTTGGCACTGCCAGATTCAGCATCTCTTGAGGGTTGTGATTAGAGTCATAGAAAAATTTTGACTGGAGAGGATATCTGGAGATCAACTCACCCCTTCTTCTGCTCAGAGCAGGGCCAGCTTTCTCCCTGTGTATCCTAACAGCACTAAAAAGGGAGGGAAAGTGTTTAAAGAATAAGAAAAGCAAACCCCCAAGCCTCAATAGAATTTGGGGGAAAAGAATGCTTGATTTGTGCTTCTGTTCCCTCCCTTGTCCGCATCTCCATTGATCAGTACTTCAAATTGCACTCAGCCTGTCCCAACCTCTGCCTCTCAGGTTTTCTTTTCTGGTAATAGATAGGAAATTACCAGCCGGTATTATGGCTCCAGAACTACACTTGTGCCTTTGCTTTACTGATTTAATTGAGTCTCCTTTTTTCTCCACTAACTTGGCTTGTATGGGCAGCTGTACCCACATTTGTTTCCACTTTTAAGTCTGGACTGCAGGTTCAGTGAGCGATGTGGATTTGCCTAGTGCATAAATCAGCCTGATTACGACTTCTCAATGAGTTAGATAGTGGCATATGAACTTGTTCAGCTCCATTAAAATCAGGGTGACAGGAACTAGCTAAGGCTCAAATTAACACACATCTGTCATGCCCTCATAACAAAACTGCAAGAAGAATAATAAAAGAAAATTCCATGTAAATTTAAAACCACATTCAGCACTTCTCTTGAAAGGGAGAAGTCCCAACAAAAGTGCTGTGGGATCCTGTGGAGTTGAGTGGATTTTTCCTGGGGGCCGTTCAAGAGGGGAGGGGGAGTGAGAAATTGGGTGAGTCAGGAAGGTTCCTCTGCCAGCATGGGCTATAGCAGCAAGATTTTCCCTTCTTCCCTCTTCCTTGTTAAAATATGTAATGTGCATAATATTCAAGCAAGGTATGGTAATTCTCAAAATAGAACTGCACGTATTTAATTAAGTCCTTAGATTTTTAGGCTACAGTCACTATAAATATACTGGGTACTATGACAGAAGTAGGGAATTCTGCTCTGAAGGGAGAAGAACTGAGCAAAGTTGGTAAAGACAGTGGGCATGTTGAGGCAAAAAAGCGATTAGTCTTGTGCTGCAGTCCATCTGCTGTAAGACGAGGGTACCCAACACAGATAAATGGGAGCAGAAGGTTGCTGAGGTTAGCCAATTCCCAGTTACAAGAAAAAATAGCCTTAAGAGTGGCCGTGACCAACATGGCTTTGGCTTAAGAGTTATTTTGCTGCTGAACAATTCCAGCTCCGTAGAACAACATTAAGAGACTGAATTATGGAATGCAAAAGGACTTTGTTGTAGCTACCGCTGGGAAAATAAATCCTAAGGCAAAATATTTGTATCAGTTTTGGAAGTTGTACGACTTTGCTTAATTTTCAGAATGTTTCATGCCATAAACGCTTTTGCAGACAAAATTTTCAAATTAAGTAAATATATATTGAGAAACCTGGAGTGGTGTTTATCAGAAGGTTTGGGAAGATAAATATTTCTGTTTCAATTCTTGGATAAATGGGGGGTTTCAAGACAGAAACCTTTCATACCAACCAAAACATTCTTAGTGTGAAATGTTGCAAGACAAGCTTTGAACACTGTGCCTTTTTGGCTCTGTAGAATAATGCAGAAAGTATTAGCATTGTATTTTTCTGTTGTTGGTACATCAGACTTGGGGATAAGCTGTTGATTCAGATGGATTATTAAAACTGAATTCTAGTGCACCCCACATACCAGCAATAGTGGTAAAACTTTGTGGTTTTGCCTTAAAAGTGTCCACCCGGTTGTTTGACTTTTGGGAAATTTGTGTGTTTTAATGAATTACTAACAGAGCTGATTTCCCTCCTCTTCTTTTCAGCTTGCCTCTCTAGTCCCCATCATTATAATGAGCAGGACTCATATTGCTGAATTCCATTATAAGTTACACAAAATGGGCAAATCTAATATGATTCCTCCCCTGTAGAATTAACATGAAAATCTATCGTAAATGGCTAATGTGGCATAACTCATGCATGAATAGAGTTCTGTGCTGTCTAAACTATGCAAACAAATGCTGCTGTTGGAACTGAACGGCACTTAAATAATACCACATTTTTAAAGGACTTTTCTTGAACCTTCCAACATGAATAGAGTACACTGAGAAAAAGCGGTAGGGGGTGAGGGGTGAGGAACTATGGGGGCTTATTTCCAGCAAATGTTGAAACTGTAAGGTAGAGTTCAGTGGGGAAAATGAGGTTAAAGCACGAGAAAGCCAGGTACTCACCAAAGCAGTGCTCCACTTTAATAATAAATAATATTGAATGTTGGGATATTAAAACAATTCATTCTTGGCAAAGCACAGGGAGGTTTTATTCCCCCCAGTAACTCTGGCTTGAACAAAATACTACTTATAAGCTTCAGATTTTAATATAGCATCATGTTCCTACAGGTATAATAAAATAAAAACGTTAAGAGTATTAATTCCTTTAAAAGGGGTGATTAATCCCAGATGTGGTGTGGATGTGGAGGGGTGGGGGTGGGCACACTAAGCGGGTGCAGGTGCTGACGGGGCTGTTGCACTGCGCTGCACATGTTCCCGGAACACAGCTGTTCTGCAAATCCTCTGCCAGTTGCTCCAAACCCTCTCTGAAGTTGTACTGCCTCTGGGCACAATTAAAAGCTGTATACTACATTTCATAAGGTAGTGTTAGAAATTTAGGCTAAGCCAAAAAGGAGAAGGGGGGAGGGAAAGGGAGGGAGAGCCTCTTGTTAAAGAGGAATTAACCTCTTTACCTTTGCTATTGGAACGATAAAGCTTCTAAATGGCACATAAGAACTGCATTATTAAGAGAAAAGGTACCACATGGAACTACAAAACAAATATTATTTTCATATCCTATTGATTTTGAGTAATTAATTAATACTAGTCATTTTATATTGGGGTAAAGCCTGCCCAGCTTCCCCCCATCCCCTGTTCCTTGTGTTTTCCTCAAAAACGTGTTTGCTGGTCAGTGTGAAAGATCACTACTCTGACATAGGGCTACAAGTTTCAGAAATGTTTTAAGTGCAAAATAAAAAATTCTGAAGTTAGAATGTATGGTAAAATAGTTTGAATTTCTTCTGCTTTGAGCACTTTCACGTTTGAACCTTCATAGTCACTTTACCATAAAGAAAAATTCTGGAAAAAACTGTTGCTGTTACTAGAATTATGGATGTTTCCTGTGACCATTGGACAGAGCTGGCTGTTCTGGCAGGTCTGGAAAGCCCTGCTCATGTGGGTCCATGAGCTTGTGTAGGTTGACTCCCTGCTCACACGCCGTGGCCACCTGTCCACCTACCACCCCCTGTCCAGGATGACATTAGCATTTTACCACTAACATTAACAGAGTTGCCAAGTCCCTAATGTGTCAAAATTTCTGTTCTTCTAATGCAAGGAAAGGATAAAAGGCATAGCACAGTAGTGTCCAAATGGCTATGTAGGCTTGGTAGAGCCTCACTGGACAGACCTGTTGGGTGTGTCAACCTGAAAGGCCCTGAAAATGTTTCATTTTATACTTTTTTATTGGGGGGAGGTTAGGAAATATTAGTTAACTGCTTTTAGAAGTCCCTTAAACAATCATACAGAGCCCATCTTGGGAACTCCTTTTGGCATTGATCAAACAATGCTGTTACACAGCTCTCCCACACTGCAGATTTGGAGTCATAGGACAACACCACTATATGTCTCGTGTCTAGTGTCTACTGCTCAATGCATGGCAAGTTCTCACACTGAGCTTTGGATGTAGGATACACAGCAGACTCTGACCTGGCTAGCTGCAGGAGATTTCATAGCTTTTCACAAGAATTCATTGAAAAAACTTTGAACAGAGAATAGTTGAAGCAACATTGGAGTTTTGGCATCACTTAATGTTTATGTCCTTGGGCTCTAGTTCAGGAGTGTGCTTACCTTGAATCCATCCAGTCCTAAACTTCTGTTTAAATCCCACTGAAATCAATGGGTCTTGGTATAACTTTTGTTTCATTTTGATTAATAGGAATGGCTTAGTTCCATATTCATGGTTGAACTTGACTGAATCACAGTTTTATTGGAATGACAAAAGCTTAGAACATTACTATTTATTGTGTTATGTGTTTATTATCCCTTTAAATTACTGTACTGTGATGAGCTTTTTCAGTGAATAGTATTAGCCAGCTGGATTAGAAATCACAGCTATGAGGGAATATAAATGTTTAACAGTTATAATAATGCATATGCATTTAGTTTGTTCAGTTCCTGTAAAATCTATATCCATTTGTCCAGTCCAAAGAATTCAGATACTCTTTGATTAGGGAAGTAAGTAAAGTGCAATTGATATAGTGCCACACAAGTAATGAACCAGGCACTCTAAAAATGTTTGATCAAACTAATGTAAATGTTGCATCAAATTGTGAAAATATGTATGCCATAAATTATAGGTAGATGTGACTCTGAAAAGCAGAGATGCATAAACTCTTGTTGTTGTGATTGTCATGTTAGATTATTCATCTGACACTTAATTTTGCATTTAATGTCTTGCAGTTATGATATGCTTCAGTCTCAGCATGACTTTATAAACTTTGGCTATAAACCTAAGTAGGGGAGTTTTATAGCTTGTAGGACACCCACACGTTTCTGATTTTGATCTTGAGTATTGTGAATCAAAACTCTTGACCAGAATTAAAACAAAAAATCAGAATAAACTTGTTACTCAGTTGTTAGAAAACATCCATTCCCAGGAGAGGTCAGAGAGGAAAGAAACTAAGATCAGACAGCCGACTTCTGTTTCCACCTGCTCAATAAAATGTTAACTTTAATAAGATACAGCAGTCCTTTTTTCTTTTCCAGTCTATTTTGAGTTTGTTGAAAGTTATGGCAAAGTCATTTTCTAAAGATAATTACGCTTTGTAGCTGTTAACTTGATTTTGTAGCAGTAAACACACCTTCTGGTTACATGGGAAACAAATGAGGAACATATGCCATCTCCCAAAAGCCAGCTAGCTGCATGTGGTGGTAGCATTGATTACAGATATTTCCTGTATGTATTGAAAGGTCCAGAAAATACATGTTTGTTTATGTCAGCCCATGTACACTAAGGCACATATGAAGTTCTCCCTCCCATTTCAATGGAGGTTCAGTTCTCCAGAAATGTCTTGTTACTGCCTATGGCTGGAAGAGAGGAAACTGTCACTGAATCTCAAGCTTTGACTCTGCTGTTCTGGGCAGAAGTCTTATTACTGGTTTTCTTTTCAATGGCATACAGCACTTTTCATGGCAGTTTTGCACATATATGGTACTTTTCAACTGCTTAGATATCTTGGGAGAAGGACTTTATTAAAAGTACAAGAATATTGTTTATCCATCCCTCCCTGGTTTGGGGAGAACCCTTCTTTTCTACCTGTGTTATTGTCAGGTCCAGTCATCTCTAGTCTCTCTCTTCCCTGTTGTTTATATCAGAAAACAGTGATAAAAGTTGATTTGGGGAAATATGGGCTTTTCCTTAAAGCCTAAGCTATAGTTATAAAAATGATAAAGTGTGTCTATGGACACACGCACTTGGCCCATAAACCTAAAATATCCACTGACTTTTGCAAAGTACTATTGATGGCAGTTCTGTTTGCCCAGTACACAGTCTCAGGTCTCACTAATTGCCTTGTTGATTTCAAACACTGTAATAAAACTTTAAAATGTTTCAAGGCATTCAGTAATGTCATACAAAGACTTATATATAAAGGCAGTTATGGGCTTCGGTATGATCAGTCAGTTATTCTAGCATGGTTTGAAATGAATGAGTCTTCTGCAAGCTGAAAGACCAATACCTGGGGGAAAGCTGCATCTTTGATGCTGTTTTCTGTATTTGTACATGATCCAGGACTTATGACATTAGATTTGTACAACATTATAGCCAGAGCATCAAATGCTTGAACTGTTAGTGAGCTTCTTCATAATCAGTCTGACAATGTTTCTTCTTTGCAGTTGCAAAGTCAAAAGATTAGCTTTGAAGGGAGAAAAAAAATCAATGTGTGGCAAGTGTATATTGAATGCAAAGGCTGAAACAAATTCTCCAATGGCAATGATATATGGGAGGAGGTCTTGACTTTTTTCAGAAGTTTTAGTTTCACAGTTTAGCATAGCCAATACAGGTGTATCCACCTGGCTTGCTTTTGGTTCATGATTTTATTCTGACTCTGAACTGAATTTTGTTTGTTGTTTTGTTTTGTGTGGGTGGTTTTATTTTGGTTTGGGTTTTTTTGCCTGAAGATAACCGATTATTCTTATATACAAGTAGCTGACTTTTTTCATGCAATCCCCAAACCAAATGTGTCAACTAGATGCAGAGGTACAAGTACGCAAGATACCAGGCTCTGGTTAGAGCTGCATATTCACTTTTAATAACTTACTTCCTAATTTCCTAAAGTGTTTCGATATTCTGAACTCTGTGAAACCAGCAGCCTGGTGCCTTGGCATTGTCAAAGCAGCGCTAAGAGTTCTGGAGTTTGACTGTGAGAGAGTTTAAAACTTCTAAAAAACTCTAAAACCACTTGGAATTCAGTAGGGTTAAATCGTAGCCAAATACTTGCATAGTAACCTGAGATAGAATTAAAGGCTGTTACCAGTCATTGCTTGTGTGTTTTGCTGGAAAAACAAAATGATCACAAAATGTCTTCTGACATGGGGAGCAAAGGATAGACTTGAATTTAAACTTGATTTCCCTCCCTTGACTGATGTTCACTGAACTGGTTAATTACTTATAAATGTCATTTCTTTCCATGTTTCACAGATGTAAGTACTCAAACACGTGCAACTGAAGGACTGACCTAGCATAAGATTGACTTAGATTTTTCTGTTAAGTCCAGTGCAGACATACTATTTATAGTCCTATGAGATTAAAAGTAATCTTCCTGTAGTTGTAAATACTATCTGAGCACATGTGAAGAATCATGATGTGAAACTTAGAGGTTGCATGTGTATATACTCAGATGCTAGTATGTGGACAAACACAGTAGTGGAATTAAGAGACTTTTGTACTGAAGCTAAGGGAGCAGTAGCAGCATTCTGTTCCGTATTCACTGAAAAGGTGAGATTAATGTATGTTTTCTGTTTAAAACCATCTGATACAAAGGCTTGGTTCTCCCACAATAAGTTGTGGTTTTGACTTGTCTTTTGTGTTGGGATTTTTCATTCATTTTAACCTGAAGTTCAAAGTGGACTTATGGGGTCAAAATGTGAAACACATGGGACTGAAAGTGAAAGGAGGTATTCACAGGACCACTCCCCTCCCCCTCTGCCCCCCCTAGCCAAACCTGCCCGGCTGAGCACCGCTTGCCAAGGCAGCTGCAGGAGCTGCCCCAATGCATGCAGACCATGCTATCAATACCAATCCTGGATAAGCAGGTAACCCCTTTAGGGAGAAAAGGGAAAAAAAAATAGAGGTTGTGTTCAGTGCTCAGATTTACAGCTTGGGCCCTAGAGTGCTTGAGCAGCTGTGTTTTCTATTGATTTAATTGGATCATAGGTTTTCAGCTCATTTCAGGAACAGATCTGTAATATTCACTCTACATTTGTATATGATCTTTCCCTGCAGCACTGCTTTAGTTATTTGTAAATCTCCTTTAAAACTGCATGCTAAATACATACAAGGCCTGCACCTGCAATGAATAAAGGTTAGACAATTACTATTCTAATACCTGTTTTCAAATGTTAAAAGATTTGTAACTTTTCTTCTCCGTAGATTTATTGAATGTGGGCATAGAAACACTTAGGATGTTAAGTACCACTAGTTTTTCTTGCACGGTGCACAAAAAGGCAATTCAGGGAAAGCTTTTAAAGCTATATCCTTCACTTTGCTCTGGTAATGCAAGCATTTTGTGTATTTAGTTGCTGGGATTTTCTTTCCTATGTTTACACTTAAAAGAAGTCTTTGGAAAGTGAGTGATAATGAATATCAGTTAACAGATATGAGAAGCAAGAAAAAAGTTCTGGTATTTTATATATTTTGGTTTAGAATATGAACTGAATAAGCCACAAAGTATGAAGGTTATGATTAAATTGCCAGAGCAGTAAATCCTGAGTCCCATGGTCTTACACTGTCTGCACAAAAGCAGCATTGTTATGCTGCATGGGGAGAACTGAGGTTCCACACAAAGGTCAGAGTGACACTGTTGGATGGGGAATGTTGTTTTGCATTCACAGATAAACAAGGTTAGCATCTCACTGGCTTGACAAAGAAACCCTTGCAGGTTTATACCACAGGGTTGTGAGTAAGGATCTTGCAGTTGTTCTCACATGAAGCACTAATGCTGTTTTGTGTCTTATCGGTGACTGTTATCCCAGTATTTAACCTTCAGAGGTGACAAGAAGATTGTTGGTAAAGCTAATACAGTAAATAGAATAGGTATTGTTGGTTTTGTTGTTGTTCCAACTTGCACTTGTAGTATGAGATTCTTTTGTGTAAAACCTGTACAAATAGTGTGTAGAGTGCAGGATCAGCCATGAGAAACCTTGATGCTAAACCTCTACGCTCTAGTACTCGTATAAATATGCTTTGCATGCATTCATTAAAATAAGAAAGTAGTGCCACTTAGTAAACTCTGCTTTCTTTCAGTGTAGGAGTTGAGTTGGAGAGAGGAAGAATGGTATTAAGAAAAGAATATTTTAGTCTACGCCAACTCAGGGAGATTGCCACTAGCAGAAAATCCACAAGGGGTAGAGTTGTAATGATGCAAAGCTGCTGCTGTTTTCATTTTGTTATGCTTCTTGCTGATTCAGAGCATCCCAACATGAATTACAGTTAATATGGTCTTCTCAGTCCCCTAAGGGCAAACATTAGCAAAAGTAGGTATTACTACATGTTGTGGTGTAGGGCAGTAAAAAGTACACTTTTTGGTGGCTACCTGGCTTAGTCTGGGCTTGTGCATACAGCTGACTCAGGAATAGTTAAAGACAGAAGCAAGGGTTGGTAAGGACAGCTAAAGATGGGGTTAAGGAAGAAGATCTGCATGTCCATGTCATGCTGAAGAAGCAAGTGGCCATTATGTCAGATCCTGCTGCTGTGAGACCCCACTGGAGCCAGGAGAGATCTGTTGTGGTTTCGCTGGAAAGGCCTTCCTGGCTCTGGACATGGCTGTTCAAAATACTCCTCCTGAGGAGGCAGAGCCAGATGACACTGTATGACTAAGAAATTACTTTGTGTCATTGATCTGAAAAAGTGAAGGTTTTGCTTTTTGTTTTGTTCTGCTTTCCTTTCAGTAAGACAAAAAATCCCAAGTCCATCTAAGGTTAACCCCAATAAATAAGACTGAAATTGTTTTCAGATCTAGCTGTTGTTTGCATGTTCAGCCACTGCTGCATGGACGCATGAGAGCTTTTTTTTTTATGATCTGGGCTACGTGACCTTGAAAATTAAAAATGCTGGAATCATGAACATCTTCTTTCCTATCCAAAGCTGATGACACAGTAGAATGATGTTTAGAACAAACAAAAAAAACCCCCACCAAAACAACAACAACCAAAAAAACCCCAAACCAACCAAAAAAACAACCAAAATCCAAACAACCAAAGAAACCAACCAACTAAAAAACCCAAACCAAAAGTCTGGTTTTGTGTGAGGATCTATATGCAGAATACAATAGGAATCTGGAGGACCTTTCAGAGCCTTCTACCATTTGGAAGCAGTACTAACCTTAGTTTTTCGTGCGTCTTGCTAGGCTGGAACTTAGTGGATTCTGGGAGGGGCTTACTCATGGCCGAGCACATGGTGGTGATGCTGTTGACATGAAATGCTATTTCACTATCACACGATAGTGATAATCTGAGGAATGAATAATAAGTAAAAATGGCAAGAGCTTCTTTTGTTCTTTTCAATCCAGTAGGCAAACCCTAAAGTAGTGAGGGAGGAAATGGATCAGCAAAACATGCATCTTTAGAGAGCTGTGCTTAAGGAGTATAAATTTGAACTTATTTTACTGAGGTTAGCACCATTAAGTTTTTCTGCCTAAGAAATTTTAAGGGTTTGTTTCCAATGTTGTCCAAGCAATTTGTAAAGTATTGGGAAAGAAAGACCTATCTCCCCTCCAAGACCATAAATCAATTCTTCAGTGATGGTATATTAAATGATAATCTTGCCATGTTTATTGTGACAGCAGAAGGAGCTGCAGAGACACTGCTCCTTCCAGCTATATCTATGCAGGGAAGTTAACCAAGTGAACATAAATCTGGACCTTTATAAAGCTAATGAGAGCGATCTTGCAGAATGTGGCACTATCCCATTCTTCTCTGCTGCTGTATCCTGAGAAGTTACCACCCTATTTAAAAGGTGTACTTTTTTCCCCTTGGATTCCTTCACCTCTGCTGATGTAGTGGGAGTAAACGATAGCTTTTCCAGTCACTTGGCTCGAGGTGGAGTTTCTTTACAAATTGAATAATGTGGTCTTTTATCTGAAAATATTTTTGTATGTGTGTAAAATGGTGCTTTTGGAGACCATTTTAAATCAAGCTTTCCCTGAGTTCTGTGGGAACAGAATTGGGCCCTGGAAGGCTTATATTTCCTTGAAAAACCTGACTTCTAAAAGAGCCACTATTAAGCTCTGAAAGAGTTAAGCAAATTCAAGCCTATGCGAGCCAAAATTCACTTTTCAATGTGCTTGTTGTACTTAAATGTCAATCTATTTGAAAAGGAGAGTGTCCCAATTATTTAGGTGGCCAAAAGAAACAGCTTCAATTCTTTATCACATAAATACACTTAAAAAGCATGATTTAAAACAGATGAAGAGAGAACTGAATTAGTGTTTTGGTTACGCAGAGGAGCCAAGTGTAGGCCTCCTTGGCACTGGCTGAGCCTGCTCCAGAGCTCGGGTCCCAGAGCAGTGCTGGGCTCTTTGAAGAGCCTGACTAGCGCTGGCAGCCGTACAGCCGTGTGGGCTCTGCGCTCACACCCCCGCCCCCAGCAACCCTTCTCGCTCTTCCCTTTACTCCTGCTTTTGAAAGGGCTCTGTGCGGAGATAAAAGCCTGTAAGCTAGCTGAGAGTGGGTCAGTAGCTGCTGCACCTTCGCTGTAGCCAGAGATAATTTGGGATGGCAAGCTCTGAAGTTCCATTCCAGCTAATTTGTTCCTATAATTAAGTTAGCAAAATCATATGTTTTATTAATCTAATAAAATGCATTTCATGGTTTAGACTGTCTTTAATCCTTTGACCTTTGAAGTCACTCTTTATAGTCTTCAGATTGCAGTAATTTATTTTGGTTGTTTCTGTTGGGAAAACACTTTAGCAATCTGCTTTCATTCCAGTTTTACATTTTTTCCCCTTAAAGGTAAATGGGATTAGTAAACATCTGCTTCTTTTGAATATTTACAAACTTCACAATCAAGATTTAACAATGCCAACAACATTAGTAGTTTAAATGCTTATAAATATTCACAGACAAATAAATGCAGCATTGAGACGCTCTGTGCAGGTGTTTCTCATTTCTAAGAGTTTAAGAGTATAGATCTTAGAACAAGGCATATATTTTATGCAACTCAAAATATATTTGGTGGTATACTATATGTACCTTTCACATTTTAAGTACCTTAGTTAACCTACTCTCCCTACTCTCAAGGCACTTTCAGGAGGAAAACATTTGCTCAATTGTATTAAATGCTACAGAGAGTTTTGCCTGTCAGTATAATTTTAACTAAAACATACTAGCTCACTAATTCTATGTGTAATTAAGTATATGAAGCTAAACATGAAATGGTGTTGAGTTTATATTTGCCTGGCTTTTCACAGAGGTTTAGTTCAACATTTAGAGCTGCAGACTTGGGGAAACAGAAGTCAAGGCAAAAATCCTATGCTTGCTCAAATGTCTTCCAGATCAAGACCACTGGGTAATACTACTGCAGTTATTTCCAGTATTCCTGTGTCCCAGAGGTCAGTGTTAAACACAAGGGGATTTACTCCTAATACCCTTCAAAGATTTTATTTTTAAAGTATCTTTTCTTTGCTAACCCAGTGTGGAACGTGCCCGTGCCGAGGCTGCCTGCAGGAACAGCTCAGCTTTGCTGTGCACAAACCAGAAACACTCACCTCATTGTCTACAGTTCTTATCAGAAATTAAGATGGGAGAAATACAAAAGTGAAACACCCCAAGAAGAAGGAGGAACAATGAGGACTTGGCAGAGCAGTCATTTGGTCCCTGCACCCCTGTCTTTACCAAGAGTTCTGCCTCCTACTGAAACAGGTGGCTTTGCTCTTTTTGGCTAGACTTTGGGTGTTAGGAGAGACGCCCAGCCCCCTCTGTAGTCCTTCTTGCTCTCTGTTCTCTTTACTTCCCAAGCAAGCACAGGAAGGATACACTTCTCCCTGAAATATTTTGTACTCATGTTCAGAACCCAGACAAGGTGCTATGTGTCAACAGGGTTCTGTGCTGCAAATAAAGAAAATTTATAAGAAAGAATGCAGCTTCATAGGGCAGATCATCTTTGTGTGTGGAGCAGCAAAAACAAACAAACAAAAAAAGGTTCTCTTCCTCTCTGAAATCACAAAGTCCTTGGAAGACTTCAGGAATGGAATCCCTTTCTGGTTTACATTTATTTACACTTCTGGGGCACAACTGTATCAGTTGCAACCTTGATTTTTCCCTTTGCCTTACAATGAGTTCTGCTCCAATTCATCCTTTATCACTTTTTCACAGTGACTTCCAGCAGTGGCTGCATATGGTCTTAGCCCTGAAACTTGTGCTTGTTACAAGCAGTTCTTTAAGTTATAATAATAATGAAATTGTGCTTAGGAGGCCAACATTGCTCTTTCACCCCATTCAGCCATCTGGCTTGGCTGGGGAGGAATTGCTCTCAGCAAATCCACCCTGCTACTGGGGTTAAGGCATGGGATTCAATTAGTCTTTTCTTCTTGTTGTTTAAACTGAAAAGGGCTTTTCCCTGACACACTTAAAGTCTCAGAATCTCCCAGTGGTGGGTGGGATGGGGAGGATGGCAGGAAAGCCCCTCAGCCAGGCAGGGAGGAGAACCCTGCAATACTGCCTCGCTTTTTAGAAGAAAAACAGCAAATGCGACGTCTGGCTTTGCACCTGGACAAACAAGGTTTATCACAGCCTCCCCCACCTGCCTTCAAGAGCCAAAAGTCTGTTGCTGTTTACCTGGAAGTGACCCAGGACTGGTGGCTAGACAGCTGCTTAGAGCCTAGACTTGGTTTGTTATCCTGTGTTTGCCGTTTTGAGGGTGCTCCCATGGCAGCACTGACACCTCATGAAGCAGAGGTCAGAGCCCGGGGGGGGCAAATGGGGATGGGCTTCGTCCCCAAGGAGAGGGAGATGAGCACCTTCATCCTCCCATGAGGGGAAAGCCAGGAGCTGTGGCACCATCCACAACCCTGGGATGAATCAGAGGATGCAAAAGTAACCCTTGTTTTCCTGTGCGACTTTGCCTGATGCCCTTCAAATGGTTTGATGTCCCAGACTTCTCAAAGTTGTTCCTTGCCCTAGGTAAACAGGACTGTCTCCCACCTTAGTTATATGGCTGGGTTTAACTTCATGTGTATGAGTTGCAGGTTGGTTAGTCAAGGATTTTTTCACATCCCATGGCAAGTACTATGCAAGCCTTTTGGATCTCTATTCAGATCTCAAATGTTTTAAAAGGAAACAAAGGGCTGCTTACTCTGTGAATGGAGAAATCAGGATTTTATGTTTAAAAAAGTAATCAAGTTGTTCATATCACAAACACATGTAAGTCAACTGTGGTAGAAATGCTGTGATGCTTCTTCTTAAAATCAATATGATTTCCAAAAAAAGATGCTGTCTTGCAAGTATAAAAGTTGAGCTCAGCAGCTCTCTCTCCATTTCTTCACGATACTGTGTTGGGGGTACTGAACCTGGCTTGAAACCAGATAAATAGAACATGAAAAGCTGATTTTGTAGACATATACATATAAGCTAAAAAGGGTGAACAAAGTATTTTGTGGCAAAGCTAATGTAAAGAGAGAAGAAAAGATGAAGTTAGAAAACAAATGCTTCTGAAGTGAAATTGTTGTGTTTTGCCTTTTCAGTTATCTACTTATCACACAAAAATAGCAACAATTTTAGCTCCTATTCTGTTTTCTCAAGACAGCCTGCCCACAGATTTTCTAGAAAATGTGGTTACCAGCTGGTATGGCAGTTCACAGTGCAATTTCTGTTTTGCTTCCAACAATCTGGCATCTCATATCTATATCAAGTCACAATTTACCAGGAAATATATATATATAGAAAAAGGAGTTCTTAATCATATTAGTATTTTTAGGTTTTTGTTTTTAAAAAAAAATCCAAACAAGCCATGGAATTGAGCCTAAGTCTCAGGAGAATGATTGTGGAAGAATAAATAATTGATTTTAGTTTAAAGATTTTTAAGTAAATGTGATCAGGAAAAGAAAAATTATTCCTGTGCATTTAAAAGTTAAATATTCACATGCTTAAAAATCCCTGAAAGCTTTCACATTATTCTTTGGGAATTTTCTGGTCCTTTATGAGGTTTCTGTCTTTCTCTATCTCAGCCTGACATAATTGGCCTCTGACCCTACCCTGGAGCAGTATTGCAGAGTTTTATATAATGTGTTTGTTTGCGGTTTGACTCCTTATTTTGAACACCTCTGGCTCAAGGTTACCCTAATAGAAACAGAGTGTCAACACTGAGAAGGGGGAGGATGGAGTCTTCCACAGCCCCTCTTGCATTAGGACTTGAAATGCAGGTCTTAATGACTTCCAGGTGTACCCTGATGTTGCACATATTTGGCTGTAGTCCTGTAGAGACTGGGTTTCTGCCTTAAAAAATAGAGCAGAAAACAAACTTTGAAGTTTTGAAGACTAAATTGGTAAAAAAAAAAACCTAAAAATAAGTCAGCTCTTCTTGCATTCCAAGAAGAGGAAATGGTTTCAGCAGGCTTTTTCTATAGACTCTGTATTAGTGTTGGAAAAGCGTTAGTACCACTAAATATTCTGATTGAAAACTGAAGGCACATGTTTCTCTAAACTTGATAAATTTTGCAGCAAGGAATATAACTTGAATGAGTTCCTTAGCAGCTCTACAAGCATCTTCAGATTGAATAGAATTGGTTTTTTTGGAGGTTTCACATATTAAAAGCCCTAGGTTGCTTTCAAGAAGTCAATTAAAGTCTATAAAATTTGATTGTGTAATGGCTGTGGGCTGTGTACATGACCTATGAACTGCTAAGGTATACCTCTCACATTTTACAAGCCTACAAAGGTTTCCTGACTGCTCCTGAACCCCACCTTTCAATGTGTGAGAATATTTTTCTCACCCCATGGTTGTAAGCCCCCAAATGAATAGAGACATGAATTTGTGCTTGTCAGGGAAAGGAGGGTGGATAGCAAATAACACCTGATTTTCTTTGGACTCTGCGAGTTCCTGTTTCATGGCTATGAGTAGGAGAGCTTTTGAGTAGATAGGAATTGGAAATAAGTGATGACTTCTCAACATGGTATTACAGTTAATAAATATGGTCTGAACAGCTGCAAAATAGCTCTGTTGGACAGCACAGATGCGCAGGAAAGACAAATTGTCATTGAAACAAAAAATTTAGTCTGTAAGGATGTGGAGTCACTAGCTGGGGGATCCTTTGCCCTTTTTTGGGGTCTCTATGTGTATTCTTTCCCTTGTACCTGCTGCTGGTCATAAGCTGCAGCAGTGACTTGCAGTCTCACACACAAACACACTCTCTTGTCCCCTTGCCTCCTCTTGTTAAGACTATGACACTAAGACAACATTTCCAAGAAATGTCATGTGTATCTTCTAATCCTCCACTGGTCAGGTGGATGTTATGTTCTTGTATTTATGTCTGTTTGCTGTAATTTATATCTCCTGTTCTTGACTGCTATCTTGGGAAAACAGCACGATGGACACCAGGGTCCAAGTTAGTGTACTTCATCTGCACTGCACCACCATGCTTGCAGAAAACTGATGTAAGCCTACCTCAGCCATTTCATGTCTCCACAGCAGAAGAGAAAAGCCATGGTACATTGATATATCTAGCCTGAGAATTTGCTTTGTGAATAACAGAACTGGATGCTGCTGCAGGCAACTGGATGCAGCCTGAGTTGGAGGAGGAGAGGGGTCTGGAAAGGGTAACAGGAAACCTTGGTGCAACATTGGCAGTGCTAATGGGACAAGACAGGATACACTGGTATCTTACTTCTCTTCCACATCCACACCCAAATCATATTACTTGTTCTTTGGTTGGGGTGTGAGAACCAGGCTGCCACTTTTTGCGCCTTCATTTTGAGGCTGCTGAAGTATGCCTGTCTTTCTTCTGCTATCGTACTCACAGCCCTGCTCAAGCTCATCTCAGAGTATCAATTTCCGCAACAGTACTAGTGTAAGGAAGAAAAAGAAGGTGCACTCTAATGACAGGATAAATTAGCCTTATGTAGTCATTAATGAAAGTTAGGCTTATCTATTTCGATGTTTTGATCAGGTATCTCCACTGTTGGCATCACAGCTGGTGGCAGCTCTTTTGTTCTTGAAGAACTGCAGTCAGAAGATGACATCAGATAGAAGAGGGTCAGACAGCTAACGATGAGCAAAAGGTAAAGTTTTTGGCAGAGACAGAGCTGTGAGTGCCACTGAAGTGGAGACTGGAGTGCCCAGCAGTCAGGGAGGGAGATGACAGCAGTGGACAGCTTTACTGCTGGATGATGAGCAGAGAGTTTTCCTCTTTACTTCCCCTGATTAAAAACTTGTGGATGGTTTTTAATGCCAAGTGGAACTTTCTGGGATTTTTGTTCTTTTCCCATTTAGGGACAGCATCAGTATTACTTCTTTATGCCTCTCAAGGAAAAAACCTGCTCGTTTTCCAATTGCAGCTTTTTATCACAGGCCAAGAAGAGGGGAAATGAAAAATCATCTTAATTAAAAAATACTAAAGTCTCATGAAATACATGGTTCTTGTTTTTGAAGTGCTTTGTCAGGAAGTGTCCACAGCCATTATTTTTAATTAGCTTATCTTTTAAATTAAAAATGGGTTATTTGCATTTTTTTAATGGGGAGTTGCTTGATCATTCAGTTCCCCTGTATTTTCATGTTATAAGACGAGCAAGTTATGCAAAAAAAGAATCCAGGCAATTTGATTAAAAATACACTGTATCTTTTCTTCTTTCTTACTTTTTTATACAAATTATGTGAACTTACACAGTTATCATCCTCCAAAAGAGTCCCTAAGCATTTTACAGTCATTGAGAGAAGTTAGGGGGAAAAAAATGTAGTTCCTGTAAGTAATATGGTCATTTAAAAATAGCTTCTCTTTCAAATCATAATTAGAGGTCAAAAGGCTAGAACAGAAAAAAAAATAAAATAGATTGAAATTGAAAAATTTTGAAAGATTCTTATTTTCACTTCAAGCCATATCAAATAACTTCCCTTCTCTGTAACAAAATCAATGTTTCTTACAAGAAAATGGATATTAAACTCAAAATTAATAAAAATTACTTTTTAAAACAAAAAAGGGGTTCATTTTTACTAAATTGTATTTTGTAGCAGAGAATTGTTCCTTCCTATTTCAAGAAGCTCCCTTAAGTAGTTTGGTATACAGAGGTACTAAACACCAGAAAAACCCCCAGTGTCTTCATCTTGGACTCTGTACAGTAGCATCCATACCAAGACAGATCAAACTTCCTGAGATTGTGCTAGGATAAAGTCACTCCAATCAACAATAAGAACCATCCACATTTACCTTGAAAAGTGTCAGTTCATACTGCATAACAACACTCCTGAGCTTTTGAAACTTAGTAGGGAGCAATACCATATGCGGTAGAAACAGCCAGACCTAGGGGAGTTTTCAGAGCTGGACTTTCCCCAGGACAACAGTGTCTACACTCTTATACTTTAGAAAATTTACCTTGAGACTCTTTAACAACTACCAGGGTTTATTAGTCACTGTTTGTCTTGAGATGATGGGTACTTCCAGCTGTACATTGATCCTTGGAATGCATGGCTTATCCAATTTTTCTTTTCTTTTCTGAATTCTGTATGAACATATGACCTAAGTAAAAGAATGTCATTCCCAAGTTAATGCATTATGAACTGGTGTCTGACTTCAATACTAAAGTAAACCCCAAATGGGGAGGCAGGTCAGGCATTTGTGATAGCATCTATTTACACTGTCTTGGCTTTTCTTTCCTTTTCACAACAGTGCATGATCGTGCCAACAGCTCTGTGAATTTGCAGCCCTTCTGCCACATTTCCTTCTGTTGTTGAAGTTTAGTTCATAATTCGTTGTTATCTATGTACTCTGTTTACAATGAACTCAATTTGGGTTAAATTAAAACCCTCACATCTGGAAAATCAGATCATCTTTCTCAAAATTATGATCCTTCATTTAGGAATCTACAAGTGACTGAAAACACTTCATGGATTGTGGCTATCTTAGTGTAGTAAAAAGGAGTTAGGAGTATACTGTGAATTATAGGGTAAAAGCAAGACATTGGTGAACGAATACACAACTCTGTAAGAAATGTTGTAAAATGTTCTGTTGCATGCCAGTAATCAAAGTCTGTGTCTTCATGCCTTCCTGGTAGTGGTGGCAGAGCTGTTCATTGTCTCAAAAGGACACTTAAGACAAAATTCAAGCTCCTAATTACATTGTTCATGTGCAAATTATTTAGGGGGAAAAAAAGGGGAGGGAATATACTTAAAGCTAGTATTTTATAGTTGTTTTAAGAGATGAAACAAATGCTCAAACAAGTTTTAGCTTCATAATAGCCTTGAGCCAGCCTTCCTGTTTCTTCCTTCTTGCTGCCAAGTTGCATCACGAGGTAACATGTCATGAACTCACCATTCATTATTACTATTGTTTTTGGAGAGACGGGGACTAGATTTGTGGTTGTGGTAGGAGGAGAAGTACATTATTGAAATCACTTACAGTAAAACCCCAGTTTTGAATATCATTTTACTTCCTAAACAGGAAGTGTCCTACAAAACAGAACAACAAAAGAAAATGCAAGTGGAAGAGGTTCTCAACCCATCAGCTGAGAAGGGGCCATTGCACAAAACTAGATGTGGTTTCTATATGAGATTACTTCTCAGCCTGAATTGTGAAGACCTATTTAAACTTCTTTTCAGTAGCTTTATAAGGATATCTCCTACTTAGCTATCAATGGAGCATCAGCTGCATTCAGCAGCTTCTCTCTTGTTCCTGCCTTGGCACTAAAAACCCTCCGGTCTTGAGCATGTCTGATGACTTTGAACTCAATTTTCTAGCATGAAGCTAATCAGTTCCTGCCTCTTTGCTCTTCATATATAAGTCTTTGTGGCCATCTATGTCTATTCAGGATTCTGGTAGTAGTTTTGGTAATTAGTTTATTGATTATTTTTCAAACATAGTGTCAGCCCATAATTTGACCAGCAACTTTACATGTTGCAGTGATCCAGGTTCAATTCTAACTGACTGCGGGAGTATTATAATTTGTAACTCAGAAAGGATTAAGCCTACAGGGTTAGGCAGACATCCCAAAGATTCAAATCTCATCTTGATGACTAAGAATAACCAGCTTCTGGCTCTTAGAAGGTTTTACATATCAACAAAGCTGTGCATTTGCATTAACGGCTATCACACCACAGGGGCCTGCTCATGTTTGTCTTGGGAACTACCAGAAGCTGAACATTTAGTTTAAATTTGTTTAAATGTGACTCCTGTTGAAATCAGTGGCAAGCTGTGTGCACATATGTGAGCTAGAACTGTGCCTAAGGACTGCATTTCCACTAGTTTTTCACATCAGAAGTTATGTCTTGCAGAAATATCAGGTGATAGATCAGGAAATTGTGCATATTAGTAACCAAAAAATCAGTAAGAGCATACAATTTCTAGGTCTGTGCTGTGAACTCTGAGTGAGAGGAATAGTTACTGCTTTGCTAGAAACTTTTGGCTATGTTCACAGGTTGCCTTCCAAGTGACATCAGCGACACAGAAAGCATGCCAGTGTGCAGGATAGTCAGTTTTGTCCTTTATAGAACCCACAACTCAAACCTGAGAAAATGGTTAGGTGGGAATGCCCTGTGTTTTAAATGGTCAGGGTGGTTTGGGCTTTAGCATCTGAGTTTCAGATTGATTTTTTGCTGCATTTTTATGTTGGGATGGCTCTCTTTTGGCTTGTTTTTTACATTTACATTCCATGGGTGAACAAGCTGCCAGTTACATTTGAAAAATCCCTCTTAACAAGCTGAAAAGCAAAGTTGCTGAGACATAGCCCCCAAAATCATAGAGCTTCCAAAAAGAGTTGTCTTAAACACAGATTTTAAGAGTATGATAGAATACGAGACCAGCTGCACCAAAAATAGGCCACCCCATTTACCTTCTCTACTCCTACATTTGGGGTTCAATTCAACTTGACAATGAATTTACTCTGTAAAATCACATCTCTCCCTTTCATCACCACCAGTTGCTCCAGTGAGTCTTTTGGAAGAATTCTTGTGAACGTATTACTCACTGCAATACTTGATGTGCAGTGTTTATCTGGTGTTCACTGTGCTCAGTTTCTCTTCAACGCATAGGAATTTCCACGTCTTACCTTCTGTTTACAGAATGATCATAGATCCCACAAGCAAAAACACATGAGAGAATATGTATATTTTTCCACTATATTGTTATAACTGGAGGCTGTAGGAGGGTGTTTTGAATTTGCTCTATATACTTGATTTAGGTTTTCAATAAAAACATTATACCTGAGACTACCTTGGAGGCTAAGGCAGGAAAAGTCTTACTTGGTTTGTTCATGAGTCTTGTGATTTCTTTTGTTCAGTCTTTCAAAACATTCAGAGCTTATTGTCCTAAAGAAAAATAAGAAGTGTTGAGGTGTAAAAATACTTTTTGCTTAGCCATTCAAGTATTGAAACATCTGAATGAGGAGCAGTGCCAATATTTTGAAAGAGGCTACTGTTATTGTAAATACAAAAGCTTTTCTGGCCTCCTTTCTTCTCTTGAGTTGTTCTGAGATTTAGTAGTAAACACCTATGTGAAAATCCTGCTCCAGATACAGCAGTCTAAGACTTTGGCCTATCTTCTTTCCCTTTATCTTTCATGTTTTTCTTACTTCATAATTCATACCTTTAACTCAGGTATTAACATTTTTTATTGTTTTGCCTCAATAACTGAGGAATCTGCTCCTCTGTGGAGTTGGTGGCTTTGACCTAGTGCATCCACAGTCCCTTTTGTCTGGTTTGGGCTGTGCCTTTGCTTGCATTTGTTGTTTGTTTGGGTTTTTTTTACCATGAAATATTGAGATAAAATGATTGAATTGAGGCAGGAGTCTTTAAAAGCAAACCCCAATAAAATGTCTATGTTATGGGAAAGCACTTGAAGGACCTGACAATGTATTAATTGTAGAGGGGAAGACTTGAAGAGCTGCATCTCCTCGTTTACGGAGTTTTGCTCTCTACTAACATTTAGAAGTTTGTTTTACCCTGTCGCGGTGAGAAGAAAAGGCAGCTTTAACAATTCTGTCTCCCTCAGCAGTGCATTTGAATTTTTGTTGCCTCCCTTTGGCGTGCTGGTCAGAGGTCATGAAGAGCAGGATTAGTTGACCTGTGTTGACAGAGCGGGTGATGGATGAGCAGAGTACAATGCACAGCCTGTTTGTACCAAAGCAGCAGCAATGCACATGCAGGGTTACACCTGTGCTGAGCCAGAGAGCAAACCTCTCCCATTTTACTGGTTTGCTAAACTGGCCTTGTAAAGACTTGCACATTGAATTCCATCTCATAGTCCTGTGCTTGTTCCAGAGAGTGATTAAGAGACTAGCTGTTTGCTTTCTATTAACAGGATTTAAGAAACACTGAGGCTTAATGTAGTAAGGTCAAATGGTTCAAATTCAGAGTAATTACAGCAGATCGCACTAAACAATGCTAAATCTATATTAAGGAGCACATCTTGTGTGAAGAATTGGACTTTACACCCACTAAGAGTTTCATCTCCTGCTTATAATAATTTGGTTAATGTTGGTGACAGTTTATTCAGAGGTAGCAGAAGTAGCCCTGCAGATCCACTTCTGTGACTGATGAGGTAAATAAGTCATTCTGCAGGTTGTGTACACAGTTTCTTTTCAACTGCAAAAAAATCAGTTTGACACTTAAAACGGACTCAGAGGCATAGAGCAAGGCTTTGTGGAAACCCATGTTTTGGAGAGCCTATCTGACCACTAATCCATCTCCAGTTCAGACTTCTTTTCAAGTGGATAGGCGCCGGCTGAGCTGTCAGTCAGGACAGGCTGTTGGAAGGGAACCAACACGCACTCCGTTTCTCTTTCTCTTCCTCATTAGCACTGAAAATCATCCATCATAGCCAGGAGTGTGGAACCAGCGACAGCAGATCTTGTGGGAGTATCTGCATCCTCTGTGTGGTGCAGCCAGGTTACACGCCGAGTCAAAGGGTGGTTTGAGCTTGAGCCAGTGGAGGCATCTGGTGTAGATCTGTGAGTTTATGCAGGTCCATTGGCCACAAACCACTGTATTTGGGCTTCACAGACATTGCAGCCTTGATTATAGCCCATTAGCGAGAGTCATAACCTTGAAAGATATGTCAGGCTCGGGTAGAGTCAGACCTGGCAGAACTCGATGCGTCGAGCCAGCTGGGTTGATCTCAGTAGTTACAAGGCAGGGATTTGACACTGATGGCACAAAAATTAGTTTGGGAATCAATATTCCAATTAAAATTAAACAACCTAAGAAATTAAACCAGCAACATTCACATTACTGTGAGCTACAAGATTTGCCAGGGTTCCCTAAGCAGAAGTAACAGGGTTTGTTTCTTTACTTTTAATAGCATCACTTGTGCTGTGTATCCAATGGTTTTACTGAGGCAGCCATTCAAGATGCATTCATTCAAGTGTACTTTCTGGGGGAGGGAGAAGTAGCAGTGAGACCTACATGGATAGATTTAGGTTGGAATTCACTTTATGAACAACATACAAAAATAACAATGTGTAAAAATATCCTGCAACATGTCTTTATTTACAGTAGGGCTGGGAGGTCAAGACTGCTCTTGTCTGATTGAGCCAGGAGAAGTAATTCAGCCAACACATAGATTCCTCCTAGAACCTTATGAATGTCCAAAGGCAACAGCAGACTGCCATGCAAAGCTCCCAGTCTGCTGTGGACACTAGTTAAGTAACTAAGGACCAGATTTAGGGATTTCTCCTTAGTGTGCTTGCGTTGAATTAAGTTTTGCTAAATATCTCCTAGTTTCAATAAGCAGCATGTCAGATCATGCTCATCATTAATTTGTCATCTTTGAGCTACTAAATCACTGTTAGAAATGAAACTCAAGGTTTTTAATCCAACTGCTGACAATACTTTCATTTGCCACCTCTCGGTAACTGAGATATCACAATGCTTTTTCAAGTGTCAAAAATAACAGCTGCTTTGTCACTACTAGTTAAATACTTATGGAGAAGCAATAGATGGATTACTTTTTTTAAATATCATTTCTGATTCTGCTTATGTTATTTTGTGCAAGAACATGGACTTAAATTAAAAGATGCTGCTAGGAGACTGGAGAAGAGTTGTGGAGAGACCTTTGGGTAGGGGATGTCGACCTGGCTAAAGGACTATAATCAAAACTGTCTTGTGGCTGATACTTGCCCTGTCTAAATTAGATGACCCTAGATATCTAATTTGGATGCAAATCAGAAAACCAAAGTGAATTTAAAGTCAGGTGAATTAGCCTCGATGTTGGTTTAGTTGTTCTTTCTGAGTGTTGTTTTGAATCAATTCCATCAGCCAAAGTTCTAGCATAAATGCTTTTGGTTTTTTTACGTGTCATAGTAACACAGCCACTGCCCAGATAGAGTCTGTATATGATGAGATTGAGTGGCTCATCTGGAGTCAAGACAGCAGATGTGTCACAGTCTGCAATGGCTGTTCTATAGCCATGACACCTTTGTAGCACTTGATTTGTTGGTGACAATGGATAGTTAGTGTGGCTTTAATAGTTTTCAGAAGAAGAAAATCATGTCATATTAATACTTTCTGATCTTCTCCTGGAAACCTTGTAAGGCCAAGTGGCTAAATATGGCTTTGTCCCACTTAATTTTTCCCCCAGTGATGATACAGTCTTATCAGCATGGAAAAACTGATTTTGTATGTATAATTATTGTGAGAAAGGTGATTGATATCAAGCTTATATGCAGACTTTTCATACTGCATTTGGATAAGATGCTTTTAAAGGTTTCGTTTTCTGCTTGATAATAAACAATATGAAATCCTAGAGTTACAGAGCCTTGGATATACCTACAGCAGGTGCATATACAACTGCATATTCAGTAACCTTGGATGAAATAATGGCTTCACTTAAGCCAATGTCAAAATTCATATAGCCTTGACTGGAACTCAGATTTCATCTTTTTTTTGAGGCAATTAAAATCAAAGGCTACTTACAGAAACACAAGCTTGACCTTACACTGTTTCCCAGTGTGAATGATAAGAAACAATGGCTATAGTTTCATATCAGTGCACATTATCAGAACTCACAGAGGTAGTCTTTAAACTGTATTTAAATCAAAACTGAGTATGGATGCCAACTAACCTTGATGCACAAGTGGACATTATGTGAGTAAAAGTGAACAAAACTGCTTATATTTAAAATATCAAGGTGCTTATTTTAATAATGACTATTTTCACTCCTGGTGGTAGGAGTGCTGTCAAATCCTCAAAGGAGAAATTAAAAAAGAAAATATAAATAGTTAACAAAATCAATCTACTCAAGATTTGTCACATTTTTCCATAAACCAAATATTTTAGTAATAGGAGGTCTGCCAGCCTTTTTGTTAAGACTTATATCTTTGTCTGCAACAGGGTTTTTTATAGATTATTTATCTTTTAATAAAACCTGCAGTTGATCTCATCTGAAGAAATGTGATTCATGACTTAGGGAGACACGAGGGGTCATAAGTTCCTGGAAAAATTGGATGGGTTTTCCTCCTTCTCACAGTTGTGAGTGGATAATGGCTATTTAGATCCTGTCATGTCTATGGTTGCCAGCATAAATAATGTCTGTTTCCAAGAAAAAAAAGTTCATATTATACTTTCAGTTTTAGAAAGCCCAATGTACAAACTGTATTTTTTTAGAGGCAGAGATTCCATTACACGTCATTGTTTTTGTAGAAAACAGTACTCCCTGACATTTTTAAGATATTGTCTATAAAGCACATGTGATCAGGTCATCAGCTTCATATATTATCTCCCCTGGTGGATATAATGTGTACATCCAAATGCTGTGACCAACCCTGTAACACACACACACACAAAAGGCATATCTGGCTATTCCTGAGAAAGTCCTGAATATAAGATCTAGATTTCAAAGGACTTCCTAAATCAAAGCTGCTAAATCTGTGAATACACCAAGCATCATGCACTTGTCACAAGGACATTTTTGCAGCTCTTGATCCCACGCAAAGTTCAAGAGAAGGATCTTAGTTCTCGAGACTTCAGAGTGGATTTGCTATTTTTCAGTTTCTTGTCAAGAGCTTGCAGCTTAGAGGCAGGATTTTTTCATAAAATTATCAGGGTTTGTAGTGCAAGGAAAGAAGGCACTTCTCTACCACAGCTTTTGCACTAAATTAGGTCAGATGAATAGTTCTCAAAAAGTGCCTTTTTCTGCACTAATTGTAAAGGAAGTCTAGACATTCAGCTGAGATATAAACACCTACATTAGTCACATCTAAAAATAGGGGAGATGATACTTATCCCACATTTCTAGTCCCTCACGGCCATGAGCTTGACTTTTGCTGCCCTAAGTTCAAGAAAATAGCCTCAGTGTTGGGTGGAAATCTGTTCCCTCTAAAGCCAGGTGGACTTCTATCCCTGAGTCAAAAGACCTGGAATTTGTTCCTCTACACCAAGACACTGATGTACATCTGCATCGTGTTGATGATTCTTCTCATCTGTGGTGACAGTACTGTTTGGAAATTCAGGAAGAGTTATCCCTTCCAATTATTACAGTAAATAGCTCTTACAATTATCACCTGTAATTTGTTTGGCCTTTTTTGCCTCCAAGATGAAATTGTTGCTGTGGTTGCTATATTTAATGCATTTGCAGGTAATAGTTTTTTTCTCCCACATGTTGGAGCCATCTGTATTGGAATTTTATTTTACCACAGTAAGTGTGCAGAACCGTTACTTACTCTTGTCAGATCCCATTTCCACTACATCGTTTCACTTCAGCCACCATGGATTTTATATCCCTATTGTATGAACAGTCTATCAAGTAGTTTATCCCTTTCTTGAGTGATCAGGATCTCAGGAAAAAGTCAAGACTGCTCTGATGTGTACTTTTCAAACATATTTTCTGAAGTGGTTTACTGTGTGATTCAGATAGAAATCTGCAGTTTTCAGTAATGATATACATTTTAATTCATTTTTTTTCCTACATTATAAGCACACATCTGTTCAAAAATGAAACACATTAAACATCCCTCCTAGCATTTGACATATTGATTGAAAATTTGTTCTGAGTTGACTTAAGTGTCAGTAATCTTGACAAGTTTTCTAAGAACTGATAAAATGGGTCTGTGTACAGCTGAAATGAATTTTATGTGGATAGATGTTTAGGATTTTAAGATTAAGATAACTGAAAGCTGTGCCTGGATAGACAAAAGTTATTTCTTACAGTGATTTTGAGTTTATTTGGCTATTTTTTATATTTGTATGGCTACAAGCTACAAGAGGGGAAATTTAGATTAGAGATTAGGAGGGTGGTTAAGCACTGGAACAGGTTGCCCAGGGAGGTTGTGGATGCCCCATCCCTGGCAGTGTTCAAGGCCAGGCTAGATGTGGCCCTGGGCAGCCTGGTCTAGTGATTGGCATCCCTACCTGGGTATTAACCTTCTAGCCTATGCTGACTATCAGAAGACACAGAGTCCTTTATTGTTACACAGAAATATTAGAAATTATTGTCAGTATTAATCACAACAGAACTATGAGCTGATTTTCTTTTATTAAAGTGGTGTACCAAACTAGGGTGTGCCACACACCAGCAGCAGCCTCTAATTCTAACTATAAGCTGGGTAAAATGAAAGCAAGCTGTCTCTTTCCTCAGGATCCCATCCTGCTCCTTGGAAACTACTTTTAACCACTGATTATACAGATAAATAATTACATTGCAAATGTACAGAAAATGGGAGGATTTGCTATCAGGTAAATGTAGCACCTGTCCATAGCTGACTACAGCCACAGCATCTTGACTGTTTAGCTGACTGTGCTAGAACAGATAGAGTCACCATTTAACTACAACTCCCAAGGTATTTTCCAGATAACTCTGTGATAAACACATATGAATATATAGGTACATTGGGGATATGCCTTTTTTATCTGTACCAAATCCCCTGCTCCAAACCCATCGTGATGTTGGATGTATTCATTGCCATTTCATTTTGCAACATTTGGGGGTGGTTGGGTTTTGCTTTGGTTTTTTTAGTGGTAAAGGGAGTTGGTTTCAGAGTGTACTGTGGTGGTGATGGGCTGCCAAATTAAAGCAAGAATTCGCAAACGGGTGCAAAATAAGGATACAAGAACAAAAGGAGAATTAACAGGTACCAAGAATGCTTCTTAGCTTGGTATTTCTTTAATTTCACGTAAATTTCACTAAGTAAATATGCCTTAAAAGTGAATAAAATTTTATTTCACTTTAACAAGAGAATATAAAAGTTAAAAAGGTCACTGTAGTAATAGACTAATCTCAATTACCAGGGCAGCCGGTGAAACCCACAACTCCCACCTAATCTCATTCGGTGCACACGCAGTGCACCGTGTGATTTCCAACACGGCTAAATGAAATTATAAAGCAGTGTTAAATTTATTAATCATTTAATTAGCTAAATGTTCCTGCAACTACTCGTGAGATGAATGGCATGTCATTTTCTAATGCAATTTGCCTCTCAGCCAGGCAGGGTCAGGAGGGAAGCTACTGGCATCTTAAATGATCTTTTTTATATTGCACCTTCTATTAAGGGACAGTGTGATATCACTGATTATATTTGAGTCTTGTACACAAGGCCAGGGAGTTTTCTTGTTATAATAACAGGTTATATTTAAACCAAAATAAAAAAGGTAAGATCCGAGGAGTGAACAATTAACCCATCTGTGACTGTATGTCTCACTGCTGCTTTGCAAGGCAAATCCTTTTCATATTTAACAAGCCAGTGAACAGTGTGGGAAACTATACCAGCAGGTATTAAAGCAATGCTCAATCTAGTTTTATTTCTTTAAATTTGCTCAGTTGTGAAGGAATTTGTGGACTGAAAACTCTCCCGATGCCAGGTTAGTGGAAGCCTTCTCATTGACTCAGAATTTATTTGTACTTTCCCTCTACCTGCACAAGAATCACAACCTTAGCTGTTCTGTGTATTCAACAATTGTTCATTTTTGTGAGCTGCTCAGCTGGGACATTTGATATGTTTATGTGTGCATGTCACACTGGATTGATAGGATTATTTCCTTTTTTTCTGATGTTTTGTTCTGTAATTATTTTTCAACTGCAACAATTAGTGACAAGTAGGACTCAGCAAATCTGTTTGGATTGACACCAGGAGGTGAACTGTGCTGCTTGAAGTGTTCATCAGAAATCTTCAGGTATATTGTGCTTGTCTGAAGCTGAAGCTTCAGCATAAAACAAATGGAAAAAAAACATTTTAAGGTGCTTCTTTTCCCAGGTTCATAATAGAATATAAATACACTTTTTATGTATTAGAGGTTTCATTTTAGTTCCCGGAGCATGGTCTCCATATGGTAAGCATCTATAGTGAACTCCAAGCCAATGAGAGGATGCATGCAGCTTTGTACATGCTGAGGCCAAAATGCCAGCAATGTGTCAAAATATTTGTCTCTACTGAAGTTAAATTATAGAGACAAAAATAAAGCAAGAGAACCTAAAGCAGGAAGCAGTGGGAGATAATCTTAGCATAAGTTTTAAAAAAAAGCTGACAGGGTTTTTTTATAGCACAGAAACATGTGTAGACCACTTGGAAGCAGTGCCCTGTTGGCTGTGTGCTTGATGTGCAGCTAATAAATAACTGTCCAAGACCCAGATTCACACTACTTAATCAAATCTTCTAAGAGACAAGATTTCTCCCTTGGTGTGGTACACAAATCCAGTGCAGGGGCTACCTCCAAGGGGTCATTCAACTCAATTAACTTCTAGCTCAGCCTCTGAAGGTATCAGATAACTTCACTAGCAAAAGGAGGATGAGAGCAACCACATTTACTTGAAGATTCTTGTTTGGGTACCTAACACTGGATAAGGGGTAAGCCCTGGTGTACGTTGTTAGACATTTTAAGTGGGTATAAGACAAGTGAATCAGAAAGAAATGATGGTAAAAAATTAAAAAAAAAAAAAATCTATTCTTTGGTAGGAAGTTCTGATATCATGTTAAAAACAGCCAATGAGTGAGTTATTTTAATTTCACAGCACAACCCAACATATTTGGGAAAACTGTGAAACTTGAGTGAGCTCTTACCCCTTTTATATGCACTCCATACTTATCTACTAGCTTTGCGGATAGATGCGCTTGTGTGTTATCTGAGAAATACAAAGCACACCCCCGTGCAGGAAAAGAGCAGAACACCAAATGCTGGGGCATGATTTGGGCAGGAGAATGTGCTTGAGAATGGCTGTGCACAGCATTTCCCCTGGTACCTCACTCCTGTTCTTCATTAGCACTAATGAATCCAGAAAAGAAAACATTTTGTACTAGTGACTTATATTGTGCTCTCTTGGCTGTGACTTCACTGTGGATCAAATTAAGTAAAAAAATATTTTTCCAAAAGCTTTAATTTCTTTTCCTGGGACAGTCTGTCTTGGGACAGGTCACTTAGCCCCTGTGGGATGGTATCCCATTAACTTCTTTCTCATTAGCAAAACTTCTTTTGATTTAAACTGGGAGATGTGATGCTTCCCTAGGAGCTTCAATTCCCAGCTCACACACAATTTATGCGTTTTTCACTTCCCCATTTGTAAAACATGTATAATCATACTCGGGAAAATGTTGCATAGCTAAATCTCCAGTGCTTATATTGCACTGTAGGAACCAAGGGAAGAAATATAGCTTTTAAGTCAAAGTTGTTAACATTGTTACTTGGAAATTAGAGGTGTTGTCACAGAAACAGGAAGATTTAGAATACATGTAGGTTGGTTTTTTGCTTGTTCTTCTTTTTCTCTTCCTTTAGGTCAGCTACATTCTTGCTCAGGTATTTTTGGGCTGTCTGTGATAAACTTGTATCTGTTTTTCTCACAACACCACATTACAAAAATCCAAAGTTTAGAAAGCAGGGATTTACAAAAATGAAGATTCAGTTGAGAGATGGCCACATTTTAAAATGTCTCTGTTTTCATGAAGACAAGATTTCTTGTGGCCAGCACTGCATTACACAGAGTCATTTCATGTATGTGTTAATAGGCTATGTTTGTGTGTGTGTATATGCAGGGTTCTGTATCCATACAACAGCATTTCATTTGAGTCTCTTAGGATGCACTACGTCAGATCAATACACTGTGCACAACGCGGTGTGTGTACATCACGGATTTTGCACTACATGTTTATAAAGAGTTTCACTGTATAACTTGATTTTCTAAATATTGGGCAAAAATGTCTAGTTGGATACTTTCCTCATAGCAAAATGCAGAGCAATATTCCTCGACTTGTCTAAGTTCAGAGCAGACAAATACAGGCTGCTGCCACTTTGTACATTTGGTTTCTGTTCACATTTTTTAGCACGTTAAATATTTCTGGTTAACCAGTTAAAACGGTGAGATGAACATGATTGCTTTTAGATTGCAGCTATAACATCGAGTGAATTTTATAATAAGAAGCCCTTTTTTATATATATATGTTGGGTTTTTTTTCCCCTGACAAGCTGCCCTTGTGGCTGCCTGCCTGACTTTGAGGTCCTCATTATTGTGGGTTTAAATGAAGGATGTTCATTCAGGCAGGGCGGGGGAGGCCAATAGACATCGGTGCCGTTATCTGGTCCTTCTATCAGGCCAAGTGACAGGCTTCTCGGGGAAGAATGCAAAGCTCATGGTGGAGACCTCAGCCTGACACAGAAGGTGACTCCCCTGACTCTAACCTTGAAAGGAAAAAGTTCCCACTTTATTAAAATGAATTTCGAAAGGGCCGCTCTGACAGCTGCATAATTAAATATTGGAGTGTCAGCGATAATTTATTCTGCTCGCATTTGGTGGTCAGAGCCTGCTCACTGTAGGGTCAGCAAGCACAGTGACAGAGCCAAGGATACAGTGGATTACGGGGCCCTTTAGCCACATGAGCGAAATGAGAGACTGTAATTTTTGTTTAAACAGAAAAAAACCCCACACAAAACAAGGAGGAGCTGAGTAGGCTGGAAAGGGCTCTTAATAGCTGTCTGATAAAAATTGTTATGCATAAGGTTGAAGCTTGTGCCGAAAACATTTTGTCTGCCAGTGCAGTGTGCTCTAGGCTCAGTGATTTTTTTTTCCAGCGTTGCATGTTTTAGGAGCCAGCTTGTCTGCTGGGACGGGTTTCTGCTTTCTTCCCTTAACTTGCACCTTAGAAATAATCCCAGCAACAGTTACTACAATGTGTATCCTCACTCCTAAACGTTTTTCTGTAAAATGATGTAAATGACTGTGAATATGTATGAAACAAGACACAGATACAGAGTGCAGGGGGGTTCAAACTGATCCTGTTAACATTCGAAGTGAACCACCAGCCATGAATATTCTTTTCAGAGGGCAGTGGCTGCTGGAAAACAACATCTAACAAGCAGTTTTCTCAAAACTAGTTTAAATAAAATGGCTGTGTGCCCTCGTGCCCAGTCATAAAGCAAGAAAGGTCACACTGAGGAGCAGAGCTTTAAACTGATGGGCATCTCCTTTGGAGGAGGTTGTTGGGAGAAGGCTGTCACTTTTCACTCTTAGATTGCTGGTAATTGAAGCTGACATACCAAAAATGCACCCTTTTTGCACACACCGGTCTTTCAGCAGGAGCATATTGCTCACACAAACAAAATCATTTGCAAAGACATTTTGTTTTTCTCTTTCTTGCTTCAGCTATGAAACACCTATTTTCCACATTTTCTTTGGAGCCTGCTTGAATGGATATGTTACTAGAGCTGAGGTTTACTAGTTTTCATCTTAATGTCATGTAGCTTTTAGCAGCTTTTACAGAGGAAGGATTTACTGAATTCCTTCAGCACCTTTATGGTTATTGAATGAAAAGTTGACCTTATTATGAAGGATGAATGCTGGTTTTGTGACTCAAACACTGGATGTGTACCCAGAGTCCTCAGCTTATTTTTTTAAACCACCTTTAAAACCATGAGCCAGATAGTCTTTCTGTGACTCAGTTCCTCATCTGTAAAATGGGAATAACAGTGCATTTCATGGGATTGCTGTGAGAATAAATACTTCAGTGTTTATACTCAGTTTTTATCTTGCTGAGCATAAAAGAAAATCCCTACTTGTGTTTCTGCCTTCTTGTTTGAAGAAAGACCATGAAAGCATCTTTGGCTGCTTGATGTCAAGATACAGACTCTTAAAATGACACTTGAGCATCTTTAATGTAATTCTTTTGGACTTGAGACAGGCATGTTTCTGTTGCTTAGATCTCCATAACCACCTATACTTCCTCTAGTTACGTTTACTGTATGTTTGAATGGGGAATGTTCTGTCTCCACATGGGAAGGATGTTTTGGTTGTATGACATTTTGCTCCTATTAAGTAGGCATGTCCAAATATGTTCTGAAGTGGTTTATTGAGAATTTGATGGTTTGGTGTAGAGGGAAAGGGAGTATTTAACATCCATATTTAGAAGTAGCAAACAAATATCCGTGCTGGCATGCAAGTACACATATATAGTTATATGCCTGGTATTAGATTTGGTTTTCTTTTTGGTTTGTCTGGAAATCTCTAACTCTGCAGTAGTGGCTGCAGTGCAAGCTTCAGTTACACAGAGCTGGGTTTGTGAAACCAGGTTTTGGGGGGGTTTTTTTGAATGAATTGATATAGGCAGAGGTTTGCACCAATACCTGTGGCTGGAGCCAGTTACAGACAGGTGTCAAAGTGCCCAGTTGGCCCACCTGTGGAGGGGGTGTAACTGGTCCTAGCATGGGGAAGAGCTGCCACAGAGACAAGAAGTCAGCCTGCGATGCTCGACAAACACGTTGGGTATATGTCATTGTCAGTCGAGTCAGGCTGGGGAGATAGGGTTGTGGTTTCAAAACGATAACCAAGCTTCATAAATCAGAATGCTACCACTGCAGTCAAACTTCCTTGGAAAGTCTTTGAATTTGGGTAGTGCATACTAATAAATTAACATCAGCACTGCCTACATGTGCCAGCTGAAGCTGCACAGAGGCCACTCACTCCACAGAGCTCCCTTAAGGATGGCTGAGCAGCTCCATCAGCAGTACCGAGCAGAGAGCCTGCAGTGTTGACTGAAAACAGGCTGTCCCTCTGAAAAGAGAAGAATCAGAATCATTGCGAGTTGACCTAATATTTTTTGGCTTTCAGGATAAACGTTATGGGCCTCGTTATGCAGAAAGTACTAGGCTGTGGCACAGAGCCTAAGCCAGAGGGCGAAGTCCCAGTGCTATTGAAGTCAGTGGCAAAAGTCCCATTAGTTCGGTGTGTGAAGGATTTCATCCAAAGTTCACAGGGGGATAATTAGTGTCAGCTCAGTACTGGTCAGGCACAAGTAAAGCTATCCTCCTTGTAGTATGCAAACTTTTACAAACAGCTCAAGGCTTGGCTGGAGTTGTTTTTATTTTACTTTGAGATATAAACCTTCAACAGCAGAATTTTAAAATGAAAGTCTGTTGGTACTTTAATACCATACATATTGTTTTGAGTGTGGGAAGTTTCCTCTAGATCCACTGACCTTCAGAACAACGGGAGAAATGATATTAAAAATGTGGTGTTAAATATGGTAACTGTGAATTAATATCCCAAACTCCATTTCAGCATTACTGTTTTGAGCATTGTGTAGCACGCAGGCAGACTGCTCTGCTCACACAATATCCCAGGGATTTCACTGGAGCTCTACATGTCAACAGTAATCTATCTTCATGCTACATGATTCAGGATCAGGTCATTAGTTTATACTTAGAATTAAATATTCAGTTTGATTTCAGATGTGTGAAATGAGAGCCGAATATATAACACCTGATTTCAGAGAGCCTTGTATTTTTGCACGTCTCTAAAATACATGGACACACAGAAACTGCTTTTGCTCCTCTGCCTCTGAAATGATTATATTTAGCATGTTATTGAGATTACAGTTTTCTTTAGATGTCTTGGATGATTTTCTAAATCCATTTCTAACCTCATTTCTCTGTGGTACTTAAATAAATGAGAAGAAATGAAAGATTTTTAATTTCTAAGAGAAAATGCAAAATTATTTCCTAAGTGCCCGCTTTCATCCTCTCAGATTTCTTCAGAAAATGAATATGATGACATCCTGATAGCTATGAAACCAAAATAGTGCTGATTTGTACTTTGTAGGGAAATATGGTCTGAAATTACCTGTCTAATATGTGGCAATTTTTAGCTGAATATCTGTGCCTGGTTTCCTAGTAAAGCAGAGTTTGCGTTGGACACACACAGACTGAACTGAGTAATTTTAATTTAATTGAATCTTTTATGTAGGCATTTTCCTTCTAGGGAACCTTGGCCAGTTATTCGTTTGTGAAACTTGCAATAAAATAGCAAGACAGCTCGTCAGGGATGGAAGGAAAGGGGTAATATTTAAATTATGCTGACTTTGAAGACATTGCTTTTGGTCTGTTCCTTGATTTTTAAAAAAATGTTGAGTATTTAAAGATTACTCACAGAACTTTTAGAATTCCTTTCTGTAAATACTTTTGTCTTGAAGTACATGTTCTGTGGATGCATGATAGATAATTTACATCACATCCAGGTTACCAGCATGGGCATGAATACAAAGTTCAGCAGTTAGCATTGTGTTTTCTCACCTTCTCTAATTTGTCTGATGTTTTGGGGTGCCTTCTTTCCCTGTGAAGGGAGGCTACCTAACATATCTTTAAATAATGGCAGTTCATTAGTGGAAGAAAGGCAATCAGTTTCTGCACAAAGCAAGCCTCTGTTCTGTAAGACAAACCTTGAGAGTTTTTTTTAAAGCCTTTCTGGAGTTAGTACAATCTTGAAACATGGTGTGTTAAAAAGCAACACTGGAACTATGATTGAGTGAGTCAGTAAGTCAGGATACAATTTTTCTGGAGTTTAATTCAAATGGATGCAGATTGTCTGCTCTGAAACTGGAAAGTTTCCATTTGTAGAGTTTTTTAGATGATTTTTAATTTGCCTAATTTTAAAAGAAACCTTTAATGGAAAGTGTCTGCCAGCAGAAAATTACCATATTGAACCGAGGGAAGCACACAGTTCATCATCCTTCGCCTGACCCTGCACTGTTTACTCTGGTTGGGGCAGGAGAAGTGGCTGGCCAAGCTCTGCTAGTCAGAGTGTATTACCCTGTCAGGGAGAGGCGAGGCTACTCGGATTCACCCTGAACAAATTACATACCTCACTACATCTCCGAGCAAGGTAGCAGGGTTATAACTCAGTCTAAGCACCATTCACTCTTCTATTACCTTCATAACCAAGGTCATACTAATCAACTCAATTACCAGTCCTCTTGGACATTTTCATAATGTTTTCTGCTAGTTGCTCTCCTGTGAAAATCTCCCGGTCTAAGCAAATTAATGCCATTTTTATAACTATCCACATTTCGGGTACAGTGATAATCTTTCAAAAGGCTGCTTCGTGGCAACAAATCTGAGCTTTAAATACTAGCTGAATGTTAGAACAACAAGAATGCAAAGCTATATTCCTTTCTTGACCTCCTTTATTGTGAAAAGTCCAAATATACCTTAAAATAAAGATGTGTATGTTGGATATTAAGAATGAACCTTCTAGGAATCTGATAGCAGTTCACCCAGGAAGGCTTCTCAGGAAGCCTGATCTTACAGGTTGCTTAATTTTTGGTAAATCCTACAAATGTCGTAGCTGATGTTTCAAATGCAAAGGTAATCTCAGACTATATTTCTCTAAATATTTTTGCAGTGTCAGCCTAACTCCCTAATTTTTATGCTTCTCTGAACTTTAGCCAAAAAAATTCTCACTATAAAGGATTTTAGTAAAATATTAATGCCTAAATATTTAATTTGGAAATTCCTAATATCTGCACAGCCACGTCCTTTTAAGCCTCCACAAAGTATTTGTCTGTCATCAGATAAAACAATCAGAGGGCACTAATTTTTTATTAATTTATGTTTCTTAAGGGCTAAATTGTTCCCTTAGGCAGATTTTCCCACCGGAGAAATTAATTTGGTCTCTCTTCAGGGCTTTAGTGTTGAGTGGAATAAAAAAAGCACTTTTAATTCCTCCTAATTCTCTGTGAGAGCTATTGAGACACAGCTCTGAAGTCTCACCCTTATGTGCTTCCATTAGGTGCAGATATTTCATTTCCCTTAGACCCTAGTCTCCTGTACCCCTTCACAAAAATCCTCCCAGTTGCCTTGAGAGATCATTAACTTGTTTTAAAACAAGCTCACTGAATTTAGAGGTGGTGAATGTTGTTCCTAGCCATGCCCTGTCTTGCTTTCACCACCTCAGAAGCATCTATGATCCCCTGAATTCCCTTGATGCATCCTGGGGGAAGAGGGAGGGTAAATATAGCCACAGCTGATGGCTGGCCCTGACCATGCACTTAGGGTCTTGTCCACCTTTGTCAGTCTAAAGCCATTTCTGAGGTAAGCAATTTGGCTAATTCGTACACTCTGAAAGTTCAAAAAAGCAAACTGACTTTGCTCTACTCCAAAAACTAAAAATGCACATTTGTAGCTGGCATTTGTCACCTCTATAAAACAAGACATGCGTTCAAAATGAATGTGTTTAAAATGGGTGTTTTTGAGCCCCTAGCTGAAAGCAGCCCTTCTGCATAAGCATGACAAAACACATAATTTTCATAATAAGGATAAGGTGAGAGACTGTCAGGCAGTTTGCATAACTCTGCTAGCCTCGTCAAACATCCAGAAGAGTTTTAACCGGTTGAAATTTAATATATGTGATGTCCCATGCACTGAACTACAAAGCCCAATGGTTCCAGGAACATTAAATTGATATTTTAGCAGCTTGAAAAATGATCTGCAGTAAATACCCTTTTGTTCTGCATTTGTGCTGTTACTGTTAGCATTTAGCAGGATGGCTGCCTCCAGAAAAAAGGAAGAACTTCCCTCCTGGAGAGCAGTGTGGAGCTAAAAGTGTTGTTTAAAAGCAATTAAAAGGTGAACCCATAAATGCCCGAGTTAACCAAGCCTCCTCTGCAAATACCTGGCTACAGATAAATGGGAGTTTACTGAATGCTTTACTGAAGAAGTTTGGTCCTGAACCCTGGGTTACTGAAAGTTTGGTAATAATGTTAACCCCAAACTTGGATGGTGTAGTAATATATGGATAAAAATGATGATGTTGCAGACTCCTGATTTACTTTCACAAACTGGTAGTATGCTTTACATATTCCTTCATAAATGTTTTTTTCTGCATGTTTTTTCTGCCTTATTTTTTTGCCCCATACAGCAGTGTTCATGCTTTAGTTCAAGTGTTAACTTTCATTGCTATCTGTGCCTCAAAAGATGTGTTCACTGTTGTTAATAATGCAGATTTTAATTTGTGCTTCATCCAATGTAAAAATCACAGCACACTTGCCAGTGAGAACCCATTTCTGTCCCTTTATTCAAACTCCTGCTAGTTCTGTATTTAATATTGCTAATACTAAGTATTTTGATAAAGTTGACCAGAAGTCATTTTACTTTTACAGTCATTATACTGATGTATAATTCTCTTTTATCGATCAGTCCTCAACGTATGACTATAATCATATTGAGTGCAATAAGCAATATTACTAGGGATTTTGCTTCTTCATCCTGTTTTGTTTGAAGTCTCAACTGTAGAGCCAATTTTCACATTCCTTAAAGAAAGAATTGCTAAAATAAATTCAATCACAGAAGCTTTTAAAATTTGAAATCCCAGGAAGCTAATTAGCATTTCCTTTTAAGACTGCTTCCTGCTTTTTTATGTACATATAGATTTGGACCTCAGATGGGCTCGGCACCTTTCCAACATCAAGATCAGGTGATTATTTTATTTATTTATTTATTTATTTTGCCCTGCAGGGCATCATGGCAGTTAAAAAAACCCAGCCAACAAAACACAACCCAAAATACCCAAAGCTTGTCACTGCCCTCTGGTTGCCNGTGGTTGGTGTACATTATAAATAGTTGCTTCCCTCTCAGATGATATAGCTACACCAAAAATACAGTGATGTTGTGCAATATTTGATGTTGTCCTGCAGTAAATGCATCATTTTGATATCAAATACCTGTTTAGGTTTATAATCTGTGTATAATATAAGCACCAAGCTCCTAATTTGTTCATGGGCTGTGTCGTGTACATTTCAGTTCTGTAAGATGCGTACAGAATACAATGCTGCATATAACAGCTTTACGACTGAATCTAAATACTCGCAGTGTGATCTCTTGATACTTATCATTGCACATCACATATCTACTTCATAATGATAAAGAGGTCCCAATTAAAAAAGATATTTTGGTCATATAAATAATGAGACATTCATATGTTTCTTTTCCAAATCTGTATACTCAAACAAAAATCTAGGTGGAATGTTGATACCAGACTCTGTTTTTTTATCACACGCTCAGTGTAAAGTCAGCTTGCACAGAGTATTTTGCTTCCTGTAAGGTATGATCCACATTACACTCTGCTTCAAGCTTTTGCACCCATGTGCACAGGGGTTTTTTTAAAGGAAGTGTAGAGGCCTGATGGGGAGCAGGAGGGGAATAATGATGCAGGTCTTAGTAAATAAATCCATCCCGTAAGGGAGGAGAGTAGAGGACTGTGGCTCTAATAAAACTGGAAAAATAGGTCTGCCAGCATCAAGAAAACAAGTTATAAGATAAAATTAAAATTCAATGTATATGCTTGAGGTGGTTCCAAAAAGAAGTGTTTGTAAACTTTGAGAATCTGGCTTTTGGTATACTTTAAAGGTAGATCTATGGAGTAAAGAAAGGCAGTCTTCATTTAGTAGGGTCCTCTGGAGTTGCTCTGTGGGACAGGAAGGTAAAACAGCAAGCTCCTGTGTTGTATCATAGTCCAAAGTTTAAATAGGATAAACTTGTCAATACCAGCAGCCAGGAAAAGGATCTGTGCTATATGGGAATTACAGTTGTCTTTTAAGAGTATCTATGACAGGATGCTGGTAAATATCTGTATTATTAATGACTCATGGTTTATGCTAGCCAAATCTTTGGTGATATTTTCATTTCATTCATTCGTAGGTATTCAGGTTCCAGTAGGAAAATAGCTGGTGATTGTCAGGTTTAGGTACCCTTTCCATTTGCTTTGCTGTTCTAAATCATTAGTCAAATAGTATTTACAAACCCGCACTCAGCAATTATGGTACTTTTCTTGAGATGAAACCTTAATGTGGTACTCCCCAAGTCAGGTGGCTCCTGACTCTGCCTTATCGTTTCTCATTCTTGCTGAAAGCAAGTCAAAAGAACCAACCTGCATGATATTCCCTTCCAACACAGATGATTCTATGATTCTATATAAAACCTGTGACACTGAGGTTACCAGTATCTCCATATGTGAATGGTACCTGGCTCAGAGAAAATTCCTGTAGTGGATTCGTATGTGTGATGTTGTATACTTAAGTTGTGCTGTGGATCCCTTAGTGAGGAGGAATTATCTTAAGAGTTTTTGATCTCAAGCCATGGTTCTTTTCAATCCCAAGTCTCAGTTATGGTAGCTGATGTCAGTACCCAGGTTGGAGTATCTGCTGTAGGTGATACTGGTACTCGTTTTTCCACCCTCACCCAAAGCAAAGGACAGTAGCTCTAACAAAGAGCAGACATTGTGGCAGAGATTCATGTAGCTCCTGCTTAATTTCATGCCAGAAACCTCATCTGTGTTGTTGCAGTTGCAACTGTGAGGCATGCTATGAGCAGGTAGAGTGGTAGGGCTTTAACACAATTGTCCAGAATTTGTCAGAGAGGTGTCAGAAGCTGGCTTATTCCCCACATGGTGCAGCAGGCTCCTTAAATCTGTTCTGTCATCCCAGAACAGATGTTTTATTCTTCTGTACCAGAACTGAACAAACAAAACATCTCTGTGCTCTGGTGATGGGCATCACTAAACTTGTACCTGACTCAGGACGTTATTGAAGACTAAAGTGTACATTTCAATATATTTTTAACCTTCTTACTTCCTGGGCCCATTCCTTTTTCCACTGGTGATCTGTTTTTCACAGCAGGAACTTGGAGAGCTAACTATCAGCTGTGAAACGTTCTTAGCCCCACAATGAAGTTTTGGCTGCAACTAGTTTGTTTACAGCTGGTTACTTTGATGCTGTTTCTCTTGCTTTAAGATTATTAAGAGGATAAAAAAAATTGTTTTGCAAGTGTGGAATTTATCTGCAAGTTTATCTTCATGCCATGAGTATGGTTTCAGGTAGAGGATTGTACAGGGGCTGTCTCATTTAGCAAGATGAAAAAAAGGACAGATTCTCAATGAGTTTTTTTCACATGCAACACCTGCAGTAGGTAATCCTGGCTACATGGGGCTGATCTGGACTGAACGCATCCACAACTGCTGTTTGCTGTGTATATCAGATTTTTAGGTGACCTAACAATAATATTAGCTATCCATGAAGTGTTAGATTTCTGCTTAATTCTGGTAGGCTTGCAGCAGCAGAGTTCCTTTTTACCCTCCATTTGCCTCAACAAGGGAGCCACTGCGGTCATATGCAAATCTTGCCATAATTACCCACAACTTTCTCACTTCCACACTGACTGGCTGCACCAGAGCTTCCAGTCCAGGTCTGCTAGAAAACTTCACCCATGAGCTTCTCTTCTACCCAGAAGTGTTTCCTTTGCTCTCCAAAATTAACACTGGTGCTAAATTTGTTCTGAAGCAGCTCTAAGCTCTGGTTTGGTCTGACAGCCCAAAACCTTCTTTACGTCACAAACTACAAGACCAGATCAACTTGTTTTCTGGAGCTGATGAATTTATTTTCAGTAATGCAAGTGTAGAGAAATTCAGCTTGTTGACCACCAGGGCAATAGTGTATATCTGCCTAGAGCAGAGGTGTTAATTTGTGATGGAGTAACCTTTATATCTTGGTGGAGGGGTGTGTGAGGTTTATGTCAGTCTAGGTATACGTCTGCACATAGACATTCCTGAAAGGTAGCAAAGTCACTTAAACGTACACTCACCAAAACTGGATACCGTAAGTCAAAAGCTATGCTGTTTTAATGAGAGCTTTGTAATTAGGTTGTTCATTTGCTGGGTGAAATTGTCATTAGTAGAGGAAGGTTTTATTATTTCACCTTTTTATATATAGAATATAATGAATCACTAATATTCTTATAGATACAGACTACAATTATTTCTGCTTCCTGCCTTGCAAACATCTTGTTTCAAATTAGGTTTATCTGCTGTCTAAAACTAAATACAATGAATAGACGTATAATAAAATCTTTTAATTGTCTTAGCATATGTTGCTTTTATTAGGTGAGAATAATTGCATTCATGGGATCACCTACAAAGTCCTTTAGAATATAAAATTGAAATGGCTTCACACTGAGTGCACAAGTCCTTCTGAGCCGTGCCATTTTCCCCTTCACTGCCTCTTGTCCCCCTTTCGTTGTAAAGTTCACATTGAAGTGTGACAAGAGACACTTGACAACTGACACATGCTGGATCTTATCAGCAGTGAGTGCAGTCATGGGCCCTGACTGAAGAGCGATTGTCATTTCTACACCATTTATTCCTCTCCTAGCCTCATTGCTTGCTTCCTTTCTGAGGAAATTTTCCCTGTTAAAGTACTGTACTTGTCGTTCTTTTTTGGTGCGTGTCTCTGGGATTTTTTTCTTTTTTTCTTTTTTTTCTTCCCCTTATGAAAGGATTTTGTTATGCATTCATCCCATAGGCAAGCCTGTAACAGACTTCCTCTAACCTCTTAGTGTCAGGACTGCTCTAAGCTGATTCAAGCTAATAAAAGCAACCCAACAAAGCTTTGATGGTGTCATTACATCTTCCTCAAATCCCCTTCCTTACTAACATCCAATAATTCTATTACCTCTAATCAATTCACAAGCTATTTTACTTGAAAGGAAGTGAAGTCAACTTCACACCGTACCGGTGCAGTTTGCCCAGTGTTCACAGAAGGTGATGATGTTTCTGCCATGGCTTCAATGGACTCTTAAAGAGAGTTCTGGACTATTGAGCAGTCTGAAGGTCTATCTGTACTCTGCCAGCACAAGTCAACAGCAGAAATTGTTGCCTCCTGGAAACTCCTTCACTTTTACATGACACTGTGTCACTTCTGTAGCGTAGATAGCCTAAGCAGTTGATAATTTTAGAGTACTGAGGATAAGGCATCAGCTTATCACAGTAGTTCTTAAATGCAGGAGTTTGCCTAGTCTATTTAAAATTCTTTGTACCTATAATGCTTTGTATTGGAGCCCCCTTATTTTACTCCCTTACTTTTTCTTTTTTGAACAAGAATTTTGCTGCTATTGTTTTAACTTACTAGAGCTTTCACGCATGCTCAATCCCACCAGGGTGATTTTTGGATATTGTCATTAATACTGCAGAGATGTCTGAGCAAGCTCTGAGGCTATGTTCATGCATCGTTGTCTGACGGGGGTTGCGTCTGCCAAAAAGCTTATTGCCCCCGGCTCACGTCAAGCTGCACATCACGATCGCTTTGACAGAACTGCTGCCATCATTGCCCTAACACAGTTCTTGCTAAATAAGCCTGGTATCTTCAGCAGCTTAACTAGTAGGTCTCTGCTCAGGCAGTCTTTAACTGAAACAAGTCTGGAGTGATTAGATGAGCAGCTAGGGCTGCAAATAGTGTAGGGTTTAAGAGCTGGCAGACAGGTAATGATGAGCAGCCAGACGGGGCAGACATGCTAACATCTGTATTTGACATGGAAGCACCCAATAAAGGACACTTCTGAACATGCTTTACATGATCAAACTTGGCTCCTCAAAGTAATTTCAGCCACACCATCTATCTACAGAAATTCACCCTTCTTAGCATGGTAATTATTCCTAGTTACATGGCAGTGTGAAACATAAATGTACGTTGTACATCAAGATGCCCCAGGAGTTTTACACTGAGCAGATGGATGACACCCAGGCCTTTACCCCAAAGAAACTAGGCTGTAGTTAAAGAGAAAACCCCATCCATAACTTGCCACTGAGAAGAGTCTTTAGCTAAATTTTATCTGGGTCAAGGCTCTGTCTTGTTTGTAACAGACTTTTTCAAAGCCTGCTGCTATTGTCACTTTTCTTAATGAGAAGTATGTATCATTTCATCAAACACTGGTTTCCTCCTTGATCTCTTCTGCTATATGAAAGGCAGAGGGGTGGGCATCCTGTTTTCTCCCACGCTGTCGTAGTTGTTGGTTTCAGAATAAGTTGAATTTGAGCTCTGCACTGGGGAGGAATTCATTGCAGTCCTCACGTTGGTGAGCATTTACTCATGCAGAGCCACAGGGATGACTCAGCTAAGCGTGGGTAGCAAACCAACACAAGTTAGGATTGTCTGCGCTCTGTAACCAACATCTATTTCGCTTGTTAAACCATGGCCTGGACTGTGTGGAAATATGACAGCTTTGTTTTCTACCCTGTATGTTCTTATTGTAAGAATAATTTATCTTTTCTGTAAAAAATCTGTCAATCAGACATAAATTACAGAACCTTTTCAAAGCATAGTTTGGCAATGTTGCTTGTAATTTCAGTTGTCACACACAATATACCTTGTACTGCAGGATTTCATTACTCTTAGTCGCCAAGAGCGATTTCTAAGTATACGTGACATAAAAATGACACTGGTGTCACTGCACATAAGTCTGTGGTTACACTTGTGTCTGTTCCCATGTGTGCTACCTCTGAACCTGTGTGTCGTGAAAGTTCACAGCTAGGCTAAGCACTGGCGTGCTCCAGCTTGGGCATGGCCATGCATCACAGTTGTGGATGGTAGCTCACCAGCCAAGCTGGACCCTAGGTCGTGTGGGTGATCCCAGTATGTGCTGCAAGAAAGTGTGTATCCTGCTCAGGACATGGAGCTTGTTTCTGCACATAGCTTTCTTGTAGAAAGAGCAGAGCAAGGATGGTGTCCTATGGTGATTCTAGAGGATTTCCCTGCAGCAGCAGTGGATGGTGAGGTGCTGCCTGTGAGATCCCATGGTGGCAGTGTCACCAGCAGATGTTCATTTCCTGGTGCTGAGTGAGACCAGGGATGGAAAACAGAATAATTGATTCTGATTTAAGTGAAATTAAAATTTAGAACCTGGATAGCAGTGATTTACGACACTGTAGCTGAACTATAGGTTTTAATAATGTATTTTAGCTCTTATAGTGATGGAAGAAATGCACCAACTTCTGTTATCCTAAAAAACAGAGGGAACTTCGCATGTAGGTGCTTGTTCCAAAATGCAAAGTTGATCTGTATTTCTTTTTTTGATCATCCCAGGAAACAAGAAAGGTCAAAATACTTTTGGTGCATGCAAATGACCATCCTGTTAATGTGTCTTGCCATGAGAATCTAAGTTCAATCAGTTCAGTGTTCCACAATAGCTCGCACATTTTGGTTGTCTTTGTTTTTTTTTTCTTTAACTCCTCCAGTACACCAGGTAAAAAGTACCCAGAGAAGGTATTTAAAGTCATTCAGAATAGAAATTTGTAACCTATTGAATCAAATTCTTTGTTGCAGAATCCCTGGACTCCCAGTTAAATATTCTTTTGATATCATTTATGACCTGACTCATGACAAAATTCTGCCCTACAATTTTAAAAGCATTCAAGGAGAGAAGAGGTAGACAGGCAATTTACAGGTTAACATTTTCCTTACCTCTGTCTACTACTTGTTTATTTAGAAATAATTTTCTTAAATAGGCAAAGATGATGTGAGAATTACTTTATTAGGAGTGTGTTTATAGATCAATTGTAGTTTCATTACTGTAAGTCTATATTGTTATCAAATGTATTTCTTATGAAATATTAGTTTCACATGTGTGGACAATGCTGTGAAGCTTCATCACTATCACGATATTTGTCATCGTATATGAAGTGTTCTTTCTACAGTGTCACTTCCTTGTGACTTAAGTCCCACTCTAAGCAAATGTCTTTTACTTTGCATTTTGATAGAGATTTTTGGTTTATTGAAACAAAGTGTTGGAATTTATTTTCTTTAAAATAGGGTTTTAAATAGCTTTTCCAGTACCAGGACATTTAAAACATTTCATAGTCAAACGTTGGAGAAATACAAATCCTGAGTCCAATTCTGGAGTTAGCCTTGGTGGGTTTGTAAAATCAGAGAGAGGAAGCTTAAAAGTCTGTAAAGAAAATGGAAACATAAATGAAAGTGGAGAGGGAAGCTAGCCTAAGTGGATCTGTTAATTAGTTAAATCACCCATGGGGTCAGAATCTGGAGCTGCCCATGGACATGACTGCAGTCAACAAGGGGTTTTCTCAACTCTGAGTTCAACACCAGGTGTAAGGTATCATAGAATGGCCCAGGTTGGGAGGGACCTTAAAGATCATCTAGTTCCAACCCCCCTGCCATGGGCAGGGACGCCGCCACATGCACTACACCAGGTCATCCAGGGCGACATCCAGCCTGGCCTTAAACACTGCCAGGGATGGTGCCTCCACAACCTCTCTGGGCAGCCTGTTCCAGTGCCTCACCACCCTTTGGGTAAAGAACCCCCTTAGGTAGAAAGAATAACATTTTGATTGTAAGATTTAAAAATCCCACTCAGCACAATGAGGTGGATTTAAACCACTATGTTAATACTTAAATCAATTTGATTTCCAGATTCTCCAGAATCACAGGCAGATTGTTGGTTTGGAATGAATGAGCTGGAAGGAAAGGAGATAAGCAAAGGAATTGGATGGGAAGAGGAGAAAGAATGAAAACTATGAGGAAAGACTTATGAAAAATTGTTCTGTATTAGGATGTAACTGCAATGATAATTTGTTTTGTTGCTGGCAAAACAAAACTGCTTAAAGGGAGGAGTTATTAGCTCTTCTTGATCATTGTACCAAACGGGGAATTTGGAATGAGGGCTGCTAGGAGAACAGGTTTTGACAAAGAAGCAGACTTACTCTTTTATTAGTACTTTCTACACCTAATGTAATTGCCATCTCAGTTCTGGAATAGCAAATAATGGTCCTACAGAAGCAGAGAATGTAAAATGGTTAGCCTTCTGAGTGGTGAAATCTAAACATATTCAGCATAAGCAGCAGTTGTGGTTGTGTTTGCCATGGAGCAGTCAGAACTGGTTGTGCAGACTAACATGGACGGTGCTGCAGTAACATATTTAAAGGGTCAAGTTTGACACTGTCACAGTAGTCAGTGCTGGAACCATTTGGGGTCTGGTTACTCACCAGTCAAGCCAAAATAAAAACTGGCACTCTTTTGGGAAATTTTGAGGATAGATTGCTTCAACATTCAGTAAAGCAGAATAAGACCTGTGCCTATCATCAGCCTCCTGTTTTGCACTGCTATTTCTTTGCAAAATGATACAAAATATTCATCTGAGACACATGGCTAAGCATTAATCAGGCCAAAGCCTGATTCAACAGTGATACTCTGTTCTATTCAGACTATACACTGTAACAAGAAATCACATTATTTCTGCATTAATTCTTCTCCCTTTTTCTGTATATTTTTGTCTTTCTGCCTTCTGATTGGTATTTTTGAAGGTATCTGTGCACAAATAGCCTTTTTCTCTTTTGCCCTTCCTGCTCACATATTACAACTGAGACCAAGTGACATGATGAGCAGTTGCTGTAGAAGTTACTGAGATATAAATAGAGAGATGCAGCCTTTCTTACCTAGACATGAAGGAGGAAATGGAGGGGGGGAGTGTAGATTTTTATTAGCTTGCAATTGGAATGTATTCAAGCTGCAACAGCAGTGGAAAGGTATATATTTACCTTTAAGTGTCTTGCTTAGTTTTGTGTGTTCATATGAGTTCCTTTTTGTGATGTCTAATTTCTTTCAGAGATTTCCAGAATTCCCTCTTCAAGGGACTCTTGCAAAGCAGCAGAGCTATGCCATCTTAGCAAAGAAAATTACAAATTACTAATTTAAGTGCTTCTTAGAATCACTTTCTTTGTGTTTTGTGTAATCTCCACACTTATAAAATCAAACTTTCAGTTAAATGTTTATACAGTAATTCAGGCGGCTTAAGCCATCTGCTAGTGTGGCATCTGCAGAGTTGTTTTGATGCATACTCAGTATTGTTTCCTTCACACATCTTGTAGACTTGTATTTTGGTTGCAAGAGAAATTTTTTTTCTTTTTTTCTTTTTTTTTCCTCAACACAAAAGAAGTGCTGTTTACATCCCTGGATCTAATTGCCAGCTTTGTTTCCAAACTCTACTTCAAATCAACTTCTTAGGCCTCTAAAAACCTTATTCTGATTGACATTTACTTTTCCAGACCTGTATTCAGTCTTATCTTGCTCTTTTATTATACTTGCCTTTATATGAGTGTTCAAAAAATTCCTTATCATTTGAGAAGAGTATAGGTGGGCTTAGAGCATTAGTATTCACACTTGCATGTTAACAACTGTTAGAACACGTACCAGAGGGAAAATATTATTTCTTGTAAATGCTCAATAATTACAGTCTTTATTGCATCAAAACCTGTGTTTTGACAGATAGTGGAAAGCTTTCAAAGCTTGTGTGGGATGGATGACAGATAGCTGCAGGTGGAAAATATTTTTTTTAGGTATTGGGTTTTCTATCACGGATATTGTAAATATTCTTCCAAAATAACATTAACCTTCTAAACAGGGTTGATAGTGTTCAATGATAATATGTGTATTAGCAAAAGATACCTGGGAAATAATTCTTAATGATTCCATCTGATTAATCTATGGTTGGGACATTAATGTCTCTTTTCATTAAGTTGGAAAGTATGAAAGACTAGAAAATTACTGCTGTGCTGGATTTAGTGCTTTAGGTATAATTTGAATGGATGTGCTAAATTCTTGGTCATAACTTGCACTAACACCTAGCCTCAGAAAAATTAACAGGAAAGCTTATCTGCTGTTGCAGTTTACAAGAATACCTGGATGTTTTTAAGCCATTTGTAGCGTATTCACGGCTTGTTATTTTCAGTACATGTGATGTCTTGGGTTGGGTAAGCACCAAAACAGTAAATGAAGTTGGATGGTACCTTTTTTTTTTTTTAAAGTATGCTCTCTTATTGAGTAGACATTTGCATGTGCAATTAAGTTATATCAACTAGTAGTCCACTCCACTGCAAATGAGGTCATGAGAAGTCTGAGAAAGTTCATCTCAACTTGCTCGTCTTTTGTTTGGAGTGTAGATTGTCTGATCCAGTTTGTGCTATGGTCAGCTGGACCTAACTAAATGATTTGTGCTGAAAGCCGCCTAAGTCACACATTTAAAGAGTTTAATGAGGACAACAGCAATGCTGCCACCTCATTTGGACACATCCTGAGGTTTGTGTCAAATACCTGAGCCTCTGCAGTTTCAGGTGTCTCTTTAGCATTAAGATACCTCAAAAACCTAATAGGATTTTAGGTTTTCGGTGAACTTGAGAGTAATCCAGTTGTGTTTATTCCATCCTGAACGCTATGTTTGTAATGTTGGGTATATTGAAGTCAATGGCAAGGCTTCCACTGACTATGATGGAATTAGGATGGCAAACCTAGAAAGAGAAGGCAGTGGGTTGTAATATTTCTGTCAACCGCCTTTAATATTGCATCTAAATTGAGAAGGCCACTTCTCTTACTTCGAGGTAGTGGGGATGCTAAAGTGTACTTGACAGATGTCTTGCCAAGGGTTCAAGCTGATTGCTGAGAAGTAGCTCTCAGCAGCCCTCATGCAGACTGATAGGGAATGCAAGTTGGGCTTGAGCATCATTCCATTCAGAATGATTAAAGGAGGCAGAGACAAACTATCTGACATCAAGCACTGCCACCTTTTATTAGCTTCTTACATCACACAGAAGGCCAGAAGGCACCAGCCAGATATGTGGGCAGATATAAGATGTTCAGATTCCAGCTATGCTTAACTGATAATACTCCTGAAAAACAAATTAACTGTGTCTGGCTCCTGCAAGGGTTCAAATCTGACCCTTTATACTTTGTTTTCATGATTAGATGGATCATCCCGTACAGTAGACTATAGTACCATTTCAGATGACCACTGACTTTCTGAAAAATGATTCTTTTCCAAGAAAAAGTCCAGATAGCTGAGACAAATAGACTCATTTTGTACCTGAACGGTTTTTTTCACAGATGGGACTCCCTGTGGAATGTCATTCCTTGAGAAGTCAGCAGGGGTCACTTAAGTTCATTATTTTGCAGCAATTTCACTTTTGGACTTGTCAGAAAGAAAGAGCTAAAAATCATTTTTGTATGTATCATTTATGCCACTGAGTGATTTTTCCTTCTATAATCTAACTAGGCTGAAAAAAGTCATCAAAAGTGTGTAAGGAGAGTTAGATAGTACAGCTCCAATACAGCATTTGGACAGAACATAAATATATTTCACATGTTGCCAACTGAAAAAGATTATGCCTCTTAAGAGCATATTGCACTTTCATAGAAATTTATTGTCAAAAGAGTGTTCTCCTAGAAGGTTATGGCATTGTGGCAAAACAGGGGATAGAGATCTTGTTATAGAACATCATTTTTACTTCTATGAAGCAAATGGAAAAATACTGAGATATAGAGATTCTCAGACTGAGTCAACTGTCTAGTATCAACTGAAAAGGATCTTCTGTGCATTTGCTGGGAAGCCGAACACATTTCCATTCCTCCTACTGGAAAGAGCAGGAGAGATGCGTATCCTACCGAAATAATGTGTTTCTCTCTTTGATTGACAGCACATGTGTGCGTTCATATTGTGCACCAGCTCCAGCTCTCCAGACCAGATACTCCCAGGCTCAGTGTGTGCATGTCCCCAATTCCTCCTGCAGCCACCACTGGGCAGTGCAGGAGATGCCATGCTCAGCTCCCTCCTCTACTCTGGCCTCTGGATGGAGCATCTTAGGTGTTCCCTCAGGAAAGCTTTGGCTGCATTTTTAGAAAGGAGTACAGACCAAAATACTGCGAATATTCCAAGACTAGTTGCTTCTTAAAGATCTGTTTAAGGAGGTAATTTAAAAGAAAGGCCTATGAAACCTGTTTGTACTCTAGCTGAAATCCTGGACTTTTCTGTCTTTGGTTTGCACTTCAGTTTTTTCATGTTCCAGTGGGTTTCCATCCTTTCCCTACTGTTCAAAATGGGTTGATGAGAAACCGTCTTGAGCATCAACAAAAGGAGTAGCCCAAAGAGAAACTGTCTTTCATCATTGTGGTGAGCATGGTGTTAGCTTGTTTATAATAAAATCATGCTATTGTCAAGAAAATGTTGACATTCAAAAGCTGGGTTAGGCAGAGTCTCAAAGTGGTTTTGGAAAGGGAGTTCCTTTAATCCTGAGTTGGTACCAGCTAGAACTGACAGTGTTTTATAAACACCATACAAAAAGAACACAATTGCATGCGTTTCCACCTGTATGATCCAGAAGACCTCTTCATCCATCTATTATGCACCCAGAATTGATTTTCTGATCAGGACACATTGTTTCCTTGCAGTGGAGTTGGCCTGCATTGGCAGTGCCAGTTCTTGCTTTTTGGTTAGGACCAGGACACTGAGGTGAGCAGTACAGTTTTCCGGGATTGCTATTTCTCAGCCTTTCTTTCCCTTCCCTTGCACTACAATTTTTGTGGCTAGACTGAGCGAGAGCTTCAAGAAAAGTAAGCTGTGTTTCTCACAGATTAGACTGTCTTTTGCTAAAAGAATTTAAGAGGTGCGTGTTTTAGTATAACAGTATTGGCAGCATTAGTCCTGCAGCAGAGAACGCTATCCAAGGAGCCTAGCTGAGGCTGGAAGGAGCTGCTGCAGACAGATGAAGGAGGTGCTATAAACCCTCTGCTTTTTTTCAGAGATAAAGCATTGAGAGTGTTGCATAGAGCTAATCAGGGACACATAAGTTGCCAACATAACACAAGTAAGAAAGAGTATTGCACAGAGAAGAAAATAGAGTTGATGACATGTGCAAACATACACCTAAGATGATAGAAACAGGAGAAAGAAATAAGTAGACTTCAGCCAAATTTAGGATGCCCCCATAATGGTGCTGCTCACTTTACCTCTGCTGTGGAACTTACACCTGACTTTATTTGCTCCCTTTATTCTGCCATTGGTTAAGCTGGGTAGGAATTTTCTCTTTTTACATTCCTTTTTTCTTTCTTACTTGCTGTGTTGTTGCAGTTTATCCACTGTGTGGTTGTCTTAAAAGAGCAAAGGAAATTTGACATGGTGACTGAAAGCAGAGAGATGCAAAGGTGCTTCATAGTCTAAAGAGCTCAAGAAGTATCATTAGGTCATTGCACAAAAACTCAGTTACTAAATGTGAATTTGAGTTGTGTGCGAGCAGTATGAAACAATTGCATGAAAGGCAGCTCTAGGAGCTGTGTGCTCAGATACTTTACTAGTGTTCACTTGATATTTTCTGTGAGCAATTTATATGTGTATGTAAATATAGACATTTGTATATTTGAATTTCTGTGTTCGGTGGCATTAGAGAAAGATAACCTGCCTCTGGGCAGTATTGGTCGCTGCACCTGTAGAATTGCTGTTGGACATGTACTGATTTCCTAATAGTCAAAGTGATCATTCAACCTACATTTAGCATGCCTGGATTTGAAATGCAAAACAGCAAAATACTTCATGCAAATGTCAACTCTGCCTATGTTCTAGGGTGCATGTCCAGAGGAGGAAACAATAAGTTTATTCTTCTCCCCAATTAGACTTTTGTGAAAGGCTCAGTTATGTCTCCAACTATCACATTGAGCACGCACTAAAGCAGCACATTAATGTGCCTTTTAATGCTTCTTAGGAGTAGATCAAAAGAAATGTCAGGTGCACTTTACATTCCTGCCATGATGTGTTTGAGGCTGTTAGTGCGTCACCTCTGCAAGGGCCGTTGTTCCCAGCCCATCATGGTCTGCTGGGATGCCTGTCTTCTGAAATGCTCAGGGGTTTACTATGGCACCGCTGCGCCTCCTGGCTCAGCTCCACAGTTTCCTGAAGCTGTTGTGCTGCTGTCACTGAGAGCAAATTTTGGCTTTTGCTGTTCGGTGGGAGAAAAGAGTTCTGGAAATCAATCCTGGAGAAAATGACTTAAAACTCAACATGCTGGAAAATGGAACTTAATTAATGGGAGCAAACTTGCAAGCCTCCACTGTGAACTGTTATTATTATGTTTGCTTGCTTGAGGGGATATGTCAGAGCAGTGTTTACCTTTTCATAGTACAAGCTTGGCTGTTCTACCCATCATTTATTTTTACGTGATTAGCAGGTGGACTTGTGGCTCTGTCACTCTAAATGTAGGATGCTTAAAATGTGCAAGAGACAACTTTCCTTAACAAGGAGCATCCTCATTTCACTGGTCCTGCGTTGTTTGGCTCTGTAACAGTTTGGTGATTGATGTGGCACATTGCTAGCTTATGGCTGCCATTGATCTATGGGGCTAATATTGGCCAAAAGATTGCAGAGCGCCTTTAGCTTGCAAGACACAGCAGGGATATCCTGGGCACCCACTTCTACAACAAAGACTGTGAAAATAGAGTTGAACCTCTGAGGTTTGCAAAGCTGACTAGGTATAACATCAAAATTGGCAATGAAGAGCAAAGAAAAGGTACCCAGTGTCAGAAAAAGCATCAAAACTGCAACACAGAAGACAAGACTGAGGAAAGTATGCATGTAGGAAAGGAGAAGGAAATGTGGGGGGAAAGAACCAGCAAGGAAAGAGAAATACTGTAGTGTGCAGGATGACATGGGAGGAGGACAAGAAGCTGAAATGAATGCGGAAGCAGGGGAGCAGTGAGAAGGGTTCAAGCTTTGTAAGAAAGTTCATTTCTATATGTTTTCCTCTTTCAAATGGATGCTTTGAATAACCAGTGCTTTCATTTCCCGTGAGGCAGAGGTGAATAATAAGTACCTCGTCTGGGGATGCTGATCTCCCCAACATCAGTCATCTGCTTGCAGCCTTACACTCCGGCAGTGCTTTGGCTGAGCAAATTAGCCTGAAGTGTTGTGCCCTTGGCTGGCAAATCCTTTCAACCCGGTTGAACGGACAAAATGAATACCCAGATTGTTCCTACGTCTGTTATTCTCTCGTGTTTATCTGGCTGAGCTGTCAGTCAGGCCATTATAACTGTGGTGCACACTCAAATGACTTGTCCACTCACAAAAGCAGAGTCTGTTGATGATAAGCTAAACAAAACTGGAGAGCGACTGTTGACAGAGTTGGGGATCTTGCAAATGTCTCAGGTAAAAGCAGAAATGCGGTTTGGAAAGGTACAGAAGGAGCTTTTCTTACACATGCATAGTTGTAAAGTGTTTGCTGGGATTTGTCGGCATAAATGAGCATTTTGAATGAATTGGGTTCCTCTCTACTTTAAACAAATTAAGCAGCATGCAGAAGATTTCTGAAACTTGAATGTAAGGGCATATTGCACTTACTAGAATTAATTAGCCTGAAAAGACAGAATTTACTCACACAGGCTTTGCCAGGACAGAGAGTAGCTGTGATCTGCCATGTGCCATCCTCTCCGCAGTGCTGGTAGAAGTAGTGGCAGCACCCACAGTGCATCAGGTGGGTTGTGTGGGGCTTGCTGGGGAGAGTGGCCAAACCTCCCCACAGGGCTCTGGACACCACTAACCCTGGGGTTTATTTACCCTGCTTCAGGTTTGCAGGTCCTGTGGGTTTGACTGCATTGACTGCTTGCTCCTTGCACAAGGGGGGATCATTGGTTTTACTCCTAGAAAGAATTAGGCTTCTTAAATAGCCAGCAAAGCAGTGAATGACACAGGTGAAGTGCTGTGTGAAGATTTATTTCCCGACTTTTCATTTTTCCAATAGGACCCTGAGTTAGAAGTAGGACTCTGAGCCACTCCTGAAACTAATTGGATTGCATGACATTAAATAATGCAGTACCTATCTGCTGAGTGTGAATGTAGCCAATGCCACCTTGGTCCTCTAGCCTCATGTTTTTGATCACAATTAACAAGCTTAAAGCTTACAGATTGTGAACATGAACAGTGTCCGATGCTTGAACTGTGCTGAGCTGTATAACAGAGTTGCCTCCAGCTCCCTCTCAGGAGGAGAAACTTAGTGCTGGATTGTCAGAAGGGTTTTCTCCACCATTCCAGCATCGTACTTTCTGCAGTGGAAAGGGAAAAGACAAGACTAAGTGAGGCTGCGATGGTTTAAATCCTGCTAAGTGTCACGAAGAAGCAGAGGGAAGCTTAAGTAAAGAAGGTTTTATGTCTTGCTGGGAGTTTGTTACGAGGCACAGTTAGTGAGGGAGGGAGATGCTGTTGAGAGTGTGGCACAGCACAGCAACATCTCTTTTTTCAGCAGCTGGTGCCTTCAAAAATCCCAACCCCAGTAGCCTTGTTGGCTGTGATGATAACTGTAACGGATGGTGCAGCTATTTTTCATCAAATGCTTGTTAGTCAATTTATTAGATACCTAATATACTAATGCACTCATTTGGCAGGCATCTCGGCAAACGAGACTTGCAGTGGAGTGTACTCACTCAAAGTCACGGTAAATCGCAGGTTGCTGATTTCTCATCAGCACTCAGAAGATAATTTGCAAATGTGCCATTTATCATTATGTGCTTTGTAGAAGCAGATCTCATGAATGGGATAAGCAGATAAGAGTTTAATAATGAACATTTCCTTCCCAAACAACATTACCAGCTTCCGGAAGATTATGTTTTATATACATTGCACACACTGCGCCTATATGTGCATCTGAGTTTACATGTGCAGCTGGGGACATAGTTTTTTAAGGATGGCTGATGCACTTACTGATCTCTCTGCCGAGAGACAGAGAGTTGGAGTAGGTTAGATGTTGTCTACGGAAATCACAAGTCTTTTATTTGTAGTAGTTTGCAAAGTGATGGGCGTGTATGGACTTTCTCACCCTGAAAAGCCACCGCTAACCTTCCAGCTTTCTTTTTCTCACTGGACACATAAGCATCTGTGAAAAGTCACTGATAAAGCCAACAAAAGGATTGTTCAGAGGCTGGTTGGTACGGGTTGTATGGCAGAGTCTCCTGAACGAGTGCTTTTCTTCCACACCAAAGACAACATGCTGTATGGATGCTCTGACCTGTACTGCTGTTTGCCACTGCATTTGACTTTGCATTGATGACTGCTTTTTATTCATTTGTTCACTTTTTAATGGGAAGAAGTCTAAAGTAACAGTAGCCAGGTGATCAGTCTGCAAATGCAATTCCTGTCTCCTCTTGTGACATTCAGGGTGAAAGCTCTGCATACAAATTATTGCTACTTATTTTTGCTTCTGCAGATGTGATTTTATTAAATGAAAGGTGTAAGAAGCTGCCTAGCATAGGAAGAAGCCCTTTTGCCAAATGGCTCTGTGTGTTTAGCTATGTGACTGCTCTCCAGCAGAGCTGGGAAACCATGCAAAGATATTGATAATTGATTCCGTTTTATATAAGTTAAAAACTAGCTTTTCCCTCCTAGTGTGAAGGTAATGGGTTTTGTCTGTAGAAAGATAACAATCCTATGAACCATTTCTACGCCCTCTATTAAAGAATAGTACAGCTTGCACTTGAACATAATGCCCATGTCAGCTCAGCTTTTTAAACATTCATCTTAAAAGAGTCTTCAAGGGCTGGAAAGAGATCTTCCTCCGACACCAAGCTAAGTTTGAGGAACTTAAAAAGTCATGAAGATCTTGTCAATTGATGTGTTTATTCTTATACATCCACTCTGGAAAAAGCATCTTCAGACATGAAAGGTGTTTTCTTTTGATTAAGAAGTTGTCATTGTATTTAGTTTCCATAGATAATGCAGAGGGGATTTTTCGGGGCCCCCCCCCCCCCCCCCCTTACCATATTGGGGGATAAATGTGTCTCTTTTTTCTTCTAACCCCTTTCCTCATAGGAATCTTCATTTATTACATGAACCAAAAAAAAAAATGAAAGAAGAAGGGAGCTGAATTGAAACCTTGACTCTAAATTTGTATGCAGGAGGTGACTTGATTTATAAGCTTAGGTAATTTCATTTTTGTTCACACTCCTTCAGTTGAAAGGCTCCCACAAACAGTGTTACAGCACTGAAGGGAAGAGATGGGGAAATTTATCAAGCTATTTATCAAATTATTTTCGCAGTCTGTCAAAGTCATAACCATGCTAGAAAAGAAACATAAAGAGTATGTTCAAACAGAAGAGTATGTCTGAGTGAGCAGCTGGAGTGCAGCACAGAGAGCAAAGACATGGCCAAAGATGTAGGGACTGCTCTTGGCTGCAAAGGCATCTGCCCTCAAACGTGGATCTGGCACTAGCGCTATTAGGTGCTTCCTTGATGGATTATGGGCTGAGGAATTGAAATAGAAAACATCACTAAACAGAAGATGAGGTCAGAACAAAGGGGATAAGACTTCCCCCTCTCCAAGTCTCTGTTAAGGTTTACAAATGGGGGTAGTGTTGAATCTACATGATGCACATCCTTGCACCCTGAGAGGGAACTCCCCTCTTTGCAGAAAACAGTATGCACCCTTGGTGGCAGCTCTTGGGAGACAATATTGGCAAAAGTAGGAGGGGAAAAGAGAAAAAAAAAAAGGCAACTGAGATCGAAGGAACCAGTCTAGTAAGAAATCTTTAATTTCTAATAAGCTTTAAAGGATTTGAGAGAGTTGATTTTTTTTTAACAAACCAGTTCAAGTACATGCCTTCAGATTATAAAAGTACCTGAAATTGCCTAGAATATCAGCATGCATAGCTTGTTAGTATTTACATATATTTACATAGGAAAACAAGAGAAAGATCTACAGTTATTTACAGTCTACATAGGAGAAGAAAAAGGCAGCATAATTGTATTTCCTCAAATACAGTAGTTGAATAGTCAGCACATGCATATTAAGATATATTTGCATGATAGAACGCAAATGTTTTAAGACATACCTTTTAAACTCCCTATGCTAAGGTATAGCATAATAAGGGTAATTTAAAAAAAAATTATGTGTGTGTGTTTTGTTTCTAGTCTATTTGCATCAAGTGTTTTAAAATGTTCACTAACACAGCGGCAGCATTATTTACCCTGGCAATTAAAGCAACAGTACACACGATAATTTCCTACTAACTAGCAACAAGCTGCTGGTGAATGAAATATCTATTGTTTCTCATTATCCATCGACCAACATACAGGGATCTCTCCTTGTAAAGGCAGTGCCTAAGCTATCACCATTAATTACAGAATTAATATAAATGAGACTCTACAGTATGTACTAAATGAAATATTAACAAGGCCAGTGTCTTTGAGCCTGAAAGATGCACTAACAGGGCACACTTTACAGCAGGCTATCTATGAAAATCACACGTACATAATACAGGAGTGCCTGGCTTACAGCTCTAAGCCTAGACTTTAGAGGCCTGTTTGCTAGATCTGTATTATTGCAAAATACATTCCCTTAATTAGTTTCTGGAAGACAGAGTTAGTTAATTTCTTACCATGGTATGTCCCCATCATAACACCCTGTGGTTTTTCAATGCATTGTGTTACTGACGTGTGTGTCTATGTGTGCTTGTGTGTGTGTGTATCAACAGATGAAAAAGTCTTTATCTTTAAAACCTAAGCAAGCCATCTTGTTAAATATTTGTCCCAAAAGGTCACTTGCTTAAAAAGCAATGTGTGTGGAGGGGGGAGAAGGTTCACTCATACCTAAAATGAAAGTAAGTCTGAAAAATCATCTGTGCAATGGAGAAAGCCAAATGTCAGTATTGTGATGACATTCTTTGCAATACTGCATATGAAAAGGTTTACATTTTGTCTAGTAATAGTATTAAAAAGCTATATAAATATATACAGCATATACAGTACCGTATGTATACATACATTTATATAAAGTGTATATATATAATTAAAGTACAGCAAAACCATAAAACATTTCAAGTCAGCATAAGTTAATAACAGAAATTATTTCAATGGATTCTCATCTACATGTGCCCAAACACCAGACAGACCTATTCTGATGATTTGGTTGCAGCAGCATATTTAATCTGTGTTTTTGGCAGGACATACTTGTTGTCAACAACCTGTTTGCTCAACTCTTCAAATTACCCTTGCCTGGAAGAATCCTCCCTCAGCTGGCAGATTATGTGTTTCAGGAGGATTTCCACTATCCTGCATAAGATTTCCATTTTTACAATGGCTGACAAGTTGTGGTAGGACTCATGTTTATATAAATGTACATTAAAGAATCTTAGAATGTGAGTGGCAGAGATTTCCAGGTGTGATCAGCTCCTGATAGTGCCACCGTGATGGCCAAGGGCCATCTCTTACATGCTTTTTGCTCTCTCATTTTCTTCTAATAATTCAATGGTGTTTCAACTAATAAGAGTTTTACCATGTTCTCTGTGAGCTGAGCAAAAAGAAACAGGATGAGAGAGGGAAGAGACTAGAATAGGGCCTGGTGTAGCTGAGAGCTTCACAGGATAAAGAGTTAAGTTTATACAATAGAGAAGAATATGCATGAATTTAAAAGATAGTTACACTTCTCTCAGCTATTTTGGCAGCCTTGGTTTACATCTTCTACACATTTTAACTGGTTTTTAATATAACATTTTATACTTACACAGTGCTCTTCAGCAAGAAGTGTGGAAGCTCTCCATAAATCTGAACCAGTCCTCACAACACCCCTGTGAAGGGGGTAAATAATAGTACTCTTCCCATTTTACAGCTGGGATAAGTGAGGTACCTGGGCTCGAAGTGACTTATCCAAGGTCACTAGGGAAGTAAAAGTTGAAAAGAAAAGAGAAAACCAACCCAGTTCTCTTGACCTGACATCCTTGATTGTGGGGGTTTTTTCTCCTGTGGAATGATTGCAAACAATCTGTTTGACACTGGTTGTTGGAGGTTGGAAGTTATCAAGCACTATCATTGCTGTAATTGAGAACATATGGGGTGTTGCATAACACAAACGACATGGTGCATTATCAAAATACATTTATTACAATGGACACATTTTCCTTTGCAAAGTTAAACCCCAGAATGTAAGTTAAATATAGCTGCGTATACTGAATAGTTGAAATAATCACTAGGTCTTAATGCCTCAGCAGTTGAAAACAAATCCTCTTTTGTGAACTGCTGCAGTTTCCTTGCTCAAAGAATATAGCACACTTATCTTCTATAATGTATGTAAAGAATACTGTAAATGTGTAAAGGTCTTAATGACACCAAGAAAAGTTACAGCTTGAAAACCAACTATGCTTTGGAAGTAAAGAAGCTGGTGGAGTTTTGAGTCTTTGTAGTTGGGAATTAATTGAAAAAGGAATACATCAGAGGGAAAAAAGCAGACCTTATAGATTTTGGTTTATCCGTTGTATTATCTTCTAAGAGATGCTTTGCTGGTTTAAATGTGGTGATGGGGGAAGGGGAGGTGGTTGAGAATCTCTGGTTTAGATGTGGTTCAGTGAGACCTTTGAAAAGATTGTAAATACAGAGTGAGTTCTGGTCCCTTTTTTCCTGCTGGCATTTGGGTGGAGATGGGACCTGAAATCAACTGAGCCCAATTTGTTTCTTAGATCATATTTGGCAACTCCAAAGTTTCATTTTTTTAAGCTGCAGATATGATTTCAGTTTATCATACTCACCCAAAATAGCAAAGGGAGGTCTCAATTTCATACTTCCTTGCTGAAAAAGCAATCAGGGAATCCTATTTTCTTACAGGAGACTAATACATACATATTCTGAGTGTTACTCATAAGATAACTGTGCATCTGGGATTGCTCTGAGTAAGAGTACTGCAGCAGGAACTGAACAGTTCTGCCATCTCTCATGGAAGAATAAAACTTATTCTCTGCTTTCTACAGAAAGTGACTATCCCTCACAGCTCTAAGTTACCCTTGTAGGAAAGGGAGCAAAGTTATACCTGGCTTTAAGAACTATGACTCAGCTACGACTGGCCTCACCCATGGCTAATTCCACCAAACAGCTCTTAAAACTGCTCCTAAAAGCACTTCAGATACTGAGGAATCCTGAAGGTTGCATGAGGACATGCATATTTTAGACTTGCTAGAGTTTCTCAGAAGTCATTGTGCCCTGCGTTGTATGCAAAGACTTGGGCTTGATGCGAAAAGCTAGTGATTCAACTCATCTGCTGAAACATTTAACGTTAAGGAAAAGGAATAAGTGTATTTTGAGAAACCTCTGCACCACAGTCCCAGCTAAGGACCAGCTAGCAATCCCTGAAGGAAACAAAACTATTGTTAAGGGCAGTGTTCTCACAGGAAGTAAGCCAAAGCTCAGCTGCTGAGCCACAGTCATCAGGCAGCCTGTGCCCAGCTTGGCCTCCCTGCAGCCACTCACCCTCAATATCAACGTCAGGCTTGCAGCAAGCAATGGAGCAGACACTCAGCAACTGCAATCTGTGGAGCCTCAGAGAAGATAATGGACCTGTGCTGGTTTACAGCAGGTGAAGATGAGGCTCAAGAAGTATAAAATTGCAGCTGTAACTTAGGGTTTGCTTTGGGCAATTTGGAACTGATCATGGTGGAATTGGGCTTCATATCATTTTGTTTGCTATTCCAAGGAGAGGTTGTATTTCACATCAAATCAGGAAATGACTGTTGCTGAAGCTAGCTGGTGGACAGCTTTCCTCTCTCTAGCAGAACGAATTTGAACTCTTCAGGGTGCTTTTCAGAGGCACAAAGAAGGTATGGGAGACCCCATTGGTTTCATGGTCTGCAATCTGTTCATACTACCTCATCTTCACACTGCCACGTAATGAGTTATTCAGCTATAAATGGCATGTTCCCAGTGCTGTTGTGTGCATCTGGTATTTTTGTATTAGGGATGTGTTGGCTTTGTCTAAGAGTCCTGAGACAAGTAACAGGAACAGCCTGAAGAGTTTTAAGGAAGCACTTGCCTTTTTGTTTCACTGAGCAGTTTGCTTTGAATCTGGCCCTTGTCACAAATACTTGCGTCTCATGTCATTTGAATTAACTTCTTTCCACTGGCCATCTTTTAAAATGCACTGTGCTAAACTTAACCTCAGGCTGGTACCAAGATAACTGGCCTTTATCCTTAATTTTTCATAAGAAAATAAACCCCTCCTTTTCAAACAAGCTGATCCCATCTCACTGACAGGCAATGTCTGGCACTCTCAGTGTGCCCTAAACTCAAGAGTGGATCTTATTCATTTGTAGTTGATAAATATACAGCTAAGTTATGGGGTTTTTTTCTATTATTTATATGCCTGGAATGCAAACTTGCTTCAGAGCAGGAATCTAATTTTACAAAATAAACATGCACTTGAAATTAGGCAAATCTGAAAACTAAACATTAACTGTGTAATGTGTTTCTTATCAGGAACATAAATGGTATCTTAGAATACTAAAGGATGCATTACATATATTAATGAGAGTTTTACCATATACTGTAGCTAAAACCCTCCTTCTCTTTTACTGTTAAGATATTCAATATTAATTTGTATTCAGTGCCATCAGTTACAAATTGACAGCTAGCAGTTATGGAATAAATGCCTATGAACTGATAGCTACTTAGTATTTTCATCTCAACAAAGGATTTTGGAAGGATAGATAATTTAGATCTTTGAGCTTCAACTATAAATAAACAGCAACTGCTGTATAAATCCCACCCTGCTGCAGTTGAAGATTCTATTACCAAACTGACAGATGATTTGCAGAAGAGAATGATGAACCCTTATTACTAAGACACTCTTCAACTTAATCCAAAACAAGATTCCTGGGTAATTTTACGTACGCTAGAAAGATTGATAGCGTGGTGCTTGCCTAGCAGCTTTCAAATGTTTGACTGGATCGGAAATGGCATCGTGGCATGATTAAAGATTCAGTTGGGCTTCTCACAAACTCTCTATCCCCGGTATTCATCATCACAAGCCACTGCCTTTGTTGCAAGTTAAAGAAGGCTGACCTCCTGCTCTGGTGATTAGCACCCCGTACAACTGAGGGACGAATGGAAAAAAAATGTTTAGGTTGCCCAGCGCTTTTAGCATTATCAGTTGAAATTGTTGGGGGCTGAGGGGGGAAGGTGTTAATCACAATAGATCAGGAGAGTCTGTGACAACTGACAGGCTCATTGTCTAAGACATTTTTTAACGAAGTTGTTAACATTAATTCTTTTATATAGTACTCTAATCTTCTTCAAATTATGTTCTGACATGGCACAAACTGCTTGGCATTGAAAGTCATTCAACAGTGATTAAAGTGCTCTTTTTATTGGTTTAAGAATGTTTCATCTTGTATCAGCAGTATGGAATTGTTTACTAATTAGATTCCCTAACATCTTCTGCTGTCGTATGCTGATGATATGTGAACAGGAAAGCTGATGAGCAAAAAAATTAAAACTTGTTATTAAACTGTCATAAGGCCCAAATATAAAGATGTCATTCAGAAGACTCTGTTCATAAGGGATAAACAATATTCACTGAGAAACTAAGCGGTTTCTCAGCCCAGCTAGGCATGACTGGCAGTGCAGGCATTTTGCAGTTATCTGCAGCTCTGGCTCTTTCTAGAGGTTTGTGGTACCTGAGTTGTAGACGCCACTGGAGGAGGAATTTGTCCTTTGAGGAGCTTCCCACTCAGCATGGTATATACAGGGCTCCTAGTCATCCCCCCTTGGGCACGAGGCTAGGCTAGAGAGTTCTTGACATCCCTCCCAACCCAAAGTGTGGTTTGATTCCTGTGATTCTATGACACTCATTCCCCTCTGTCCTTGTGCAAGTCACTTAGGCAGATTCTCAAGTGTCTGAATACAACTAGCTCACATTCACCAAAGGAAATTAGATACCTAAATGGCTTTGAGAATCTGGGATTTACCTTCTGTTTTGTAGTTTTTGTCATCCGAAGGAAGCTCCTTGGCTTGATGAGTTCACGTTTGTCCATTATTTTGAGATATTAAAGCTTTACCCTCTGTCAAAGAAGGGATAAATATGACTGCATTTCTCTTAAGTAACAAGAAAGGTACTTTTCTTTCAATGATAGAACCATTGAACTTTTTTCTTCCAAAACAGCTAACATGATTGAAACATTTAGAAAGAAGTAAAGATATAGACAGCCAAAAAGCAAATGGCACATTGCTTACCTCCAGTTCTCAGTGAAACACTGGAGGCATCTCAAGATAAAGTGCTTTGGGCTTCTAGCCACATAATCTTTTATCGCTTAAAGTAAATATCCTATGCTCACACAGGGAAAACTATTCTCTTTTAGATTCTAGGTCGTGTCAATGTTCGAGGTATAAAGCTCTGCTGTTATATTGTGGGATGTTTTTTCTGCCTGCTGAGAATTTTGTTTAGAAGTCGTCAAATTTGACTCATTTCAAAAGACAGATTATTGTTTGCTTTGGATTTTAAACTGCTCTGATAAACTTCCATTTTATGAATTAGCTGAATTCTATTAGAGCTAGCCTGAGTTTAGCTTGGCTGGATAGATGCTTTTCAGCAATAGCTTAAGGGCTCTCACTCTGCATTCAGCAGTTTAGTTTAATTTTACCTTTCTAATAAAAGTCCAGTTGAATTGCTTGCAAAAAACTAATAATACTCTTCAGGGGCCTTGAATCATTCTAAACAGCTGAATATGGTGATCATACCTGTGCTGTGGAGCTTTATAGGTTAGTTCAAATGAGCATAGGAATTTTATTGTTCTCTATTAATATTATTTTCAGTAGAACTCTCTTCCATTTCTGCTACCACCTTTAAGATACTTTCTCTTCTCAAAAAAAGATATTGGTTTAATAAGAGGATTACTATGTATTATACTAACTTAAAAAATATTTTGGTCTGTTGATAAATATATGCCTTTCAAAATACTTAATACAGACAGTTTTTCTTTACCTTGTGATGGGAGATCATTTCTAAGGTGTGGAGTCATCATTATCAGTTTAATCCCATCTTCTGAGAAAACATGAACAAATTTGTGAACAAATATGCCTTTCTTTGCTGTTACAAAATTAGGAGGCCTCAATTAAGGAGAATTGGGGCTTTTAGATTGCTTGCTGCCCTTGAAGGATAAGAATGCAAAGTACATGTCTTCTGTAGGCTGACCTACTACAGCAACCTGAGTTTCCTTGCTTGTGACAGTGAAAGGTGAGAAGAAAAGGACTGGAGGAAGATCGCAAGAGATTGAAGCCTATTCTCTTTCCCCCTTGAATTATCGTAATGTGGCAACATCTAATTTCTCTTTGTTTACTTTTTCAGTCATACTTGGCAGCCTCTTTATTCTGATGCTTATCAGCTCATAACTAGTTACCACAGAAAGGACTAAGATGTACATAAATAATCTTAAAATGCCAGATAAACTGTATTGGTTTTAAACTAGTGTTGTGTCTTCCTGTGCGCTCTCACCTATTATTTTTAATGATAGTTTACAAAGCAAACTAGCTTTCTGCCCTCTGTACAGCTATTCTGGAGCTGCACTTTTAATCTGTGACATCACCGGTGCCAGGGTGCTTGTCCTAACCCTGTGGCCTCGGTCCCCAGGGTTCTGTTGGAGAAATTCGAGAGAAACACATTCTTCATGTTTGAACATAATTTCACTTGGTATAAGAAAAAAAAATTAAAAGGATAAGAGAAAAAAATAAAAAAAACCCCTGATCCACAAAAAACTCTAATCTGCCTGCTTCATTTCTTACAGCATTCTAAGACATGAGAAATGATTGTTACAGAGCAAGAAGGCTTGCTGTAAAGCCTTGCATCTCTGCAAAATCAGAACCTCTCTCTGCCTGCAGCAGATAAACATTCCTACAAGGCAGGGATGACAACTGCCACAGTGAAACTGTTGATCAAAGATACATGGGCAGGTTTGGCACCAATCCCGATTGCACTTTACATGATAGGTCTTAATTGGAGTGCCCAGGTTAATTTTGTACAAGAGGTTTGAAAACCCCAAACAAACAGAATACATGCATCAGCCTGCAAAACTGGGCAGGATCAAGGAACAGGATGCTCAGGGTGTATAGTAAGTGCTTTCTGTGTTGCAAGGGGAAACCAGTTTTGAAGTGCTGGTTTTAAGCCTGTCTCAATTGTTCTGGTTCCCAACTGCACCTGGGCAGCCCATGCTCATCTGCTAGGGCTCTCCCTGCCACCAATCCAGGTTGTTACTTAAAAGGGGCAAAAGACCTGAGACTGGGGTTCAAGATTGTCTTTTTTTCTTTTCTTTTGCTCTAAAAGGAAAGGAAAAGAAAAAATTCCATGCCAAAGGTATTTTGGAAATAAGTGGCCAGCAAACAGGCAGGCAGCACCTTCAGCAGGGTGTCAGCCCTGTCACCAGGTGAGTTACTCTGCCAGCTGCAATGCTTTTCACTGATGCTTTGATAAGACACAGCTTCAAAGGACTGCAGTCAAAACTGCAATGGTAAAATATCTCTTTATATATTTATATAGATTTTTTTCTCTCTCTTTTTTTGTTGTTTTGTTTGGTTTTTTTTTAATTCCAGCAACAAGGAGCTGCCACAACTGTCTACTGTGCCACGGCTGTGGAGCTGGAGGGCCTGGGAGGGATGTACTTCAACAACTGCTGCCGTTGCCTGCCGTCGCAGGAGGCACAGGGCGAAGCCACGGCCATGGCCCTCTGGGAGCTGAGCGAAAGGCTGATCCAAGAACGAATTGGCAGGCAGTCCAAATAACAGGGAGCTCCTGGAAGGATCAAAACACACGACTGTGTGCAGGCTTGAAAACTGCCAACACTGGAACCTCTCCAATCTTATCATCTAGAGGGTTTCCGTATACCTCAGATACAGATTAACCGGTGTTAAATGAAATAGTAGCAGTCACAACATAGTGAAAAATGTTAAGTACTAATGGGAAATGGGGAATACTGTGGGTTAAAGGGACAATGTGGCTTCCTGGGGCTTAGTTAGTCTTGGTTCTCTTTCTTTTGATTATAGCCTGTTCAAAGTATAACCGAAGGAGTCATCTTTTGTCTTATTTTAGAAAAGCAATGCTTCAGATATTTTCTGCTGTTTTGATTAATGGGTGGGTACATAGCTCAATATGGGATTTCCTCTTGATTTTGATAATTACTGTCTGTTAGGCTTTAGGTATTCACTGGGAGATGGTAGTTGTGTTGATTCTTTTTCCCTAGAAAGATTTTAGTGGGTGTGGCAAATAAAGGGATTATTAAGGAAAGAAATCTTTCCTGTCCTTGACTTCTGGCTGCAAATATGTCTGTGCTGTCTAGAAGAAAAAGGTGCACAAAGACATCTGAACAGAAATGGTAAAATCACAGCCAAGTAAGTATTTCTGATTTTTCTTAAAAGATTATAATAAAAGATATGTTGTAAACCATTCCCTAAATACTGTTGAGTTAGCAAAGATGATGTTGTCTCCTTTAGAACACACAGAGTGTAATCAGGGGTTTAAATGGTATTTCTATCCATTTCTCAGTTCACAGTTTTAAGGAGTTTTTTTCTTTGAAAGTTCACAGTTTCTCAGTTCTCCTGGTACTGTATCCCGTTCTAAATCTCTCTTTTTTTCCCTTTTCTTTCAATGTAAATTCAGTAGAACAACATGCTTGCTTGAATGCTGTCACCTGAAGAAAAAGTTTGTCTCCTTTCTGCAAATGTCTTAGTTCTGATTTTATTTTTTTTAGAAAAAAAAACTTGAGGAAAAATAAAGAGCTTCTTGTTGTTGCCAAGAAAACGCTGCTTTTTTCTTGTTTCTTTCTGAGTTCATTTTTGTATTGTGCTTTGTAGCTGTCATCACGCCAGAAGGTTGTCCTAAGCCATCCCCAGTCCAACGTCACATTTTCTGTGGACAGAATATAAACAAATAAATAGAAGGACATATTGTTAATAGCAGCTTATTTGATCCCCTTATTATTTATGATTTATTGTTAACAGTCTTCCTTCCATGATTTTTCTTGTCTGCAATCATAATGCATTTGATTAGTTGTTGAGCAGGTGTTAAAGTCAAGGCATGCGTTCACCTGGAAGAAGTAGCCATAGCATCTGGCCATCAGCAATCTACCACCCTTATGAAAGGGATTGTTGCAATGTAACTGTTATGCCTTATAGTCAAATAAGCAGTTTGGTTTGACTATTTTTTGTAAGTTTACAGCTAATTCTAGTTTAGTGAGAGCTCTTCTCAGGTAGGTCATATCCATTTTCCTCTGCACATAAGGGTTGAAATATCTGTAAGTAAAGTCTCAGTATGTAAAATTAGATTTCTTCTGAGTGGACAAGGGAAACCTGGGAGCCACTGCCCTCACATCTGGGGTGTGAATTAGCTGACCTGGCTTTATACAGAGAAAATGCAGACTTTTTATTTTCCCCAAAGCTCTTGGCATGCTTCAATCTTCTGCCCAAGTGCAGCCTCACCTGCTCCCTACTTGGCTACTTCCTTACCTGATGCCATTGTCTTTCCTAAAGCAGCAGTAAAGAATACATTGCCTTGCTTATACCTGTTGTGACACCTGGCTAGCAAAAGCCTTCAGGAACTAAGCAAACCAGCCCATGTGTCTTCCTCTACTATCTGTGGTAAGTGCCTTCCCCAAGGCCAGCAAATCCTAGTGAGAGATGCTCCTGTGCTGAAGCATTTGGTGGAATAAAGAACAACACCTCTTCAGACTTTTTTTTTTGGGGGGTGGGGGGGTGGAAATCTCTTTTTTGTCTCCTAGAAGCTTTGTCCAGTTAGTGCTGCACAGACCAGTTGCTGAAAGAGTGTAATGTCTAAAACTAACAGCGTGGGTGAAAGAGTTTGCAAGTTGAGGCAATGCTTACAGTCAAATTCCTTGTATTCTCTGGAGCTTATGTGGGGAGGAAAAAAAAAAAAAAATCACTAAAAATCTGTCACCTGAGCAACAGCTTTCACAAATGCATTATTTTTTCCTTTTCACAGCCAAACAGAGTTACTCTCATATAATAATACAGGCAGTTTACGAAAGCAGAGCTTTGCTTCAGAGCTTGGTATTCCTGTGTTGAGAAGAGGCAGTAATTAAGCAATGCTGGGAGCTCTGCACTCCCCCGAAGGCCTGGGCCTTATGCTCCATTTAGGCAAACATTAATAACTGATAATGAACACTCTGTCATTCCTTATTGCTGAAATATTGCATGCTTTTATGAGAATTCAGTACTGAAAGACGTTGCCTGCCTCCCTTCAAAGAGTATCTGGGAGGTGGTTTCCCTCCATACACAGCTCACTATTTCAGCCTTACAGGTAAAAGCATTTTTAATGTTATCATAGTTTTGCATTACTATGAAGTAGGCTACCCCCTAACATCATCTTATTGCTGGGTTTCCTCTGATTCCTATTTCAGGTTAACAAATATTTATTGACACTAGTGTATTACCCTGTCTAGAATTTCACTGTGACAATTTTCTCCAGCTCAGCTGAAATGACTTGCTCTCTGCTTCTTTCGTTCTTACTTTTTCTTTCACTCTCCCTTTCTTCCATTCTCTTTCTCCTTTTCTCTCCTTATCTATCTTTCTCTCCTTGTTTTTTCTCCCTCTCTCTGCCCTCTTCTTTGTCTCTCACTCTCCTGTGTGAAGATAGCCAGCATAAAAAAAGATTTTTTTTTCAAACCATTCTCATTCCAAATAGAAAAATGACACAAAGCTGCAGAGCATTTGCTTCTATTAGAAACACTTGGAAAATAATTTTTCTTGCACTCTCAGCTTGGTTCCAGCAGAGGAGGGATGTTCAGGGGGCATGAGGAAGGAAAAGCAATTGTAAAGAAACAGACTCCAAATCCCCCATTTTAATATCCTTGATGTGCCTAAGTCATTGGCTTTCAGATATATTTTGGTGTAAAATTTGGCACATTTACAGCTGGTCAGATTTATTTATTTGACTGGCTTACATTTTTCCCGTTGATTTACCTGAGGCAATGTCCGTGTGAATTACTCCACAAGGCATTGACTCCAGTGTTCATTAAAGGTAGTTAAGTGATCCTGTGCCTAATATTAAAGCAAACCCCATTAACCTTAACTAGTATCATATCAGCAAAACAAAAAGAACTGAATAAAGCAAAATAGATTAGGTATTTATAGTTCTTGGAAAAGATCCAGCAAACTTACATCAAGCTCCTAATAGTCCTAATAAGCACTTGCTAGTTATCCCCATAAAAAAAGGAGGAAGCTGGGTAAGGACTTGTCTCTGACACACCACTCAAGTCCCACAGGACTTTCTGAAGGAAAGGGCTTGGAGGGTGATGCTGCAGAGCATTTCCCACCCACATGCTGAAGGGTGTTGCTTGAGCCTTTCCTCTCTGCTTCCTTCCTATTTTAACAGTGCTATTTTTTTGCCCTAAAAGAGTGTCCCAGATACACAGGTCCGTGTAGGTGAGCATGCATACTCCCTTGCTGGGAATGAATGAAGATCTCTTAGGGAAATGGAGGTGTCATTTCAATCAGTGACAGCTTCCATTGCTGTTCATGCAGCAGAGGTTGCCTGTAGTCTGCCCAGAAAGTAACTCACTGTTGGGACCTCTACTTGCAAAACCAGATAGAGGTGAAACAGCAGAAACTCATGCCAAGTCTTAACATTACCCCCACGCCCCTTTTTCTTTTGACATCTCTAAAATAAATTTCAGATATTCTCAAACCAGGTAAGGATTTTTATTAGAGAAAGCCTTTCCAGCCACACTGCAATAATCTGACTTATATCAAGGTTGAATAACTCCTTGTCAGGTGTTAAGCTCATGACCTTTCAAGCCAAACACACTTATACTAACCAGTTTACCATTGGAATGATCAATATCTTGTAAGTGAGAAAGTCTAGACAGATCTTATTTTTGTCCTTTGGTATCACTTGTGGCTTTGGAATTGATCATTATATGTGGCTGGGGAAAAATACCTAGACATTTCATGCTCCGTATTTATCTTGACAAGGTTCTCTAGGATTATATTTTCATAATCTGAATGGCAGTGGAACAGCTGCTCAGCCTGTGCAAGCCTTTCTTATCAGGCTGAATTTAAGCTACGGTAATTACTCTTTCTCCTTATGTATTTCTTTTTTTAAACAAGCATGTACTATACATTAAAATGTACAGTTGGGGCTACGGGGTAGGGAGGAAGGGGGAGAGAGAGGACACAACATGCTGAGAAGCTTAGAAAATGCTGCTGAAAAAAAAAAATTTTTTTCTTTCCCTCCACAGTGGCTGATGTAGGCTTGGGTTTTGTTCTAAGTGTAAGCCCATGTCTAAGCATGCATGGTGCTGAAGCAGGATTCCAACCTATGCAGGGTATACATTGTTTTATTAACAAACCTGTTAAAGCCAAGATGCCCTGGCACTGGAGGCAGTTCAGGAAAGAAAAAACAGAATTGCCATTGGTAGGACCCAAAAAGTAAAAACATTACTGACTGGAGCCTTCAACTGCCCCCTTTGCAAAGCATTTCCTTAGTGAAACCCGTCCCCACCCCCAGGCAAAGCAGCCAAGCCTTGGCTAAGGGTAAAGTGACCAGACAGGGACTCTCACAGCCAAACCCTCTTCCTGCTTCATCCTGCAGTAGTAGAGAGCCACGCTGACACCAGGTGCTGAGGGTGCCTGCATGATTCCATGATGGAAGCATTGAAATACAGCAGACCGATGCATGTCTGTTTGCAGATGTCCTTCACAGAATCACAGTATTACTAAGGTTGCAAGAGACTGCTAAGACAGATCATCGAGTCTGACCATCAACCTGTCACCACCATACCACTAAACCATGTCCCTAAGTACCACATCCATACTCCTTTTAAACTCCTCCTTTTAAACTGACTCCACCACGTCCCTGGGCAGCCTGTTCACCGTGGGATGGAGGCAATGGGAAAAATAGGTATCTTGGAGCAAAATAACAGGTTGCTTTTCTCTCTCTCTCTCTTTCTTTTTTTTTGTTTTTGTTTTTAACAGTGCTATCTGTTATTTAGTAGATGACTTCTCTGGGCTGTGCTTTTCCTTCTCTCCCCCACCCCTGTTGCATTTGCAGAGTACTTTCCAACGGGTGTTTCATGAATTAGCTTCATGCTTTAAAAGAGAAGATTGCGCTGGCAGAGAACAGCATAGTTGTAAAAGTGTCAAGGTGTTATGAATGTCCTGATGATAGAGCCCAGTTGTTATCTGCTGGGTAGTGAGGGAGGATAGCTAATGATGTGCAGCATGTAAACCGTTTGTTGCTCTAATCCATCTGTGTGGAGAGGAGTGAAAAAGAGGGGCGAAATCCTGGGAAAATTACTTGGACAGCTGGAGATAAAGTGTGTACTGATGGAGTCATCCAGAGGTAGCTGTCAACATGAGCTGTGTTTGCATATAATCCAAGCAATGCACAACAATTCTTTTTGGTATTTTGTTTTTAATGGGGGTTCATGTGTCTGTGCACAGACCTTAATTACTATCCAGTATCTCTCACCAACTGGGCTCCAGTTTTAAGTGAGGATTGTGATTTTAATCAATTTGTGGCTGGGTGGTGGTGGAGAAGTACTACAAACAGACCAAAGCAAGACATACGGATCCCTTTCGAGGACCTGAATTAAATGGGAAGCAGTCATTTTATTAATTCTGCAGTGTTTTATAGACCTTTTATATGGAACATTACCCATACAACTTCACTATCTAATTAAAAAGGGCTTTTATCAATTTGCTGGGTAGTTGGCTTATGGAAAAAAAAGAAGGGGGGAAAGAAATTTTTCTTTGTTGTTTCTTTTTGGGGGGGTTTTCTTGAGTCCCAGAAAATCATCTACCCTAAGGGGGTAGAGAACAGATTGCCAAATGCCTGGTAAGACTATTTTGCCTGGTTATTTTCACTCTTTCAAAAGAACTGTTATAAAAACTGAACATTAGCCATTGCTGTGGGACTGGTCTGCACTGTGCACACAGTTCATATGGAAACATTACGCAGGTCTGGTGCACTGCCTGTGGATATGTGAGCACAGTCTAAATTAGGGGCTCTGTATGTTGGATTTACACCATCCCTTCTGGCAAAGCAAGCACCCTTTTCCTCGAGCTGGTGTTAGCCTTTAACAGCAGCAGTTTGAACAGCTCTGTAATGTTCTTAGCAGGGATTGAGGAACGTGTGTGATGCTTGCTGGCGTGAAACATGTAAGCTTTTTGCAAAGGGAGGAGAGAGAAAGCAAATGCATTGGAGCCATGCTGGTCCCGATTCAACTCATCCCATCAACATGTAACTAATGGCCTTAAAATGGACTTTGCCTTTTGCAGGCAGGCTGACGAGCTAGGGAAGGGGTATGGAAATGGGTTGCATCTTTCTGCAGGCTGTCCTCTGCGCTTTGTGCTGCTGCCTGGTTTGTGTGTGGGACGCAGCTGAAGCTGCCCCAGCACCTGAAAAGCAGAGACACAAGAAACCAAGGAGGAGGAAAGGGGAAAAGAAAAAAGGTCTTCTAAACCCCTTGCACCTCCATAAACCCTTACTTTATGTGGCGTATTGGATTTTACAAGCACAGAGTCTGCTGGGAGCTGTCTGCCGAGCACACAGTTAGCAGTGATTGAACACCAGCGTTTTAGCATTTTGACTTAAATCCAGTGTAAACTTGTAAGTGAACTGCTGGCCTGGGCTGGGTCTCTGGTGGACAGCAGTCAGCAATGCATCACAGGCTGCGCAGCCCACGGAGCGCTCAGCCAGCGGCTGTGGGTCACAGTTCAAAAGAAGCCTGAAAATTTGCTTCAATGAATCCTGAATTACCTCTCATCCCAGGGAAGGCTTTATTTCTCTCCTTCTCTTTTCCTCACAGCATTGAGCCAGCATGGCTGGAGAAGAGAGGAGGAAGGGAGTCAGCACTGAGACCATCTCGAACGTACCTGGACTACAAACAAACCAGAAGTATTTTCCTTCCAGCAAAGCTGTTCCTTTAATCTTTATGAGCAGGAGAAATTCATGCATTACAGAGGCACAAAAATGAAAAGGGAAGGGCGGGTGGGAATAGCTGCATTAGAATTAAGCCCTGTTTTTAATATGACACCTGTCAGACTTATTGTTAAAAATATGGAGAAAGGCTCCCTTCAGAAATAATAACATTGCAGCAAGGTTAGTTATAACACGGTGAGTCCTGTCAACAGCCACAATTAGAAGTTGTTTACCATTGAGCGAAGTAGCTCTGCAGCATCGGGGCTGCATGGATGGTACGTGCTGTTGGAGCCCCAGCCGAGGGCTCACGGATAATCCTCTCCTCCAACACCGTGCGCAGCCGAGATGGGAGATTCTTCCCCGCAATCACATTACTTTCCTAATGACACTATCACCCAACCAGGGATTAAGTGCTACTTTACAGTCAATGAATGGTGTCACCAGGTTTAGGCTGCTAAACAATTAAAGGGTCAATTTACGGCTTGTTAGTGGGTGGGGGGTGAAGGGCAGGGGAAGGGGGATGACTAGCAAGGAGAGCCTCGATAAACAAGAGCTGTCAGAGAGCCCTACCCTGCAGGGGCGACTATTTCTGTCAGCGGGCTATTAAAAGGCATCCTTCGCCGTCGCAATTAAGCCCCTCCGCTGCTGCGGCCACCCGGCAGAAAGGCCCTTCTGCGGCGGCTGCCAACTGCGACGTGATTATTTGTAAGTCACCCGGCACTGGTAGTTAAACTCAGACCACAGAATTAATTTCATTTATGCCTTCAGCCAGATTTCAAAGTAAGGCTCTGGAGACGCAGGAGAAATTAATTTATTAAAAAGCAATAGCTTGATAATGCACATGATGATAGAATAAATGAATCTGTTCAATATCTTATAAAACAGTTGGCAATCACATAATAGAGCATTCATTGTCAATTTAGTAGCTTGTCTCATTATACTCTGCAAATAGTAGTAAAATGGTGTATTATTCATGAACCAACATGCTTTAATTACTTTTAGTGCACATTTATTTTTTCAAATGTAATATGATTTAGATTCATCTGTAACTGTAACTCAGCTTATGAGTCTTGAAGCAGTAATACAAACTGGAAGAGACATTTTTTGATCACAGGGATCAGTTTCTGGGAAGTCTGTAACAATTCTATATGCTATGAAAGCAAGTCTTGAAAAGCCAAACTCACTTATCATCCCAAAGTTGGATTATAGCTGACAGTATTTTAATAAATACAATCTTATTATTTGATAATTTCATCAGATGCAATTTCGTGTTTCATCATTTGCTAGTTTTGGGGGGTTTGATTTTTGGGATTTTTTGGACCCTGCGATAAAACAAATCCCTAAATCTAATATAGTTTATTTGTTGGCTTTACAAATAAAAACTGTCTTGTTACCTCCCTTCCTAGCTTCCCACACACACACTTTTCACCAGCTTAATTTGCTATGAAGGTCTCATATACATACAGTCAAGGTCAGTGAAAGTCCACTGCTCATTTCAATTAAAATGTTTGCAAGGATTTGTAAGTAATAAACTGATCTTGCCTATAATAACAGGTTTCCTGAAGTCGCTTTTGTCACCACTAAGTATACTGTTGCAACACATAGCTGATTTCTATGTACATAGAAAAAAGAGCACTGTAAAATAAGGATGACTTAAAAATGCAATTAAAGTGTAAATCTTTACACCCATTAACATTTAGGGTCCATTAGACTACTTTGTCTTTTACAATATTAAATGCTAAGATGTTTTGCTTTTGTCCTGTAACAGTATATTCTAGTTCTATTTATAATACAAATGTAATTTAGCTGCCAATAAATCTTGGCTTTAATTGGTTATTAAGTATGTGCTACCATGTCATAAATTTCAACCACAGAATTTCTTTTTCTTCCCGCTCATCTCTCTGGGTTTGTATTCTGGGGTCAGGTATAGGAGTTTGCACCATGATGAATGTTTTGCCCATCTGAGCATCCCCCCTGTCAAGAACTCAAGAGGAGAGCATCACCCTAACACTGAGCCCTTCAGCTGGTGCTATGGCAGGGCTAAAGCCAGTTTTCACCACCCCCCCACCCCCCCCCGAGAAGAACCCGGCCTTGTAGCTGCCCACAGAGGAGGTAGCCACTGAGGCTAATAGTTACCCAGTGCTGGAGGTTCAGCTTGCACAAGGACTTCATCCAACTCTCTACCTAAAGGGAAATGCTCTTGCAAAGTATTTGCTCTCTTTGCAGTGGCTGGAGGAACAAGGGTCTGGCCTCCTGCATGGGGTCTGTCTCTCCTAGGCAGGAGATGGGGTTGTGGTCTGGTGTACAGCCAGCACTGGAGTTTTGGCACTAATAAAGGTTGCAGAGGATATAAATCAGGGCTGAATTTCACTCTCTCATCCTTGATGTTATCGTCTGCTTTGAAAGGGGTCCAAACTATGGATGCACTTTTATGACTCTTTTCCTCAGACCTCAGTAAGCGCAATTTAGACTAGTTTTTATTGGTCACCAAGGATGAGTTTCTAAGGTTTTTTTAGATTCAAGAACTGGGGTAATAGCATTGTGAGGGCATGGCCCAGTTTCCTTTGTAATCCTGATTTCAGTTCCCAATAGTAACCTGAAGCCATGACTGTTTAATCCGTAATTCCTGCCACAATTAACATCTTATATTCAGGAGGACTTTGAGATTTGGAAGGAAATCTGTCCCCAGCTAGGTCAGCCCTAGCCAGTCTCTTTACTAAATGGGACGGGATCCTTTACAACTTGAGTCAGATACAGTAACACCTCATTTAATGGGGCAATAGAGCAGAGAATCTGTTAGCCAGCTCCAGTCGGATGCAGTACGAATCAACATCCTTGCAATTAGAGCTAGCGAGGAATGCAAGCACACAGACTCATAAGCTACTAATGAACTATTTGAGCAGTTCTACAGGTATTTATATAAGGCTGAGACAGCATCCTCAGTTGAAAAGCTACTCCCTCCTATGTATTCCCAAGGAAGCTGTAACAGAAGTGAAATTTCTTTATGTAAATACAGGCGGCAGTGAGAGACCTGCATTTTCTGCCATCACCTCTGTGCTTGTGGGTATGGGTCCTTTTCTGCAGCAACTTCATTGCATGACAATGACGACAAATGTCAGTTTGCTGTCGCCTCACCAGCATTTTTAGCGAGTGCATCACCACACCACTGCAGATTGAATCAGAGATCAGCTTTTTGATCCCTTTTTCAGCACCCCTTGCCCCATTCAGTTATCCTGGATTCGCCCCTCTTCATTTGCACAACTCTGTGCTAAATCCTGCCTGTCCTTTCCCATGTAGGATAGTCTCAAAGAGCACCTCAGCTTAGCTGAGCACGTCGTCCTTTTCCATGGGTCATGGTAAGTGGTTTACAGGGCAAACCCCTCTTTAGCAAGAGACCAAGCACATCAGGCTGTGACTTGCAGGCACAGATGCAATCTTACCTGCCCCCGCTATGGCAGCATTTCCCTTACTCTTTCTCATGGGTCAGCAGAGCAAGGTGTAAGGGTAAAGCTGTACTTCACACCACCATTTCTCTGTCCTGCTTCCCAAATGCTCTTAGGAGCTATCGGTAATTTATATGAACAATCACCTTGCTTTCATCTGCATCTGCTTTATTCTGGGTTTGCAAAAAACCCCAAAAGCTGAAGCCAAGATGGTGACCTGTTTGTTGAAGTGCCAGAGCAGCTTAAGTCTCCAAAACCTGAGGTAAAAAAAAAAAATGCCATTGCACAAATAGGCACACAAGCCTTGCAGAGGCCATGGAAGGCACTGACCATACTTACGCCAGAACTCATGCATGGCCAGGCTGAGCAGCATGCCATAGGCAGACCTGAGCAAGGGTTGGGATTTAAAATAAGGCTTTACACGAGTTTATTCTTTCACTGTGTAAGTTCCATACTGAGCACTTGAATGAGGCAGACTTTAAAAACTATCCAGAACTTAACTACCTCAATTTCTCCTTAAAAGAAATTAAAAAAACTAAAATGCAGTGAAAAAAACATCCACAATGATCAACTGAACTACACTTAAACAACTTTCACCAGCAAATTGGTCAGCCACACATCTAAATATTTGTTTTAGCTCCATGAGCATATAGAAATTACAAAAAAATTCAAAAGAAATCATTTTTTTCCAGAGCATGAGCCACAGGCTTTGCCTCAGTGGTCCTATTGGCTGATTAATCCATATGTTTACTGCACTTTGAATGAAATACAATAGTTCCATCTGAATAAACTGATTAGTCTTAATTTCCTAATTTTTATATTAGTCCCCTGGTTTCAAACCCTTTGGCAATTTACAATACTCAACCACTGAGTTGCAGAGCTGTTGTTCACATGGATGCTATTACTCCTGTATGTGAGGTTAATGGCCTGGCATCTTTTGTAAAAACACACATTCACAGACACACTCCCATCAATAGACATGTGCAAATATACATTTTTATATAGATATATATATATATCTCACACAGTCATATGTACATAGACACATATACTAAATGCTTTAAAATGTTTTTCCTGCCCACCCCCAATCCCCAATGCCTACGCTTCGAGTCAGCTGAAATCTGAGTATTGCTGAATCATTTGGACCATAACTCTGGACCTAACCATGGCTATTTCTTTTACTGGTTTCTCCTCTGCCCCACCATCACTATACCCTCTGTCTGAAGCCAGGCTGACATTTTTCTTTAGCTAAGGAAAGAAACTAAAAGAAGAAATTCAGTTCTTCATCCTTTGTCTCCGTACTTTTTGCACTTCTTTATTGGATTCCTGCTTGCCTGATTAGTTATTCTACACATTAGGTGTAGCAGAGAATTCCATATCCTTTTATCAGATTTAGCAGAGAATTCCATATCCTTTTATCACCTATACTTTTCAGCATACATGCATGTCACTGTTAGCAAATCTAAAATATATTTGGTTTTGCAGTTTTCCAAAGAATCCTCCATATTTAAGCCAAGAAGAACCTGGTTATTAATGCAATTGTAACAGGGGAAAAAAGGAGTTATTCAGAACCCCAAATGAACAGAGATTGGGTCAGATGCTCAGTACTGAAGCTGCTCCAGATTGCTTTGAAGCCTATGTTTGTGTATGTGGACTTGATAGTAGAATGCACAAAAATGGATCTCCTAAGGAACTCCTAAAATAACTCATTCACAGTTAAATCTGCAACTGGTGGCCTGACAAAATTTGTTTGCAAACCACTGCCTTAAAGTATATGCCTTACTTATATCATTGTGCATCGCCATGTCTTATTAAGGTATAAAACAGAGACACAAACTCCTATACACTATTAACCATCATGAAAATTAACTTTTCAGATTTTGTTGATTGCCCTCAACAGCTTTAGCATTCAACATTTTGACAATCTGAATGCATCTGCAATAGACAGCAGATGAAACAAATAAACTAGAAGCTCCACAATGTTAATTGCTTCAGTTGCTTTAAAATGATCGCCAAACTAGCAAGAATATATTACAGTCCTCCTTAAATTTCATTCTTGGCTCTGATATCTGTTAACATATTTGATATACTTTCCCCAATGACCCTGGATGTGTCTAGAGGTCGCTGCTCCAGAGTTTCTGGCTATCTTTATTGTCCCTAACTTGCTTTCTCTCCAAGTCTCATCCTCTGTGCCAACAAAAATATTTCTAGTCCTTCTCTCTTCAGCAATTCACCCTATCAATGCAAAACAGATGGACAGTCTTTTCTGCAGGACCAAGTGCTTTTGCCTGTTGACAATGGGCTGTATGAGTGTGCTAAAGTGAGAGCAGACCAGTATAAATGGAAGAGTTGCAGAGAACAGGAGAGCATCTTGAAACTATTTATGACAACAGTTTGTAAGGTGGCTTAGTAAAATAACTATGTGAGCAAACATTTACACCTGAGAAGCAAACCTCTCACCCCTCAGGAAACTCTGAGTATTTTGTTGGGTGAAGTTTTTGTTTGCATCTTGCAGCTATCTTCTGAGGGCACTGCTGAACCCCTTCTTCACCATCTCCTACCACTGGCATACCTTGAGCTCCGGTGTGCCTGTTTCCTGTGCTTTTCTTAGAATTTCACTCCATGACACCTATGACTGAGATCTCATCCAGCTTCACTGCTCCAAGGCTGTGGTGCCACCTTTCATTGCTAGGAAGAGTGCTCTGTTTGCAAGTGCAGACCCTAGGGTCTTCCACTGACTGTTGGCTTTTCCCTTCCCTTCTGCTGTCACTACCTCTGAAGCTGCTGCTTACGTCTAAACCCAAGCATATGCCATCAATGAACCTCTCATATTCATTGATCTTCCTGAGCACATCAACCTGTCTCTCTAAATCTGTGCTCTGATTTTTCAAGTAATAGAAAGAATCCCTCTGGATAACCACATAATCATCTCCTTTTGGCTCCTGGTCAGGCTGCCTTGCTTGTTCTTGTTCTCATGCTCTCTCTTTCTCTTTTCTGAATGAGAAAGGTGATAAAAATGATGCCTTCCCATTTCAGTCTTCTGCAAAGCTTCCTGGGTGCCCCACCAGACCCTCCTGGCTTCCAGGTCTTTGAAGACAAATGAATAGTCTACCTCTGAGTTTCTATTATCTGCAAACTACCAATTAAACAGAACCAGCAACCAGATCTAAAAGTCTAGCCTTGGTGAAATCCATGGCAAAACAGACTTGGAAAGCCCCAGATATCTTCACATACACACCTGATCAAAAAGTAGAGCTGTGGGGGGAGATGCCAGGAATCACTGTGCTTATCAGGGCTCAGATACCTACAGAATAACTCTGTAATTGCTGTGGGACTGCAGGCTAATTATTATATAATTATATAATTATATATAGTTATTTTTAAGAGGGGAAGAGGTCAAATTTAGCACATTATCATAAATTCACAAATCAGGAGCCTTATTTTAAGCTCTTTGACTCAATGGCCTTTGATCTTTGAACTGTTTGGTAACTTCAAGCATCATTACTCCATAATGTGCCAGGATGTGCAATTAGTGTGAAAACAATTACATATGGTGTGGTATTTGTATTGTGTTTAATACAACCGGTCTGTGAATTTAGATGCTCAGAATAATAATGAAATCCAGGTTTAGTTAATTGATTTTTGAAAAATGTTTTTAATATTCTGATACTGATGCAACTAAACATCAAACAGCATAAATATAACATGAAACTGTATTGCTGTTAGGCTAAAATGTGACATTATCCATCCATCCATCCATCCACTTTTTTCCATTGCACCTACCAGCATTGCAGCATATGAGCGATATGATCTATTTTGTTTATTTAGAAATAAATAATAAATAAAAAGACTCCTGCACAAGGCTCCAGAAACCCTACTACACCAGCAATGCTGCCATGCGATCCCAGCCGCAACAGCATCATCCTTTCAGCAGGAATTCAGCCAACAAGTCACCTCCAGATCACCTTCCTGTCCCTCCACCACATCAGGAAGCAGCCCCTCAGCCCTCCCCAAATCAGGTGGATTTTGCAGAGGGGCTATAAGATGCCCAAGCGTGGGTTATTTCTCACTCAGGGCCACCTACCATCTCTGGGAGTGGGGGGTTGCTACTAGCTATCCCTGCCAGGCTGGGTATCACTGCTCATCACAGCAAAAGGGTCATGTATTGGCTCCCAGCAGTCACCATCCCTATTTGGCCGTACAGACCACATAGCCCTTAATGAGAGCTTATTTATTTAATTTATTCACACTTATGTCTTTATCAGGGCAGCCTTCGAAGTTCTGCTGTGGGCCAGCTTGCTCTCCCAGCCATGGCAGTCTCCCGACCCAAGGTTGTGCTGTGCTGTGCAGCCCATTGGCATCAAAGATCTCTGAGGACAGAGACAGCATGTAGGAACCTCATCTCAGCTCTGACAGGCCTTTAAGGCTTCCAGATTGCACAGGGGTAGGGTGCAGGACTACAAAACTTGTGCTGACCCTACACAGCAAAGCACTTCAGTTTGTGCTTAACCATGGGTGTGCAAGGGAGCGCTCTGGCCAGGATTATTTATGTGCTCAGCACGTGGGAAGGTGCTGCTCTAGGTTACTGCCACAATATTCAGCATGGCCTCAGTCTTTGAAGTCTCACACTGAATTTAGTGTGAGAAAGTGGATGCTTTTATTTTTATTGTTTGTCTAGGTATAAAATTGTTATCATTTTTTTTTCTTTCTTCCTTTTTTTTTTTTGCTATAGTATTTTACTGGGTTTTTGTCACAGCCAGCAAGATAAGTGAAAAGATAACTTCTTCTCAAGTGAAATGAAATGGAAATAGCATCTGTCTACAAAAATCAACTTAGAAACTACCTATATATTTGAGGGCTCAGGCAATAGGTATTTCCAAAACTATTTCCTCTAAAACCCTTTGAGTGTAAAAAGGAGAAAAAAACCAAACCTGTATGTGAGCTATCATCCATCAATCAGGAAAACTCACTCAGACTCAGATGCATGAGCCAAAATGAACTTCAGATTCAAATGGATGGGAGACAGGCTAGGCTGTCTGATTTGCTTGGGTTACTTCATTATTAATCTCTTTGCTTCCATTTATTTTAATGATCATAGCCAAGAAAGTCTCATTTATGAAGACTACTTTTTTTTTTTCCCCTGTTTAAAAGGACTGCTTTGCACTGTGGTTGAAACCCACACTGTGCTCTTGTGCTTCACAACTGCCAAGAGTAGGGCTGCTTTCCTTGCAACTGCTCTGACTGCATGTAAAATATGAGTGCTCCCTTGACCTGTAGAGAGGGCTGGACCTTGGCCCCACAGCGTTTACATTTGAGAGCCCAGCTGCGTCCCTCATAACACACCCCTCTCTGAGGGAGGTTTCTCCCTGAGCTGCACTAGAAGACAATGAGAAAACTCTGGGATGGATAAGGAAAAGGTTGAAAACCAGAGTTTATTGGAATAGATGCTAATAGGTCTGGCCTTTGTGTCTGAGATAGAGGATGAAAGAGATTTTTCTTCAAGCTTGCTTCGTCTTATTGCTGCTGCTGCTCCTCATGTCCCATCCTGTCCCCTCCAAACAAAACTCAGGCAGATGAGTGGTTTTTGCTAAATGAGATACACCTAATTAGTAGCTAGTCATAGACTTGCTGATCAGACAGATTTTCAGCCCTTTGTTTATTACCTGGCATATGCATCTGTAGAACATTTTTACAAGTAAATATACATATTTCATTAAAAGCACCATCTCCTCTGCTGCTTCCATCACTTTGTTCTTTAAAAGACCCTTGTAAGTGTTCTTGTTTATTCCCTAAGCCAAAACAACAACAAAAATCACTTCCATTATTATATTAATGCAATTTCAACTAATTCATGAATTATTTTCCAGAGTTATAATCTGTGGCCATAGCAGTAGGACAAAACACTGTTCACCTTGCAGCTTTATGTGATCAGTGAGTGGGAGCACTGGCCAGTTTGGCTCAGTGTGGGAAGCCTGGTGGAAAGCAAGTGGGAGAAGTTGCACTGCTGGTGTGGGAAGGAGACCTAATCTCAGGAAGTGTTTGCCTGGGGCTGGCAGGGACCCTGAGAGGGTGGTGGACAGGAGAGCTGAAGTGCCTTAGGAGGATATTGGCTATGTGTGGGGCTGGAGCTACAGGGCCTGGCTCCAAAGGCATCACGAAGAGGATCAGGGGCTACCAGGTAGCCCTGTAGCCTGGGGATTAATTCATCATCCCTGCCAGCTCACCTGGGTGGCAGGTGAGTCCTGTGGTACCCGTTTTGCAGTTACACAAGCTGAACTAACACAAAAAGGCAAGGTAAATGCTTCACACAAAGTCACACTGTAATTCCCTAGCAAGGCTAGGATGAGACCCTTGAAGTTTTTTTATTCCAGTCTCTTTCTCTGAATGCCATAAATACTTCACTACAGCAACAATATTTTGAAGCCTTGCAGGGCTCTGATGCATGCAGCTACCTCAGTCAGACTGCAGCACTGTGTATCTTCAGAGCCTGCAAAAATTAGGGATACATAAACATTGCTAATGGCTCTCTGCAAGGCAGAGGCTACTTGCACTTTGTTACACCTGCCACCAAATTTTGTAGTTTCAAGTTTAGAAATCTTTTCTTTCTCTACCCTGGCAGCTCCTACAACTTTCCTTCCTGTGACTGCAAAATTTGTTCAATACCTTAGGGATAACTGCTGAAGCAACATCTAACAAATTCCACACCATGTCCGGAAAGAAAGACCAGACACGTGCACGGTGCAATGCAAGGGCTGATCTGAATAAAGGTCATTGAATACGAGACAGGTAACAGTCCCCAGACCGCTGGCAGCGGTGAAACGCTGCTGCTGCGATGGCTGGAGGCAGTGAGCCTGTTCTGGTGAGCTCTTGTTCACCCAGATGTGAAGCCCCCTGTTAACCTTCATAATATCAGCCATCTTAGTTTGCTTCTTATAGCATCAAAAAGCTTCTTTACATAAAGAGACAATACGAGCTCCCACCCAACGACCTTGTACTCTGGGTGCTTTGCAACAAGGGCAAAAGACAGGGGGAAATGTTGCCAGTTCAGTGTAAACTGGATTTGGGGAAGGAAATAACAGCAAACTACACTTCTGTACAGTTTTATCAGCTAGGGTCATAAAATTGAGGATAAAAATTATGCTTGCAGAGACAGAAGTGTGAATTTCTTTAAACAGCAGTATCTGGAGAAAGCGCATTAGTGTAATTCGTCTCAGCACACTCATGGTGAATCATACACACTCCTGCACCTCCAAACCAGGACAATGTGGGCAGGATTTGGGCAGCTGTGGGAGCTGCCAAATTCCTCCTGCTATGGAAATCCCCTGGAGCCCCACGTGCTTGCTAAAGCCATCGTGATAGGAAGAGCCCTGCCTGCCCTGCGTATGCAAAGTAAGAAAAGCTTGGGGCTGGGAACACGCGGAATTAGTGGGGCAGGACTCTTCAGCAGTGGGAATTTTCTGCCCTTGGGGGTGGAGGGCTCCTGTCATTTTGCCAGGAAGAAAAGGAAAAAGCAGATTTACAGCTGGCTGTTGAAAGGCACAAAGCAGCTCTTGTAGGGGAAACCAGACTGGAAAGCTAGCCCCACAGTGATGGATCACTGCATGCAGGGCAAAGGAGATGGCCAACATATGGGTGAAGCAGCTAAAGGTGAAGAATAAATGCAATTTATCACATGCTTCATCCATTAGTTTTGCAGCTGATTGTGGGGCTGTTATACCCATGCGCCTGCATGTAGACTGAGGTGCTGAAACTTTTGTCAAATTCTAAATTATAAAGAAACTCATGACTTGGTCAGGTTTCAATTGTGGTAGATGTAATGAGTTTGCAGAATATTTCAGTTACTTTAAAGACTTTTTTGGGGGTGGGGGTGGGGGGTGTGGATCATGGTTTGGCAAATCTTTGCAGCAGAGCCTTCTCCTAAGAAAATCAACAGCCTGTCTAGCATACTTAACATACACTGTTCCCAGCATCTTACAACATAAGATTTACAAGCTCCCAGAAAGGGAGAGGCTCACTTAAGAACAGGCCATTACACACAAACATCAGGAAAAGCTGGAGGAAGAGAAGAAATAGTTTAAGTATTGCTAAGCACCATCCATGATTACAAAGGAAACATCCACAAGCTGCCGACTGAAATTGCAGTTCTACCATTTGGTGCTCAGTTTTGTAGGTTTTAACAGAGCGTTAACAATCATTGTGTAATTGAACACCTCATTCAGTTCATTAGCTGATAGCTCTGCGGTGCTGTCAATGTGCAAAGTGAAAGCCAGGTGCTAAGGATTATAATTATTTGTTTCCTCCCCAGCTTTTAAACCCTTGGCAATTCCTGATTCCTGGAGATAGTTTGCTTTGTATAAGACTCCTAAGGACAGATATGGCCACAACAGGGATATCATGTGTCCCACAGCGTTATTCCTCGCTTGCTAGCCAATGTGGTTGGTGCTCTTTGTCCTTGTCTAAGAGAAGGGACAATCTCCATACCCCACCCTCCCCACATCCCCCCCTTCAGTACTATACTCCAACTCTTGCCTTGTACTGCTCATCCCCTTCTCCTCCTGCCAGTGTTCTGGTTGGAAATCCCAGCTAATAACAGGGGTTTTGCCCTCCCTAGCCCATTGCCACAGTGTCTCATTCTATAAAAGCCAATGGTATTTATTGAAGTATAACCTCCCCTAGGTTCCACCCACTGAGGAGTTGCAAGCTATGACTTTGGAGAAGCTCAGAGCAGGAAAAGAAGCCCAGGAGGGTCAGCTGGTGGAAGCATTCTGACGATGAGCAAAAAGTCCTTCCAGCCTGGGCTAGGGCCTGTCCCAGGAGCAACTGAGCACCATGTTGAACACAGCGAGTCATGTTTCCCTTCTTGAAATGCCAGTGCTGCAAACTGGTGCTGCTCATTTCCTTCCATTCCTCGCATGCTAACTGCAGGTGCAACAAGGAGCTCTGCAATGTATGTCCTGCTCTTCTCCAGACCTGCTCATTACAGATCAGGGGCTCAAATTCTTCAGCTGTAGAAAGCCGATGTTTGAACCATTTCTGATGCTCTGATTGTCAAAGGCAGAGGCTCAGCTAGGTCCTGTTTCCACTGCATGTCTGGTGTTCACCCAGCATCTCGAAACACCATTCAGCAGTGCCAGCTCAGCCTTCTACTGGCAGTGTACCACCAACCACCCGCCTTTGCAGGGAGCATCTAAAATATGCAGATCTTGGAGTTTTCCTTCTTGTCTTTATTTAACTTAGATGCTGACCCACAGAGCACTAATTAGCTGGATTCAAAATCAAGCTTAAAAAATGATAATGAGCTTACTGATTATCAGGTATGAAAATAAGGTCAGTCAAAAACATATCAGTGCTTTAATTAAACCTCAGTGAACCTCACAGAGCTAGATGGAATGACTATTAATGGTTCCTATTTTTGCTAAACTTCCCTTCTGTGGCCTGTTACTTCAAGGTAGGGACTGTCCCCCTTTGTCACACTTCCGCTCATGTAAATTGCCTGAGTGAGACCGGTACTTGCTCACCTACAAGGCTCTGCAGGACGGAAGGAAGGTAATAAGTATGTTACTTGTGCCCACGGACAGACCTACTTTTTATTTTAGGGCAAACTATTGTCAGTCAGCAGCACGTCTTTGATTCTGTTGCTTCTGCGCACTGATTTACTTTACATACACCACATCTTGCTCCATGTGGCTTATTTGTCCAGGCTGCAATGAATTTTAGCAAACTGATATATGTGCACTTCTGTTGCAGGCAAATCTAAGACCATGGGAACTGCAGGAGTGGATCAGACTAATAGTTCATTCAGTCTGGCCACTGACTCGGCTGTGTGCAAATCCCTGGGAGAGTATAGAGGAAAGAGGGACAAGGAGCAGTATTCTGGAAGGAATGGCCCTTGGTCCAAAAGGAAGAGCACCCCAAACACTGCTTTTAATATCCTGCATTAATTTAATCAATGAATTTTTGAGCTTGTATATACTTTTGGCTTCCATGACTTTCTGTGTCAATGCACAGGTTAAAATTAAAATTACTTCTTTCGTTTGGTTATGTTTGGTTTTGTTTTACAAGATCTCAACATACACACCAGCAGCAAAACAAATGAGTTTTAGGTTTCAATTTGGTTTGCTTTCAATACCCCTCCTAAGAGTTCTAGAGCTCCACCAAAAGATGTGGCAACTTTTGGGTTCCCCTGAGCTTGGAAGTGAGAGCCACACAAATGAAGAGCTCCCCGGAGAACCGAGCCTTCTTCCTAGTGCTGCCACTGCAATACCTTTGGGTATTGCTAAATGTCTGACATTTGTCCTACCTTGTGCCTACTAGTGACAGTGTCCTTTATGATGACGTACCAGTAACCTGTGATGTGCCCACACTTGCAAAATACCCATTCCCTCACCTCAAATGGCAAGCCACAAGCAGCTGGCTGAGACCAACTTATAGGTCACCAGTTAGGAACTGACTTCTCTATCCTACTTAATAATTTCTCTTTGGGGAAAATGAGTACAAATATCCCCTTCAACCTGATAGCACTCTCTAGTGACTTTTTTCAAACAAGCAAATGGTCAGCACCAGTGCAAGAGTGGGGAGAAGACATGAAATTATATACATGTCTTCTGTGAAAGGTTAAAAAAATTTAGTACATGTTAGGAAATGAACAAAACTGGAGTAAATCCCCTGAAACCTTGTGCCACACAGTCCTTTAGGGAAACACAGCTTGAGGAGCTTTTTAAGAACAGACTATTTTTTCGATTCGGCAGGCTAATCTGGAAGTGTATTTACAATATTGCATGCTGAACATGGAGCTATAGTAAGGAATTAATAGTAGAAAAGGTTTGAAGTGATAATTAATGTCCAAGAACAAGAGATTATTCTTCTCCAGCCTAAATACTGTGATGAGCAACAACAAAAAAAGGGCAGAGCACTAAAAGGTGTTGGGTTATAATAAAGAGGTTTTTACTCAAAAATGTATCCATCTTCTTGGAAACTTGGTTTTCTGCAGATCACACCAAAGAGAACTAGTTCTCTGCATGTGAAAGCTGCTGGAGTGCCTGCAGCTCAGGTGAAGCAGCCATGAAGGCAGACCTACTACATCAGGTCAGCAGAGCAGGGCTCTTTTAGTGGTGATGTGGTGTTTTGCAGCTATTTTCCTGCAGCATGTGGTCATTCTCATGAGGCAATGCCTCTTTGGACAATGAAAGTAGCCAAGCTCAGCTTCCTGGCCCTAGGTTCAGGGAGGCAAGAGCCCATCAGAGACACACTGCCCTTTGCCACCTGCAAAAGGTAGCATGGAACTCTGAGAAACCATGCTTAGGTGTCTCAAATTGGGCACCAAAAGTAAATGGAAAGTTTTGACTTTCACTGTGCCTCATTTCCTCATCTTGACAGGGAGGCTGATGTTTCCTTCTCTCATAAGATCATGAAACGTTTTCATTAGCATCTGCAGAGCCCGTGTGTGATGGGCAGAGGGCAGGGCAGCAAAGCCAAGGAGGAAGCATATCGTGCAGAGAGCACTGCAGCATCTGAAGCCTTTCTATATAAGGTCTGCAGCTGAGTATAAGGATGAAAAGAAGTATTGAGTGACTATGTATGCCCCACACAAAATAATGAACCTGTGACCGGTGATGATCCAAACACAGACTGATGCACACAGGAAAGACAACATCTAGTCCTATAAGAAGGCAAAACTGAGGCATTTAAGACCCTCAGTTTTCAACACTGATGTTCTTTCGACATGTCTGGGTTTGGGGTGTTTTCAGTTCAGATACTCTATTGCACATGAAATGGGTGAAGGCTTCTCAAGGGCAAAGGGATCTTCCAGTAACCATCTCATCTCCGTATCCATTCCAGTACTGCAGATAGGAGACTTTGGCTTTGCAGTTCCCATGTCCAACCCATAATGTCTTCATGAACTGTAGCACTGTTTTTGGAAATGAAGGTAGAGTCCTTGAACAGTCTTTATAGAATGAAAGAGCCCATCCTTTGGTAAGTTAACCCATGGAAGATTGACTTTATTAAAAACCTTTTCTTTGTTTTTATTTTGATCTTGCCTGGCTTGCCTTTGTCAGCTAAACCAAAGCCTATTACATCTCCTGGTGGCTGTAATAGGTGAGCACACACAGGATAACCATCCTACAGCATGGGACTGAGCCTATGAAGTATTAAGTGCCTTCAAGGTCCACTAAAATCAATGGGATTGAAGAATATCGTATCCTTGAAGGGCTGGGCCCCAAGGGATGGCTTCTTCTGGGACTCACTGATTCTGAAGACAGGCAAAATAAAATATTTAAAGCAGCCTGACATGCACAGGCTAAATTCTTTTCCTTTTGTGCTGAACCATAATTTTTTTAATATGCCTTGAGCATGCTGTGAAAGCAATCTTTCTACACATTTCCTTCGCAGGGAGCATTTGCTCTCTGTGCTCATCAGTCACAAACACTATGGCTGATAGGGCTCCAAAGCACTAGGAAAGTTTAAGTTCTATAACGTAACATTTTTAAAATAAGATAGTATTGTTTGTTGAAGAAGAGTCTATCAGGTACCTATGATGGGAAAGGGTTACTACAGGGGCATACATCAGCAGTATGTACTTTACATTCTTAGTCCATTGGTTTCTACAGCAGTTCTTGTTCACAGTAATGTGAGGCAGTTAATATGGGATCTGAACACCACTGGACTGATAAGCCTTCATACTGACTTGCAAAAGTAATTTTCAGTAATCTTTGAGGGGAAAAATTGCATTTAGTGGGGAAAAAAGAAAAAAAAAAGCTAAGCCATTCGTGCATCCTATTTTATTGAGTATGCAAGTAATAGACTATGCAGAAATTGAACTTTTGATCCATTAGGCTGTGCACACGGACACCACTGCTGAGTTACTGTGAGAAGGTTAGATTTCCAAATAGAAAAGTTTCACAGTATTTTTCCCAAAATCTTGTTTGAAAACGAAATGCCAATACCACTGTTTAAATGAAAACTTCCATTAGAAAGGGTGGGAACAAGGTTCCTCATCCAAGGCTCTGCTCTCATGTATCACAGTCCCACTGCCACAATCAGTCTTTCTCAGACTAACTTTTTTGTCTGACTATTGTGCAAGGCAGTGGGAACATCCTTTTCTAAAAGTTTAATGAACAGAACTATCTGTGACTGCTTTGTACCAACAATTGCTTCATATCCTGAGCCAGGCCAGGAAAAATAGATAACTTCCAAACCATTTTAATTTTCTTGACAGAAAGATGGTTCAATTCCCAACCAGGCCTAATCACCATATATTTCTTCTAATCCCTAGCCATCATGTGTTCAGTACAACCACATATGGTTGTTTGTGGCTGTTTATTGCCATAGCCTTTCGCCTAACAAAAGCTGTTCAGATTTGGGTAAGTGTCATGGTAAAAGCTTTCCTTCTGCTAAAGGTGAACTTTGCAGGGTCAGGTTTGGAAACTACTGTCAGGAGACACAGAGGTGAACCTCCTGTGTGTGCTGAAATCAGAGATTTCAGGCAGCTTCAGACAAGTTTCACTGGCCCAGAGGGACAGGCTGAGGTTAATTACACAGTTCAATATCTAACTGCTAGGTAGCTACTGCCCAGAATAGTCTCCATCCCCAAGGTGATGGGCTTCATGGGCACTTCATGAGGAGAGCTAGGTCCCTGAGGAAGGAGTTGCCAGAAAACACTGAAAAGTAGCCAAAATGACCTGTCTTGCTGTGCTAAAGAGGGCTTAGGAGAGCTTCTGTATTTGAAATAACAGCACCCCTGGGGAGCCGCAGTCCCTCCCAGGCAGTACTCATTCCCACCAAAGCCCCAGGTGACCACACACCAACTTCACATTTTCCAAAACTGGCCATGTGCCTCTTTTATATCTCACAGCCACAAGCCCATGGGAGAAGAGTGAAGGCTGTAAACCCCACACAAAGTTCTCACCATGCTGCAGCTCACCTACCACCCTCTGTCCCCACTCAGGCAGCACCTCCTGCCCAGGACCTCAGAGATCCTCTCTTCAGCTTCTCCCCCATCTATCACACAGAGCCTGGAAACTTGTCCTCAAGCTGTGGCTTCAGCCTGAGGGCACTTAGGACTGTTTGTTATTATTCTTGGCATTTGTGTCTAAACACTTCAGAGTCCTGAGCCCAGTACTGCAACTGTAATAACAGAAACGCCTAAATCTCTTTAAAACCTAGTGAGGGGCAGGAGATTGGGAGGATAGCAAGGGAAGGAATGGTTGGACAAGCCCACAAGGGGCTCAGGCATGAAGGAGGCTGTGCTGGCAAATGCTGAGGCCCTGGGCAGCAGCATCCTAGAAGGGCCACAGCTCTCCAGGAGGGCAGCACCAGGGAAACCACACAGGCTGTCTAAGAGATGGACTACAGCAGCAGAGCTTGCAACCACTGTATCAAACACCGACCTGTGACAGAAAGGGGATCTGAAACACACAGAAAGCCCTAGCTTTGCATATTTGAAAAAAGTCATTATTCAGGCTTTCCAGCTCCCAGTCTCTCAGAATTCTGCTCAAAGAAAAACCTTTGCACTAATCCTCCTCCTCCATCATTATGCAATATTGCTGAGGGTAAAGGAAGTTTCCTTGCTCTTTTCTAAATATACATTTCTGCGGTTAGAAAATTAGAGAAATGACACGACCGACCTTCCTAAATGTGAAGGGCTCATTTAGGGAAGCATACAAGTCATCTGCTACAGCAGACCCTTATCACTTTGTGGTAGGCAATTGCAAAATGCCTCCCTTAGCCAGAGTCACATTGGGTTTAAATCGAGCTAGACAAGAGAACCACAAAAAGGGCTTGTGGGTAACTGTGCTGCTAAAAGCATGGGGCTTGGCACTGGAGTGCTGTTAGTTAACATGGTAATTTGTCAAGGAAAGAGAGGAGCAGTCTGCAATGACAGTGTCATGTGTGGTTTTTTCAGGCACGAGGCTTTGCACAGAAGACGAAGCAAATACTGGGTGACCATTTTAAACTCGGCAACCACTCCCAGTGCAGCGAGAATTAACGCTGCTTCAGACTTTCCATTAATGCCTCAGGTTTTGCAGGGGCTGTAAGGCTGTGCTCGAGGCAAAAACTTGTGATTCAGTGGCTCAGCTGAAGAGTTAACTTTTCCTTTTATATGTATCCATTTTCAGTGTGGCAATTTATAGTAATTTTCATATAGATCTATATATAGCTCTGGGGTGGTGAAAAGGGAGCTAGGGAGGGAGGTGATGCAAAGTCTTGTGCCCAGTTGCTTGGTATTGCTGTTAGAAAGAAGCCGAGTAAGAGGTTTGGGGTCTCTGAGTGGATGGTCTAAGTGGGACTTAGTATCCTCAGGGTCACTGATACTGCTTCCTAGGGAAAAGAGGCCCAAAACAGGTTTCTTTTCCACTTAAATGGCAGCCTGGGATAAAACTTGCATGAGGAACCAAGGCATGCTCCCCTTTTGACCCAAGGAATAGAGTATCCCACCTGCCTATACATAACATGCACTGTCTTCATATCTGTAGGAGAGGGACAACGAATGCCTAACATTGTTTGCCCAACTGATTTCTCTCCTGTATGGGTTTGCACCTCCATGTATTTTTCGGAATTTGCCATTCCTGGCTATCAGAAGGAACTCTTCAGGTACAGCTATGTCTAAATTCTTTGTAATAAACCTCTGGAGGTAAACGGAAGCCCTTGAAAAGTGGGATCACACAATGGACTGGGCTCTTGGCCTTGCAATAGCCAATTAATAGCAGCCTGTTCAGCCCTGCTGCCTTCTACTATATAACCATGCTGAGCCCCCCATACCTCAAGTGGGACAGCTGGGCAATGGGCTTCTTACTCTTTCTGTTACCACTTGGACTAAGGAGTTACTGCTGGGCAAAATGGTGTCTGATATCTGGCAAATCCTTGATTATCTGTACAGCCCATCTGGGCCATAGGCAGCCTGGGACATCTCAGGCAGCTTGGTGTATCTTAATATAGTTTTCTCAGTAAGCTCATACTGTCGTTTACAACAGCTCCACTAATTACTGCAGCCAAGTGCCAGCAACTGGACAGATTTACAAGGACATAGTATTGCCACTCTTCTCCCTTGTTGGCATCCTAGCAGTTGAATCTCATGTCCTTTCCCTAAATAGCACGTTAGCCCATGTTGTCCAACATTATCAGAGGTTATTTTCCAGCAAAATGTTTTCCATACAAAGAAAAATACAGTTATTTTTATCCATTTTCAGAAAAGGTTTCCTTTTTTCCTTACTCTTTCAAGAAAATGGGCTCCTACCAGGTATTTATCATGATAGCTAAATTAGCTAGTACCTTTAATACCTGCAGCACAAAAAAATCACTTCATCAGCTGCACAATTTGAGCTTACTGGAGAAGACTTTTAAGAAAGAATAAGAATGAAACCTAGAATAACCATTTTTTTCCCCTTGTCCCTTCGAGGCACCAAAGTTCAAGGTATTTATTTCTTTCCTTGTATACTGAGAAATCTGTGATGGTGGTTAATTGAGCGCTAAAAGCCTGTGCGACTGCAGTTTCACTAAGATGCTGTATTATTTTTTTACGTCCAATCCTAAACTGCTACAAGGCAAAATGAGACAGAAGCAACTACTTCAGCGATGGCAGAGATGATTCTGTACTGAAAGAAGCGGTGTTCTTGTGAAAACAGGAGTAAGATTGCATGGTCTGGCTCCTACGTGGTCACTGTGCACAACAGCTAGATGCCAAAATCATTCAGCAAGGGCTGAGGAAGAACCTACCCTGCAAGGGCACTGTACAAGGTTACCAGGAAAAAGTATGCGCTGACTTTCTTGGGCGAATGTTACCAGGAGAAGGAGGTAGCAGGTGCCTCTGTAGATCCTCAGACTTCTGCCTTTGAAGGATACTACAAGCAGCCCTCAATACCTGCTCAGATCAGTCCTGCAGTGGGTATGCTCTCAGAAGTAGTGGAAATGGCAAGTGGACGTGTGCAGCTACATAAAAGTGATGGGTGAATATGGCTAAGATACAGATGTCCCATCTGGCAACCCTCTGCCACCAGTGAAAACAAAAAATTAACATTGTCACTTCAGTTTAAAGACAGAATTACATACATAGCGAAAAACACTCTCTATGGAAGCCCCTTACAAAACAGCCTTTGGTTTCCATGAGAGGATGAGCTTACTTGCAACTTAAAAAAATGTGTTAAGATGAAAGTTGCTACCTGCTTGTAAGATGTCTTTTGCTACCCTCTTCCACAGTAGCAACTCAGGTGAAAATGAAATGTCCCCATACACATTGTACATGATCAATAAGTTATAGGTCAAGATGGCAGACATTAGTGAAATAATGATTAATTGATAAAGAAAATATTTTCAAAAACTTTCTGCTCTTCCAATTTTTTATTTATTTTTCTTACAAATAAGTCAGTAGTTGAATGCTGTAAAAATGAATATTTTCTTCAGAATCTGATTACCTACTTTGTGTTTTTCCAGCAGGTTGATGTAACTGGCTCTGGCTCTAGAAGACAGCACAGCCTTTGATCATCTCAGTTCCTTCATTATTACCTGAGGGAGCCATCAGGAACTCTCTCTCATGTCCAAAAATTATCTAGCCTATCTTATTGGATTTCTTTATTCAGAGAATTAGTTTTCAGAATTATTCATATTTGTTAAGAAGAATCACTGGCACTACATGGTTAGGTTTCCCCTGAGCTATGTCAGCTCACAACCTTGCAAGGTGTTCAAAATGTACATCTCCTGCTGTGTAACACATCAGAGCTGAAAGCCCCTGCTGCCTCTTGTGCTTAGAGAGACTCAAGCAATATCCCCAAATTCAGATGATGGTAGAACATGGCAAGATAAGATATTTGGCTGCTCTACCCCTTCAATTCACCCAGCTAGCGCTTCAAGAGGCTTAAGACCTTCTACAAATGTTCCTGAAATGGATCCTACCAATTTGGTCATGGCACTTCACTCAACAGAGGTTTATTATTTGCAGGGGGCAAAGCCTACAGGGCTGGGCCTTCTGCTTGGCACCAGTGGGAGCAGCCAACTCCTCACAAATAACATTTCTTTAACAGTACAAATCACATTAGACCCAAATACATGGATTATTGGATGTTTTTTCTAGTGCCCACAAATTGATCATGACAAAAGACTATCAGACATTTGCACTTTTCTATTTCAAGAAAGAGGACACAAAAGGTGAAGTCTTCAGCTACAACTCAAGATTTGGAGGACATAAAGTTCTTGCCACCCAGCTGTGCACCCTGAGCCTCTATGGCGCTGCTACTAAGTACTCATCCACCCCTTCCTACTGCCAGGACACTTGTCCTTCACCTTCAGTGCAATTCATTTAGCTGCCCAGGACTAAAGAGTTTTCACCAAACCTGTCTCCTCAAAAATCCATGTTCTTTTACTAGTCCATATCAAAATTATTATTTCTTTGATGAGCCATTGTACCACCACTTGCTTCTATGTGGTCTACTTCTCTAACATCCACACCTTTTCTTTTCAACCTGGGTTCAAAAGCCACTTTTAGCAGGGTGACACAGGAGGCCCCTTGTTTGTTTTCCAACCCTAACAAACATCCTGTATGCCCTTGGGTCATGCAGCCACTCTCAGCCTCCTCCTGTTTACACCAGTATAATACATGACTTGTCACGCTTTGCCTGCTGCAACTTCTCTCTATTCTGGATATCTTTCTCCCTTTTCTCCCTCTCTCCTTTGTAAACTAACTTGCACACACCCAATAAACTGCAAGGATGTTGGCTTCCTGAAGCTCCTGAGATAAATAAATAAATAAATGATGATTAGATGGTACAGGGCTAAGCAAAGGCAGTTTTGTTTCTCAGCAGGTTTGTGTGAGCTGTTTCTGGTTTCAGTTCACATGGGCTCTTTCACCTTCTGAGTTTCTCTTTGACATTCAGGTTTCTGCCTTTTTTTCTTCCACCTGAAGAAAAAAAGATCCAAACCAAAAAAAAAAACCCCAAAACAAAAAATGGGCTTGCTCAAAATCCACACTGTCTTTTTAAAGTTAAAAAAGCTCTTAACTCTAGAATGGGACCATTTCTAACCTGACAGTTTCTTGTTTGTTCAGTACTCAAAGTCCTGGTACTAGGCTGTTCCTATTAAAAGTAGTTATGCTCAGAGCACAAGGACATTAGTGCACGTACCTGCCTGTCATCAACCAGCTTTGCTTATGACTAAAAACAGAACATGTACAAAAATAGAAGCACTAAAATTCATCCTAAAAATGAAATAGTTACAGGGGAGACTACATAACTTCATGCTGGGGTTCTTCATGGGACAGATGTCATTACCCTAATAAAGAAAAAGCTGACATCAGTACAAAGACCTATGCACAAGCTCTGTTTGGCAGAACTCTTGTCTTTGGTGTGTTTTCATTTTATTTTGATTTTGCATCAATGTTTAATGCAGCTGCTACTGTTCTGCACACAGTTAAGTGTAGGTGCAAATTAAGAAGCATAATTAATTGCTCATTAATGAGTTTTTGCAGAGGACTGGACTCTAAATGCTAATCTGTTTCATAAAGAATGCCAAATGATACCCACACTGTTTACCTACTTCTCCCTGATTTCTGTTTAGCACACGATCGGAAGAATTTGGCTTTAATGCTAATTAACGCCTTCAATTAGAGCTCACAATGTATATTAAGACTCGGCCATTTCAATTTCATGATGAACCCATACACAAAATTTGCTGATTCTACAGTAGTGAGAACAATCTGTATAAACTACATTTCCATTTATTTTCCAGCCCAAAATAAGCCTGTTTCCAAAACTGAGTCTTCTAACCCTTTGTATCTCCACGGCTATGTACGTCTGTCGTCTTTTCCGATCAACAAAATAACCAAAACAGCAACCCAAAGCACAAGCAAACAGTTCACCAGTGCACAGAGGTGCGAAACCACAGAAGGAAATGGGCAGAAGCAAATGAGTGGAGCGAGGAGAAGATGCTAGGGTGTTTCTCCCTCTCCCTCCTGCCCTCTCCTTCAGCTCAGTGACAGAGGGACCTGCTCGTTTGTAGACAGGCAGAGTGAGATCACAAGACACAGAAGCGAAGACACTTGTGCAGAATCCTGTTAAAAGGCACATTTCCCAGTTCCTCTGTTGACTGAGTGAGAGATGCTGTGTAGCACCAAACCAGGCCTTGCCTACCTAACAGCAGCTTTGTGCTGAAAAGGCTGCACTCCAGGAACAAGCTAAGCACATCAGGGAAACACTCAAACTGGACCAAGTCCTTTGGCCAGCACCATATGTTTTTCTCAAACGATGGTCATGCTTCCTCAGGCCTTTACTGCCCATACCACCGAGATCACCTTTTGCCACCTTTTTTGTGGGAACATTTGCACGTGACACACAGCATTTATAAAGCAGTGTACAAAGAAGTCCTGACAGCACAGGTTCTGCTCTGCTCTTGCTGCCACAGAAAGGGAGGACCAAGCTGCTGTCCCAGCATCTATTTATCAAAGCAGTTTGTGCACGTTTCCAGCTAGAGTCCAGCACTGCTACTTCGGGCTCTCCTTGTGAGCCATCTTCTCAATTGACATTGCTTGCTGCTGGCTGGGAAGTTTACAATCTGAGCATCTAGACCTATCAGTAGAGCATTTAGCCAAATTATTTATTTTGCTTGTGTTTTGTTTGGCTCTCCTCCCCAGTGAGATCAGAGATAAAGCTTATTTACTACTTGCTGCTTGCCCTGGCCAGCTGAGGAACTGGGCTGGAGTGAAAGCAGCTGCTTCTGAGAAGCGTGCATGGCTTGTGCTCATTCTCAATTCCCAGTGAGCAGGATCCTTCAGCGGTGATGGAGTAGCTCTGAGATTCAGTCTATCTGTCACTGCTCGACTGTTTTACTGAGCACACAATGCACTGATGGGCAACATCACTCAACTGCAACAAGTCCAGCTACAAAAGCAAGTAGCAGCAATTTGTAGCCTCAATGCAGCCATTTAATCATTCCCAACACTTCCCTAGTTGCCACTCTGGATAAACTAACTTGAGAATTAAGAGCAAATATTTGACTTCTTTCTCCCCTCACCCCCCCATAATTTTACACAGCCCTGTTTAGACTGTATGGTACTTAACAGGAGACCTTTGCCCTTCAGTTAAAAGCTGTGACCAGGAAATCCCACCTCCTCTTAATGAGCTTTTTTGTTCAGCTTATAGGGAGGGATTTGCACTCCACTCTTCCACTACAAATGCTTTGTCTGCTTGGCTTTTTTTATTCAGCTGATGAATAAAAAAAGCAAACGCCAAACTCTACACATGTTTCAGTCTCCATTAAGACAACAAAGAGCTCTAGATGTATGTCCTAGCAACGGCAACAATTTTTTTAAAAGAGTGAGAAGAAAGAAAACATGGTCATTTAAGCTGTAGTACTTTCCATAGCTATTCCTTAGTGCTTTTGTCAAAAAAGGTATACACTTTTGACTATCAAAATACATAGCTGAAGGACAAAATACATAGTAAAAGGACAAGACAGCATTTTGGGAATCAATATTATGCTTTTTTTCCTATTAAACAATCATACCAGCAGCCCAAGCAATGGCCTTTGTCAAATTTTTTACTTGCTTATGTCTTTTGACCACATGCTGAGACCTCTCGTACTCCAGTGGCCTTGGAAGTGTTTTCCCCCTTTTTTTTTCTATATTCCTCAGAGAGCTCTTGGCTTCCTCTAATCTCTTGTTCTTTCCTTCTAATCACTGTGTACACTTAATAACGATAGACTGCAGACACCAGCACCAAGCTATGAATGGACAGAAACACAGAGGATTAAATGCAGTCACAACAAGAGATGATCCTGCAGGAATTTCAAGATATTTGAAGTAGATGGAACAAAACAGATTCCAGCAGAGTGACTGAGAAAGCCTCACTTTTCAGAGAGCAAGACTAAATCCTGTGCATGCCCCTCCATGCACAAAAGTCCAGCAGGAATGATTCTCCAGCCCATTACACAGCCACGTGCTGGCTGTACACTGGTGGCTTGCAAGGTTGCTTAAAATGAACCTGGCAGAATGGACAGGGAGACTTGGTTATCAGGGAGCATATAATAGAGTATATTAAGAAAACTCTGCTGCAGGAGAAGGATAAGAGGCCTTTTTGATGCTGGGCCTTATTCTGGCTGTGCAGAAGTTGACAGCTTAGAGAAATCAGACATCTGAAAAATCCCTTACTGTAATAATTCCCAAGCCTTTTGGGCTAGTTAGTGAAAGTCAACCCTCAGTGCCTCTTATGGACCACCAAACATCCATAGCATTTACTATCGCACATGAAAGCTCAAGCAAATCAGCACCAGTTATGTTACTAGGAGATCCCTTGGCATCAGTGCTTAGATCACGTGGAGGTGACGGACCCAAAGGAATCCTTGCCCTAAACTGGTATCTCTGGGATGCATGTGGCAGCCTGTGTGGTTCACCACACATAGTTCAGGAAAAGTCCATGTGTACATGGTATGGTAGCTTCAGGGGAGATCAATCCAATGAGCCTTGGTTCATGCTCAAATGTGGTAAACTCAGCTACAAAAAAGAAAAGTGCTTTAAAAAATTACAAGGTAGAATTGACTCTTTGACTCGTTATAGGTGCCAGATATGTGTATGGTAAATGTTAGCTACTCTGCAAAAGGGCTCGCCTGTCTGATTTCAGTACCAACAGTTCTTTTCCCAGATGTGCTCTCCTAAAATTTAAGATTCAAAATTAGGTTTTCTTGTTGCAATCCCCACACTGCCAACTCAGATCTTCAAATATGAGTCTAACATAACTGACCTGATGTCAAAATAAACATTATCCAAAGGATTTTAGAATACTCCACATCAGCATCTTTATATAAAAAGAAAATCAAAAAAATGTTTCTACACTATGGATAGAAAAAACTGGATGAAAACCTACCATTTATTCTAATGAGGGATTTCTGGCTGCAAGTGTTATTTCAGGGTCCTGAACAGTATTTGCTCTATGTATGTGATCAGAGCTGCTAAAGAGGGAAGTCTTCAAAGGGGATGGGAGAAGAAAGAAAAGGAAGAAAGAAAAGAAAGAAAGAAAATTTCAGTGGTTTTCCCCCAACACCTCTTGGGTTGCTTCTTTACTGGTGGCTGTTTGCAGCTGCCAAAACCTTTTGCGCTTCTCATGGGAGAAGGACACCATTTCAGCAGGATCCCTGGGGGATGTCACACGTGTGCTTTGCATGTCCCTGTACTATCAGTCCCCAGAGACTATCCCTGTCACCCTCAGGCTACAGAAAACTACTGACCTCAGGCTAAATCCTAAAAAAAAAAGAAGCAGCTCAGTGCTGTACATTGTCATGTCTACCTTTTACTCCTTGAAATTGGAAGCTGGAGTCAAGCCCCTAGGCTCACAGACAGTGCTTTGGAAGACCTAGGACCCAAACCCTGCGCTACACAGGCATCTGCTTAAGAAAAGTTGAAGACTGCTTTGCTTTACACATTTTGCTTTCAGTTGGTTGGGCTGGACCTCTTCAGTCCAGCTTTCATATCCCCAGCCTTCACCTCAAGGTGGAGACCTACAGTAATGCCTTCAAAACCTGTCAAAAAGCAGCAAGAGAAACTGCTCCCTGGTTTTCCCACAACGATGGGAGAACTCACCCAGCAACCTGTGCTAGTTTTGGTTTTCTATTCTGTTACTGGGCAGAAAATAATGCATCTCTTATTGGAGAAGAATTTGACTTAAAAGAAGAAGGATTTACAATTCACTTTGTAATTGGACCTACTTCACTGCCAAATGCTCCAGACACCAGAATTAGTTTTATACCTCTCACATTTTACTGCTTCTTGAATTTTCATACTATCTGGACAGTGTTAAATCTTGCTGATGAGGGATGGATGTTGCTACCCCCCCAAGAGCATACTTTCATCAGCACAGTTTCATCAGGGAGTCCTATCAGCAGACATAGAGTGTGAAAGTGGAGGCAACCAACCCCATCCCCCTGTTTCAAAAGAAAATGCAAACTGCCATGGCATTCCTACCAGCCCAATCATGGACACTTAGCAAATATCAGCCTCTACTTCTGTATTTTGGTTGTACACCGCTGGAAGATAAACACACACTAAACTTCTTGGCACCTCCCAAGATCACAATGTTTTGCACACTCCTGGGGGCAGAATTGCAACTGTCCTGAGAAGCTGAGGCTCCAAGCCTGCTTCAGCTGCCTTCAAGATGAGATGTTTTCAACAATTTTAACCCTAGCTACATTTTACCATAGTCCACAGCCCCTAGAGGAGAAGCAGTTACGGACCACAGTGTTTTCAGGCCAAGTATTCCAGGAATCTGAGCAACAATTAATTTATACCCTGCTGCGGCTGTAGATCATGAGCTCCTGCACTTGTCATCGGTGGTGTAGAGAAGCACAGACGGGAAACTGGGTGACCACCCAGAGTCTGCTTAGTGCTGTTTGGCCCAAGATCTGACAACAATCAAGCACTTTTCCAGATATGAGTCTAGAAGATGAAGCTCCACTGGGCCTTGCATAATGTTTTCAGTACCCCTCAATTACACACACTTTCTCACATACCTACTTCCATAAAATCACTAGCATCCGCATCTCTGGCAGAAAGTTTTGTAATGAATTTTTTTTTAATATACTTTCAGCTGTAAACAGCAGAAAACCCCCTTCAGGCACTTCACTAGACCTTTTATCTGTATGCAGGAAAAAGAATTGATTGATTTTGAAGTTAAACGTTGGCATCTGCTGTTATTCAAAACCAGGACCTTGGATACAGTCATCCGCCATGCTTTCAGCTCAGCCACCAGTGTGCTGCAAATGAAGACAAGCTGTTGTCAAATGAGAAATGCAAAATAGTCAATCTGTTTGTCTGTTTAATGTAACTGGGAACATAAGCTGCTAAAAATGCTACCATTCTGCACTGTCAGATGGGAGACACTCTCCAACAAACGAAAGCCTAATGACCCATTTTACTCAGGCGCTCTGGAGTTCCTCCTAATGGTATTTTCCATATGCACTTCAACATGCTTTTAACTGAAACTGCAAATGGTACTATTTTCTATCTAACACAAGCGTGTAATCTGTGTAGTGGGTTTTTTTTTTTTTCCTCTGGCACCATGAAGGAATGCTGATGTTCAAGGCGTCTTGAAACAGTGAGCATATTGCTCAAGCATCTGATGCTCATCTTCTCTTTACACCTGTCATTGTACTGTATTAAAGGAAAAAAATCAAGTCATTAACCATGATAGATATGTTTTTAATAAGAAAGTGTTGCGCCTCACCAGGCAGATAAATAGCAAGTCTTAAGATATCTTCAGAGCCCAAGCATACAATTACAGAATAAAGATAAATATGCTGGGGACTCTTCAAAGACTGCTATAACTTGTAAAGATTGGGTCCCTATCAATTACCTAAGCTGCACTTCTCTAAGAATTTTCTAGCATTAAAATTGCTAATTTGACTTCTCCTCTGAAAGTTCTCCATTCCCCACAGATAATTGTGTGTGAAATGTTGCCTAAACAAAATGGTGATTTGGCCAAGAAAATAAGCGTGCTCCATTTTCAAGTCAAAAATCAGTGAAAGGTAATGCTGGTGTTGCCAGAACAGGGTGAGAAGAAACTCTGGAAAAACTTGCTCATTTTATTAAATATTCTTGGGGGAGGAAGGGGTTTGGCTCATAAGTAGAAATTTCATGAGTCTGCTTTCAAACCTCACAGAACAAGGTGGGGTTCTTTTTGCAAAATATGATAGCATTTAGACTCTCTTCAGAAGTAGCGTAGTACCAACCAGCCAGTGCTGGGGTTGCTTTCTCCTTAGAAAATGCAGCAGCCCCACAGTCTGTTGGCATGCTCGCAGGATGTGCTCCTTTAAGCCACTGTAGTCGTAGACCCAGCTTTATCTTCACTCATGCTGTTATCACATTGATATTTTTGTTAATTACTGACACAAGAAATGCTCAGTCATAATCATCAGATCCTTGGAAATTCTCTACTGCACTGAACTGTGCCCTGGTGCTGGAGGGTGCCTGCTCCCTTCTGGCTCCCTTGCCCTCAGGGTGCTGACAGCCTTGATTAGCAAACCCCCCAAAAAGCACTGAACATCTTCAGGCACTCCCTTTCTCCCTGCAGAAATTAGGATCCTACTCATTCAGATTCCTCTCCACCCCCCAAAATACATGACAGTATCTTTTCCCCATGAGGTTGTTTGCAGCCTAACATACTGCTGGTGGGGCCAGAGGGTGCAAAGCGAAGAGACCAAAGCTTCCCTGGGGAGGAGCAGCCAGGGATGCTGTTGCAAGTGATGCCCGTTCTCTGACCACCATGGATGGACCCGTTGTCAGCATGACTTCAGAGGGTACCACTGAGCTGCACTGCACACAGAATTCAGTGCTACTTAACCTTTTGGAGAAGTGTTAGAAAACAAAGGATGTAATTATAGCTTAAAATAGTGGGGACTAGCAGTCTGCAGTCATGTGTCAATGCTTGGGATTTGTGTTCTCAGGAGAGAAAGAGAGCAAAAAAGGAGAAGGAGCAGGTGCAAAAGTGAAAGATAGAGGAAGAGAGTATTTAATGCAGGGGGTTAATACAGCAGCCAGTCATCTCCAGGATTAGAGATAAATTTAATATGATCTTGGAATTATCTACTCAGTAACCAAGTAGATATTAGTACATCCAAAAAAATGGATTTCCTTTATTGTAAAGGGTCTGGTACCTAAGAGATTTCAGGCTAGGAGAGGGGAAAAAAAAAAAAGCTATTCCTCTTTGCTTGCTGTATGCCTCCCTCCTGTATGTATAACACCCCCCAAACCCTACATAAACCCCAAACCAGGCCTTTCCATCACAGATCAAAAGTCACGCAAGTAGTGTTGCACTGCAGCTTCCTGAATTATACTTGGCCTCTGAATAATAAATAGGGAATTTCTCGAACCACAGGCTCATTAATGAGCACTAATTCAGAACTGATGGCACAATGTTCAGTAATTTAAGCAATGTAGACAATGAAGGTTCTCAACTCTGGTACAAAGAGTGACCTACAGAATCTTGTGGAATGAGTAATTACAGCTAATATCCATTTCAGCTTCTATTAGAACATCCAATAAAACAAGGTCATGACAACAGGCAAGGATCACATCCCGGCAAGCATCGCAGTGGAGAGAGACAGAGTCACCCTGGAGCAGGTGGATGGTTCCTATTAGTTGGGCTCCTCGATGAATAAGGATGCTGACAGCTCCCTGGAGAACTGCAGGCGGCAGGCGGTGGTGCAGCGGCAGTGTATGTGGCTCAGGGAATACAGGGATGGTTTTCAAGAGCACAGAGGTTAAGGCAGGGCTGGGGTTTACTTTCACACCCATAACTGCTCGAAGGGCAGACCATGTCCTGCAGGCTTTTTTTTTTTTTTGGTCCTTTCAGGTAGTTTGGTATTAACATATAGAGGGAATCATTCAATGAGTTAATAACTGAGGAAGGACCCACAAGAAGTTGTAACAAAGGAAAAAGTTGATGGATAGAAACAGAACAGCAATGGGTACTTGTGGTATGAAAAATAGTTGAGTGAGCAGCAGCAGAGCAGAATTAAATGCCTGGAGAGTTTTCTACTTTGTACAGATGAGCCTTATTAATTCCTAAGAGAGGATGAAGAATATGGTCCAGAGAGGAAATAAAGAAATGATCTGCATTTTTTTTTGAGTATATCAAGTGGCTATTAAAAACAGTTTGTCAGTCCTCAGAAGACCTCCTGGTGCTTTTAAAAAACTGAAGACATATTTTCTCCCCCCTAAATGTGCTATAATTTCAGTCTTAAATGCAGTTTTTGAGTGATACTATTCAACTTTAAAAACAATATTCAGACAACACAGGGCTATTCAAAGTGATCCCCTCCCAGAACAGTTCAGAGGCTGGACATAGTTTATTGCAACTGTCCAGGTAATACTGAGAAGCTCTGAGGAACTTGCAACCAGAGCTCATTGTCTAACAAATACAATTCACAAGAAAGAGTTGTCAAACTCATAAAAAAAAATCAACTCTGTTGGCTGTTTGGTCCTTACAAGAGTTCATTGTGTAGCTAGAGAGATGCAGTGTGGATGTGCCACAAGCTCTGCTGCCAGAGGAGTATTTCCTTTACCCTAGGGAATAGTCTGGTGGGCAAAAGATGGTCCAGAAACATCAGGGCTTGATCTCTGCTGATCACTGTGGTTGCAAACAGCCAGAAAATGGTCAATATGCCTCTAAACCACAGTTGTGGCTCTTAAATGATGATAGAGAAATATAGGTACCACTGTGGCCAGCTTTGGGTGCTTGTCTATATCCCTTACCTTTGAGGCTTTGTATGTCCTGCTCTGTGTGTGACTTTGGACCTACAGAGAGGTCCCATGGAAGGGACACATCATGCACTGCCAGGTGTGAAACACCTTGGAAACATGTGGGGCTTGGCTCAGCCCCTACAAGGTCTTCAAGGCCTGTGACAAAATGGGAGAAAAGGCTGTATTTCCCCCAAGAATTAGAAGTCACTAAGTCCTTGAGTGGAAATGAGAAAATACATATTTTTTTCATTAAAACCAGAAGAGAGCCTTTCCTTTTGATGGCGAAATTATGCCCCAAAAGGCATAATCACTTTTACACTGTACCTACTATGTTTCGGTAATGGTGCTCCTCTGGCAGTAGCAGGGTTTGGACAAAAGGTTTGATCTCCCTAGAGGATTGATTAAATGCCAGATTTTGGCAGCTAAAAATGCACTTTGGTGCCTAAGTCCCTGTCGTGGAGGCTGACCCCAAGCACTTCTTGCACTACATAAACCCCAGCATCAAAATCCACTTAAAGGAAGTATTCCCACTCACATCCCATGTGTCCATCTACCAGTCTTCATTTAAACATCATTTCATCCACTCGCAAAACAGCTGCCCCAACTTGCTGGTAGATCCAGCAGGAGAACAACCCTCACTGAACCACATGGAAAAATCCTTCTTTTCCGTACATAACAAATCTACCTCCTAGAAAGCTGCTGGAGGACATGGCAAATAAGAAGGAGGGCTGGAGCAAGGAAACCAGGTTAGGACTAGGATCATGGTGGAGGCACCAGCCCTAGCCTCAGCAGCAGACCCTGGGCTGCCCCACGTTACCATCCTGCTGCTAGCACAGAGCTGCACTCCTATGTTCAATTCTGTTGACTTTGGTAATGTTAATTGAGGTAGGGTTTCCAGGATTGGTCCTAGGGTTGCTGTAGCATCAAATTAATGCCAGCAATTTAGATTACCTTCAGCTATGGTAATTTCCATACTGGCTTGAGGAATTTTTCCTGCATCACTTGAGAAAAGTACCTTTGAAAGCTGTGCTTTTTTTTTGTAATCTATTGAGTAAGGACTTCTGCTTTCTGTTAAAATGTGCTGATAGATATTTCTTTTCTGTTTAAGGGACCTTGGTGAATATCAGGTTCACAGCCCAAATGATTGTTTAGTAAGTAAACTGTTTCTCCTCCGGATTTTGGTAAATGTTACATAGTTAAAATATTTTATTTGGATTCATACCTTGTTTCAAAGTGTTGCACATAATACCTGGCAGGACCTGAACTTCAGTTAGCTATTTCTCCTTTTTTTTTTTTTTTTTTTTCCCCCATCTTTTTGAAGGAAAACAAGAAGTTGAACATAGCTTCTGACACATTAAGCATGACTACTGGGAAATTAAAACAAATGCTGGTACAATCCGCAGGGGGAAAAGAACCTAAAGTTTGTTTATAAATTTGTTTCCAGCTCCAAATGCATGTCATAAATTAATAGGTCATCAACATACTGTATTTAGCTGGCAGCAAGTAATTTTCTGCAGAGATATGAGACAGAATAAAGCCAAAGTAGGAAATTGGCTGAAAGCAAGGCATTTTGAGTACTTTGTAAAATTCATACCAGACAACTTCAAGCTCCAACAATATGGAAAAATCTCTTCTGTTTCTGCACTTAACTCCAAGGATTTAGAAAACTGGACTAATAATGCAGATACCCAGAGGTTAAAAGCCTGGTGCCATAGCTGGAACACACACCCAGCTTACATCACGTGAGTATCTGGATAGTTGGGAAACATGGGGTTCTGGGCTGGGGTGCTCTCACTAAACACCAGCAATGCAAACACACTCAAACCAGGAAAATTTGTTTCAAAGCAACTAGAATCACAACCTCCTAGCCTCAGTTGGGCTGGCTCCTGCCAGCCTAATGCAGATGAGAACAATCATTTTGTTAATAGGTTTCATTTTGTTAAGAAGTTACAAAATACTCTGTGGTCCCAACTGCAGAGCTGTGTCCAGTACCTTGGAAAATTATGGATTGAGCTGGGTGGGAAGCAGCACGGTGTGGATCAGGCCCCAGCAGCCTTGTCACAAAGCACAACTCTCTCATTTTGAGAGAGATTTTCTCCAAGATTCAGGTAATTAAACACCTCAACTTAAACACACATGGAAACTGCAATACTCCCCTCTACAGACATGTCCATACACAGTGCAAACATAGAACAAAGTAACCTTTGGAGAGTATCAGACCTGGTGTTAGAACTAAATGTATTTCTAGTCTAGACTTGCATTTTCTAGCCTGTAAGGTGCAAGTCACCTGGAGGTGGTGTGAACTGCACGAGGCACAGAGCAACCTTCATCCCTGGAAGCTCCTTCCCAAGGTAATGCCGGAACAGATTATTGAGGAATTAAAGCAAGACATGGCTTTAACAGCCATTGGACTGGCTCTGAAGAGAAAACACCTCAACCAGTCTATATGCAGCCTAAATAAAAGCTTCGTTTGAGATCTGTTGGAGGACAGTGGGAAAGAAAGGCTCCAGGGCCAGGCAGGTAGAGGGGGTATCAGCAGACCTGCCTGCTCTGTGCTTCATTATCAGCCTTTTTGTTTTCCACAATGTTAATATCTAGCATTTTATATATATATTTTTTTATATATATATATATATATATATATATATATGTATGTATCATGCTTTATGTTTCTTTCGGAGATGGAACAAGGCAATATTATCTTTGAGAAAATGCAGACCCTAACTTAGTCTCCCCAAAGGAAAATTACTGACTTGAGCAATTCCTGGTAGTTATCCAAATAGCCTTGTCAAATTATTTAAATACCACATTGTGATATTGTTGAAGTTGGTACCAAGTTACTCTTGGCAGAAACAAGTCACTGGCAGGTGCTGAGTAGATGAGCTGTTACTGCTCCAGCTCTCTCTGTCAGCAGCACAGCTGGCTGCTGCCAGGGATTTTAACCAGGGAGCTCTCCAAAATGCCCTCCAAAAGGGTTACCCTTCCTAAGGGGCTCTAGAGTGGTTTGCTTTTATCTCTCAGAAGCTGGTTACTTCTCTGTTCTTATACCGGAGCAATGCCACTGGGGTGGCTGGGAGGAAAGCATCATATAGCTACATTCAGCACAAACTCCACCCACTAAAGAAGAGCTTTCTCTTCTGTCTTAAAACAAATTCTGTATGTAAATCTCCAGAGGGGGGAAAAAAAAAAAAAAAGAAATTTAGGAATTTACCTGCTCTATACTAAAAGGAAGGGAGGGTAAAAAAAACCTTTGGCTTATGCATTTTTCATTATTTGGGACCCACTCTACTGATGTATGCTTAATGCTTTCGTCTCTGCTGTAATTTCAATTGGAAAGTTGTTTAAAATGCAAGAGCCTAGTGGTAAGCCACATACACTCTTTCAGAAAAAAAGTTCATATCTAGGGACACACTGACTCTGACTGTCCAGCCACAGCCTGAGGAGGGACAGTGGTGGAGGAAGCATGGGACAGATTGCTTGTCTCAGACTTTGAAATTCAACTCTCAGCTCAGGAAGATCACAGATTTCATGTATGGAATGGGGTATCCACCACACCTACCCCAGGGCAGCAGTCCTGCAGGGCTCCTGTGTCCCCATAAGAGGTTGGAGGAATCGGGGGAACCCAGCGGTTACACACCAAACTCCTGCTGCCACAGCACTCGCAAGCAAAACCCAGATGAATGCTTTAACAACCTCCCTGTGCGGCAAAGAGGGTGAGAGTCCCTGGCAGCAGCCTCCTGCTGCATAAGTGTGCACGAAGGGATCAGATCGGGCTCTGGGAGCTTGGCTGGGCAGCTAGGACCTTGGACCTGTTAGATCATTTAGCCCCCACATCCTTTAAGAAAACTTTCACCCCCACAAATATCTTTTCAAAGGTTTTTTTCCAGTTGGGCTGTAAATGTCTCCAGTGATGTTTTTTATACCACTTCCCTTGGGAAACGCTACCTTTCTCTAACAGACCTCAGTAAGAGACTATCTCCTGCTATTCAGCCAGCATTTGCTTTGGCTCAGTTTTATGCCATTACTCTTAGTTGTATCTTCATGTACCACGCTGACATGCTTAGTATCATCCAAAAATTTTTGAGAGTTAGAATTTATATTACCAAGACAAGCAAAAGGAAGTAAATAGAAGAATTTCTTTCTGTGGATATTGCCTTCTGCAAGAAGGCTACACAGAACAAAGCCACACTCAGGGAAGAAATTAGTAAACAAGCAAAATGAAACAACAAAACGAAGTTACAAAGTTTCAACTTTGTCACTTTTCAGTTAAACTGGGATGACAAGATTGTCACTTTTCTTCTGCCCACCTTTATCCTCAGGGAAATTATTTTAGTATTGCTGCTCAACAGATTTCACTTTAGGCTCACGAAGAATGACTATGGCACAAATTCTTTTCTGGACTAAATGGTTACAACCACATTGACTTCTGTATTTCCAGCCAAAAGCTTTCCTCTGCATTTCAGTCCAAAGATGCCTCCTAGGTTACAAGAGACAGCACTTCTCATCTTAGAGCAGCATACCAGCTCCACAACTCCATCTTGTCATGCAAACTAATTATTTCCACCCTTCAAAGGTCTGAAGGTCTGAAATCCATATTATGTGTTTAAGTGCAATCTTACTGAAAGGGTCCAAATCTCTCTGTCAAAAAACTCTTTCTTTCTCCAGAAGCTCATAGAGAACATGTCTAGCTTGTGCTTTAGTGAGGTGAATGCAGACACAGACTTAAATTAATATGTCTGAGAATAAATTATTTCTAGAGTGTCTTGAGCCAGCATCACATGAATAGATTACCATGAAGCCCTATGGGAAGCAATAATTCATCTGAAAATCACAGCTGAAATCAGGAAAAAATATATGAAAGCTGAGGCTAACTATCCAGCCTCTTACTGTCAGCAGTGACAAGTTCTTTGCAATCTGCAAAATACCTCAGAAGCATTGTGGGCCACTGTGTCCTCACAAGATCCTGGTTTACTTTATTTGGCTGGTAACAATGACAACTTACAGCACCTCACCAGCCAGCAAACACCCTCTAAGGGACTGGTAGGGCAAGGAATGCCCAAAACTATTCCTCGTGTAGATGAAAACAGGAGGTGCCCCACATCAGCTCTACTTCCAGCACTAGGAATGGAAAGCCATGTTGTAGCTTTCCCTGCCTGGGTCTTCCCCCAGTGCTTCGGCAGAGCCCAGGAGGTGGGAGCAATGCTGCCTCCAGATTCACAGGGAGAAACTGCACCAGCTGTACACCCACTTTTGGAATAGAGACGGGGGCTTTTCTACACCTTTCTTTGCCTTTGATGGGAAACAGCAGGGTTGGTGCCACCCTCACTTCTCTTTTAAACAGGTGCCAAGCTCCATTAAATCATTTCAGACATTTTAATCACAGTCAAGAGACTTTTCAGGTTGTATTACAGTGGGAAAAATACCACTTAAATTTCACCTCTACTGCCCAAATACCACTTAAAATTTAGAAGTCATTGCATGACTTTTGTCACTAAATAGAGAATTTTCTTCTAATTCAACAGAATAAACTGTTGAATAATAAACAGCCTCATAGTGAGAGAAATGATAATCCTCTGCTGACCCAAGAAGAAACACACTCTTGCAGCCTACCTGGTGGCTTAAATTTTCCTACTCAAAATCACATAGGTGAGACCACAGAGGAAATCTCAGTCTGTACATAGAGGTTTTACATTTTGCCTTCTGTGCTCTCATCTCGCTACACATCTGTGTAAGTCTACTTAAACTCTAGAATTAACAAAAAAAAAATAATTTTGTTTTCAGGTTTGCACCTTGATCAGACCTCATTCCTTTCTTCTACATCCTCCTCTTCCTTTTTTTCTAACCTGCTACAGCTTCAAAACTTGAAAAGAGCCTTTTGCATTTGCCCCAGAGCAGTGAGAGGTGCCTTGGGAGCAGCAAGGCATCATCCTATATTCCAAAAGTCATTACAGCAGCGATGCTGATGTTCTTAACATCTCACCTGGAAAGTCCAATGCAAGATCTTCAGTAACTAACATGCAAAAGTCTACTAGGCAACAGTCAGCTGTGTAGTGTGAATGGCCAAGGTGGGCATTTCTGAGACACAAAACCACCAAAGACAGAAGTGCAGCCTCCTACACGCAGTGATTTCAAACTGCAGAGTGTAAAGGGATGGGAAAGTGATCGTGTGGTTAGTGTGTGGTCGCCCTTGGTCAGAGTGATATGGGGGGAGCACTGTGGTGCATCTGCAGCACCCTCTCCCTGTGCAGCAGTGGTCATGCTCCACCAAAGCAGGGGAAGAGACAGAGACAGGGCACTCCTTTCCCTGCTGTGTAGGGGACAATGCTGTCAGAAGGGGAGATGACCATGTATAAATACATGCCAACTGTCTCTAACGTGGCCAGCTTTGTTAGCCACTGTGGAAAGGCATCAGCAACATGGCCTTCAGCAAGGGCTAAACAAGCTCTCTAGAGACCCTGGCTACACTCTTCTGTTGTCAGCCTGGGATGAAGCTCATTTCGCTTCATCCTAAATATGATTATGACTTGAGCAATGAGACCAAAGCCATCTTGAGTACATCTCCAGGTGGCTGATGATGTGTCTTCTGCTTGCAGTACAGACATGCACAAAGAAAGAAGCTTTACCTGGTCTCATTCTGTCATCCTGAATCTGACCTTCTCTTAGCAGCCATAACTGACAAAACTAAATCTGACTTAGGTACCTGCATTCAGAGTTCAGCTTGACACCTCAATCCCTTTGAGATGCAGAACCCAGGTACTTGGAAATGAGCCTAGGAAAAACATCTGCTTTCTCCTGAATGCCTACCTAGGAAAAGATACGAAATTAATGTCAAAATCAAAGCTACACAAAAACAAATCCCCTAAACCAAAACCCAGACCTTTCTTACAGACTGCACTTAATCAGCAGGACACTTCACACATCTACAGACAGGGTCCAGCCTTGTGAAGACATCTAGAAGGTGTCCAGAGCTGCAAAAGCCACATAGTCTACTAAGACTTCTTCAGTGGTTTTGGAAAGACATTTGTGTATCCAACTGGAGTTTAAGTACTTTGACACTTTGAGAAAACTATCTGAAGGTCCTGTGGCTGCTGCACTTGTTATAACAGTTAGTAGAACTTCCCCCATGTAAATTCAAAATCCTAATATTCGTCTATACAACCCAGCACTACAGTAGTATGGAAATTACTCAAGATGATTCTAGGAAAGATATGATGTCACACGTATTAAATATCTGTGTTTTGTCATAGGAAGTGTTTTCATACACTGCTTTTACAGGGTTTCTACAGCACTTTAATTTTCCTTACTCAGCAAAAATAAATTCCAAACAATACAATACCTCTCTTGTACCAATGCAATCATAACGTCATACAACTTCAGTTTGAAGCAGTTGTTCCACTAAAAGCATTTCCTATTTCATTTGTATAGTCTTAATTAAGGACATGGGTCTTGTTCTAATATTACAAGCAGAATCAAGCAACTGTTTGCTCAGCTACAGCCATAAGAAAGACAAAAAAGGTACATATGTCCAAAAAATAATAGCTGACTATCAAACCAGTCCCAGAAATTAGTTGTGAAATGAAGTGGAATATGTGAATTGTTATGAAAAACAACTAAATTAATTTGCATGGGTAAAATAAATGGTACATGACAGACAAGAGCCACAGAGAGTTATTTTCCTTATTCAGAAGAAATGGGAATGGATATGCACATGCATGTGTGCATTTATGGGTATTTACGTGAGATTTAGTAAAATGTTTAATGAAATCACCATGGTTGTATCCAGTTACACACTGTGGTTTGCAGGCCTAATCCTGCTCGTGTTAGAGGCAATGGAAATAAGAACAGTTGACTAATTATCACTCTGTAAGTGCTCCAGAATATCCATGTTGAATTCTAACAAATTACTAGAACCTCAGGGAAAGAAACAATGCTAATTAAGATGAACTTTAGGTGTAGGACCTAATTAATATGATCTTTACGTGAAATTTGTTCCAAATGAATCAACCTTAAAAGTTATATGAATAAATGCCTTGGGGTGTATAGAGCTAAATAAGTCAAAAAATAAGCAAACATGTTCCTTAAAACCAGCAAGTAACAAATCAAGATATTAACATGGGTGTTATGTGACTGCAAGACATTACTTCAGCAAAGATTCTGATTTGCTTTAACTTTGAACACTGCTGGTGAAATGATAGATGCTGGGGATTGTTTCTTTTTCTAACTGGTACCACACAGAGATGCTGGGGGGAAGAAAAAGTATGGCAAGAATACACAAGTGATTCTTTTGTTTGGAGGGAAATATTGATTTTAAGATCTTGTCAAAAATGATGTGTCAGTCTACTAAAACAAGAACTTAAAACTATGTCTTTAGGCAACTTAAAAGATTTTTTTTTTCCATTTCAAGGAAGGCAACTAGATTCCCAAGAAGGAGAAATTTGTGCACCAAGACCTTTAAAGGTACAACAGAGCATGTATTGGTACAACTCCTGCTTGTGCACCCACGTATGTGTAGGCATCAACGTGACTCAGGTACATGGGGTTAAAAGCAGGGTAGGTAGTAATATTTTGGAAACTGAGGAAGAAAAAGGAAGTTAATCTCAACATAGTATTTCTGCTCTCCTTGAATATAACTGTCCCCATCTGGCTATTTGCAAGAGCCTGGCTGGCCAATACTACCTTCAAAACATCAGCCACCAGCAGTTCGCTGGGGCAGAATCACTAGCCTGTGGGCAATTAGGCTTTGGGCACGTGTGCCTTCAGCCAGTCAGGTAGTGCTGGTTCAGTGGCATTTAACTCTATCAGCTGATCCAAGGGACATGAGATCACAAATTAGAAGATTAAGTTCTCCATGGCACTGACAGGGACATTGGGAAAGGGACTTTCCTAGTTTCTAGGGACTGTTGCTCTAGAAATATTGTTCAATGTTATCTGGAAGAATTATTCTTACTAAACTGGACAAACACTTATTTCTTATAGTCCTGCTGCATTCCCTGTCTGGGGCTAAAAGCTGAGCCTGCTGTGAGGCAGAGCTCTAGACATCTCCTGTAGCACCTATACACCAGATGGACCTAATCCCCTGGCTGAAATCCAGAATCTCTGGGTGAATCCTGATCCCATTGAAACCACTGGCAAGAGTCCCACTGGTTTTAGCAAGGTCACTGCTCCAGCAGAGCTTTTGGGAGACTGTTCCATACAGGATTTTTTTTTTTCCTGAATAAAACTAAGTTGACTGAGTACTAACTTGCTCAAATTATAACAAAGATTACAGCAATGAAGAAAGAAAAAAAAAATTAGTCCACGGGAAAACAAAATAACAATTAACAATTATCCTGTTCTGAGCAGATATAATGAAAATATCAGATGCAGTATATGGAAATACATTAGCATTTTGGCTTTGTCTACTAAACTGGAATTCCTCGCATGCTGACTGACCTCTTGCCCTCCTCCTACTTCTCTTTTTCTCTCTCACCAGTCCATGAGAAAAAAAGAGAAGAGAGAGAGAGACAGAGAGACACAAGACACAGGGGGAAAAAAAAAAGAGAGAAGGAAGGAAGAAAGCATGAGAAAGCAGTAAAGACAGTGAAAGAAAAGAGAAAGAATGAAAGAAGAGTGAATGAGAGAGCAATAGAACAAAAGCAAGCAAAAGTGAGCAGGAAAAAGAGAGAAAAGAGAGAAATCAATGCACTGCCAGTCAGTTTTTTAGGGCTTGTGAAAGTTATGGGGCCCTACATGAGAAGACATTACATTTTTTGATCTGCAGCCAGATTCTTAATGAAATAGGAGGGCAGGAGGGAGGCTAATGTGATTCAGCATCTAAAAGCAAGCAGTTGCATCAATAATCTTTAGCACTGGCACTTGTGCTAAGACAAAACATAACAGAGTTTAGAGACAAGTTGTCAGTGTGATTTGGGGGCCTTTCAGTTATTCAATATAACTCCATTAGGGTTTGGAAGCACAAACAGGTAGCAGGGTTTTGTGCAAGTAATACTCTTAAACCAGTATGTAATTAAAATTGAGCTCTTTGGAGAATAATTCTACTACATATTACTAGAGGTGACCTCTATTTTATCAATCTCTAGTGAATACCACTATTTGTTTTAGCTTTACCCACTTTCAGTCTAACAAACACAACTGTGAAGCAACAGAGGGAAGAACTGAGCCGTGCACACTTGAGCTCGAGCTGTCTTTGACTGTGCTCTCTGTTAAGCTCTCACTTCTATGATAAAGCAGCTTTAGAAGAGAGGTGCATTCACCCCCACTGCTGCCCAACTTCTGATTCACTTCTCTGGGGAAGTCTTTTTAAAATTTATTTATGCAAAAGTTTTTTTACTTTTTTTTTAATGTGCAAAACATGGATAAATGAGGTTAAAGGAAATGTATTTTTTTCCCTTAAGCTGGAATACTACATAAAACTTAGACTGACCTTTAAGGCTAAGCTTTGCAAATCTGACACTGCAAGGAATTTAGATAGGATGAAACTCCCACCAATGAAGATGTCTCACTTGAAGTTAGTCTATGCACGGCTTGATTCCCCCTTAAATCCCTCTCACAGATCACAAGTTCACGGGAGTTGTATGTAGGGCCTTGTCAGGGTCTCCTGCAGGAGAGAAGCTCACTTTGAGGGCTCTGACCAATGCAGTACACTGAAAGAAGAGGTCACAGCCTTCAAGGAAGTGCTCAGGAGTACAAGGAGGTGCTCAGGAGTACAAAGTGTTAGACCATCAGCCAAATATATTGGACTTTCAAAAATCTTTCACATTAGATACTGAGCTTAAACCCATATGGCTGCTGCTCACTGGGCATAGTATGCTTGCCAACAAAAGCACCCAGAAAAAGCCCCGCCCTGTTCTTACAAGAGCACCTTTTCACTACAGAAAAACTTCAGATATGAAGAGGACCTGGGCCATAAGCACTAGAATTTGAGATGAAAAATTAGCTCAAGCTAGGCAAAGGTTATGCTCCTCAAACAATTCAGCAAAGCCTGGACCATTATTGAGCAAGCTGAGAAGCGTATCTATCCAGATGGAAGATGCCATAGAAGAAGTGCTGGTGGCACCGTATGAGCCAGCTTAGTCCCTTGGTAATGATCTCCTAACACCAATCTATGGCAAGCACTTCACTCAGACCAGTTCTCAGACATACAACTTAAGTCTGAAAGGTATAAACTTTTTATTTTATCTCTTTAGATCTCAGCATGTTTGCTTTCTTATAACGTGACCTCCTATATGTAAAAGTGACTCCATGGTTAAGACAATAATTAATTTTGCTGAACTGATACAGAAAGATCTAGGAAAGAGAACAGTGAAAACTACCAGCAAAAGTTGATTTTGCAACACTATTTTCCCCATTCATCTTAAATACTGCATTTTATTGACTGTTCTACATGCTTATTTGTATTAAAATAAGACAGTAAGCAGATTCTGAATTAAAGGAAGAAAATTCAGCTAGTGAGACAGAGTAAGGGAATGTGAATTATTTTATATCCCAAGCATGTAAACCCCCTCACCTCTGTCTCTTATGCTTGTAAAGACTTTATTATTATTTTCTCCTTTTCTTGCCATTAAAATGGTTTGAATTTTCTCCTGATCTCCTAACACAGAACTGTTGCCTGCCTTCTTCATTAATCTTCAGAAATTTCAAGTAATACAATGCCTGGCCTCCACACTCCAGGGCAGGGGCAGTTTAAGAAGGCAAATGTTTTGGGGAGTCAGTTTGAATGCCTAACCCATGTCTTACTGCAGTGTGGTAGAGCCCTGGATGTTTTTGGGATGGCAGGGCGTGTTTTAAACCTCCTTCATGTTTTGCCTTTTTAAATTGTACTAATTATTCCAAGTGCTTTTAAGTTCCCAGGAAGGTCTAAACAATTTTGGCTGTGTCAGGGAAAAGGATTCATACATAATACTAGGATAATATTTGGATAAGAGAATGGTGTCACCACCTGTTCGTATCCATTTGGTGCAACATGCCTGCACCTCCAGCCCTCCTTAAGGAGACTGTCCAGGAACTTGAGGAAAGCACTGCAAAAAAGCTTCAGAGATCTCTAGACTTCACACTTTGGGGAGCTGCACAGCTTGCAACTTTGGTACTTCTGCAGAAAAACGTACAGCAATTAATAACAATTTACAAGGCAGCACAATGTGTGCTAATAAGATACAAAGAGTAGTGTAAACAAGCACAAAAAACATCACATACAGAGAGAAAATTTCCATTGCACAGTGCTGAATATCTCCCCAGACAAAATATTTTTTTCCATATTTTATTTGGAAAAATATCCTTCCAAAAACAAAGACTGTATCAGTTAAGGTGTATGGCCCAAGACCTAAACTGAAAAGAACCAGACTCTGTCCCTGGGTTTATTGGATGCTTAGGGTCTGGTACTGGGTAACCTCTTCACTGGTTAGTGGATGAACCATTGAATAGACCCTTTCATTCCATTGGGGTGATGTGACACAGTATAAGGAAAACAAAGAGAACTGAGTTTAAGCTGGTGGAAAGCTAACGCTCTTTGGAGGGAGCCAAAGCAGTAATAAAAACTGCTCTAATGATTTGATCAGCAAAACAAACTAAAAGCAAAGTTTGGAATTAATGAGAGCTCTAGATCAAAAACAGGAATGATTTTCCTCTCGTTAGTGGTTTTTATCATCAGATGTTAGCATTGTTTGAATGAAATTCATTCAAAGACCTCAAATAAAAGCAGTATTTGGTAAAAGAGACCGTGATTTGGGTCTATTAACAAACAGAACATCTTGCTAAATAATTCCTTTATGCACTATTCAGTAATGATGTAAAGCTGGTGCCTTTCTGCTGCCTCAGTGAAACAGCCTTTAGAAAGATCATTAAACTGGTTTTTTTTGTGAGCCTAGCTGAAAAGAACGACCAAAACGGCTGTTATAAGTTTATATTTGTATTCAACTCAATTAGGCCTTAGGATACAGATGAAAGTCAAGCACGGTTTCCTTCGAGGCCCTTTCAAACAGCTAACTTTCTAAAGAAGCACTTCTGAAAACTGCTTCTGATGAAGACAGACTTTCCAAGAAGCATTGCATCACCACGGCCCGGATCTGACCAATAGGCAGGGAGGGGGGGAGACACTCATAAAAATGTCAATCAGCTGATCCACGTGGATCGCAGCCAGAGCTGCTGCCGGAGACACGCAGCTCATTGTGGAAGGAATTTCAGTACAAATGAAGCCACCACAAATAACAACAAACCCTCCTCCTCTTCTCCCTTTTCCACTGCTCGGGAATCTTCCTGCTGGCTTTCCTTTTTCCCCTTTCCAGGGGGGGCCCCACGTGAAAGAACTTGCCAGCCAGCTGTGGTGAGACAAGCCGCTCTCCGAAATGGTATCGCTGCTGCTCCGTGGGGCTCTCTCCTGGTGACACATGCCTCACAGGAACAGTTGAGGCAGCCTGGCCCTTCCAGTCCCAGCTGCGCTACTGGATTCCCAGGGGGGTTTAGCTGGCAAAAGGCTTGGTTTTGTACTCACTCCTGGGGCTGGATAGCTAGGTGTGTTTCTCTCCCTTGCAGGAGGTCACTGGAAGGAGTTAGGGGAAGGTGGCAGCAGGCTATGGAGTAGCCCAGGCTTGCACAGCCTACACCGGCATCCCTGGTGTTGCAGAGTGTAATTGAGGGGCTCCACCCACAACACCTCCTCTCATCTGCCTTCTATTCCAGCACCACAGCTGGCATCTGTGAGAGATTTTTGACCATGTGAAAAAAGCCCAGAAATGCTCAGCTAGTTTCTCATTGGAAACTCCCTCAAAATGATTCAGTTCAAGTAGACCAGCCTTTTCCAAGAGAAACATGTTCTGTCAGAAACGTTTCACCTGCTCTCTAAGTACATTCACTACACAGAGCCTTTTTATAATGTGCTAATTTATTTTTAGAAACGGTTTTATAACGCAGAGCACCCTGAGTGCCTTTGGCAACTTCAGGTACTTTAGAAATAAATGTATTATTATTCCTCTTTAGAGATTTAAACTGTATGTTAAGTGGTTAAAAGTAGCCATTACATGGTTGGTGGCTTTTTCTTTTATTGGTTTTCCCAATGGCAACTTTAATACTAAATTTTATTATTTTTATTAATTTTATTATTTATTTATATTGCTGCACTTATACTCTAAATTTAGGAAGAATCAGTTCCAAAAAGAGGACCTGGGTGCCTGACTGGCAAATGAGGTGCCTTAGGCCAAAGCTGTGAACCTGAAAGCTCCTGAGCTCTTGGGGCATTAAAATAATTTTCTAAACTGACTCTCCCCAGTCACCTCTGCTTCTGCTCCTTCCCAGGAGACCCTCAGCAATACTGGACTGAGCACTTTAGCAGCAACAGGACATCCCATTACCTGTGTTTCCTAAGGAGCTCAATCTAACTGGCATTTTTCAGATTGTACTTGATACACACAGAAAGAAACAGACAAACTGCAGTTGCCTTCTCCCCAAAGAAAGCACATGGTGTACCTCTTATTTTTTAAACTGTGACTAAAATCTTTCTGTGGTGTGTAAGCAGGCTAGATTTGTCACCCTGCTCTGGTATAAGGTGGCCCATACTTCATGAAGTGACCTTCTACACGACATCCTGGACTAGCCCTCCACACACAGGTTTTGCCAGGTGACTTTTGAAACCAGATCTCTGTGCAGAAGAATTCAGGATCCATTAACCCAAAAATGAAGCCCCAGAAAAAACTATTTCTCCAGATCACTGGCTGAAGAGGGAAAGCCAAGGCATAAGTTCTAGGATCAGAGGATCCCTATTTCACAGGACAAGACACAAGATACTGTCCTGGCAATACTGGGGACAAAGACCTCCTTGAAACTCCTAGTAAGGCATCTACACCTTAGAGACATCAAGGGGTGAAAACCAGCTCTATTTTATTATCTTCTTCTAGGTGAAACTCCTGGTAACTGCTCATGGTGTCTTCAAGTTGCTCCTCTTCTGAGCATGGCTATGCTAAGATCCCCTTCTGCTCTGTCCCCCTTTTTCAAAGATATAGTAACTTCAGGTTTCTAATTTCCATTCCAGGGGCTCGACATATAAAAAGTGTATCTTAGCTTTGTGGACCAAAGAAGTTTTCATGAAGTTTGAAAGATGGTTTGGAAAATTCTCCTATCTCAGAAGGACTGAACAAATTTTCTCAATTCAGGCATCTGAAGCTGAATTTTGCACCTCCGGAGTCTGGCCAGTCATTCAAGCACAAGAAGAAAACAAAGACTACGTGGCAACTTAGCACATGCTCTGTTGGAATTGCCATTATGGTTCAAGTGAAAACAAGATTTCTTAATGTACCTTTAGAGGAGAGAGGGACTCAGATTGTGAAAATTCACCATCAAGCTAGATCTTCATGCAATAAGGTAATCTTTTCTCTTATTTTGAGGCCAAGATCCAACTGCCATTACTTAAAACGTTCTTCAATTTTAAAAGTTATCATCTACTAACCTTCCTCAGGAAACCATCAGTCGGTGTGAATGGAAAACAGCCAGCTGATTAGTTCTGATGGACTGCTGCATGGAGATCTAGCCTGTGTCACTATAAAGCCTGCTCATCCAATTAACCAAATTACTAAAGAGAACTCCAGCCAAGTGCAACACTTAGTGGGCTGCCATTACCAGAAGGTCAGTGCACCGAAGATACAGCTCCTGCAAAGCTGGAAGTTTCTCCTGAGCATCTTCAAAGACCATGAAATTGTTTTGCGAAGACCTCTGAGGTGTGTTTCCTACCTTCCCACAGAGCAGTAATTCAGCCTGAGTTCAGTAAACTTAGGTAAGTGGCCAGTTGCAAGGTTATACCTGAATCTATCCTTATTCATATGTTAAAGAAATTTAGGTGAGTGTCTGAAATTGAGCAAACTTTAAAATTCCACTACAAGATATAGGTTTTTATCTGCTATCAGGTGCTTTAATGTCAAATAAGGCTGATGAGCAACCTCTCCTATTACAACCATTATATTTGTCATTATATAATTAGAATGCCACAACTATACTTTTATAGGCAAAGGATAAACAACAAGATTCACAAGAAGCCAAACAGTCAAACTGAGAATACTTTCTTGAAACCATGGTCAGCTGCTCCATGATGCAGACTGAAAAAGCCCGAGTCCTGCCAGAAAAGCCAACAAGAAATCAGATCAGCCGAACAGGGAGCAGGGAACAAGAAGGTTTCAAGACTGGCCCCATCAGCGATCATGAAAATCAGCAGCAATTTCTCCACTGGTTTTGACAGGTTCTGGATGAAATGTTATATGTTAAGTCTCTAGTGCTCGCTTAAGACAAGACTTCATTCCATTTAAAGCTTTACTAGCATCAAACTTTCATAAAGACTACAGAATTTGATCTGAAAAGTTTAATTCTTTGAAAATCTGGCAGCCTGGATAGAGATTCTGGGCACCTGGCTTGAGTATTGCTCAGTTTTCTCCAATTTCATCCATGGTGCCATTATTTATTTAGTTCTGCAATTTTTCAGAGGAATGCAGCAATGTGAAACATATCACTTGCAGAGAGCCCCAGTTTTGGCAATCCTAATAAAACTAATGCCAACTCAGTGCAAATCTTTCTCTGGTTGTTTACATGTATTATAACAGCAAGAAATAAACTTTCTTAGAAGCATAATGAAAATACCAGTGTCCCTATGCGGAAAACGTAATAGCTGAGTTTGGAATTTTCCCTATGTTGGTGTAGATAAGTGAATTATTTGCAGAGTGATTGGCAATATTGTGTACTCAAGGTGATATCTGCAACATAGAGCTATCCAGCAGAAATTATCTGCTTGACTTTTTAAATGTCATTGCATATCAAAAACAATGGGGGGCACATAAGTTTTTTGGATTCTGAAAAGTGAACTTTAAAATATTCACTCTAGTAGAAAAATCGAAGAGTGCATCTTTGCATGCCTTTAATGCCCTGAAGATGTCAAATGCAGTTTCAAAGCTGCACTACATACATCAAAGAAGGATCAGGGTAGTCCTGCTGCAGAAGGATTCTCACGGTCCTGTGAGCTCTTAAATTTTTGAAATGATCCAGTTGCTCTAGCAGGTTTCTACATCTGGTCTTGCTTCATTTTTATTAACCATCATCTCAGCCAAATAACAATGTCCCATTAAGTCCCCAGTTGGATGCTTGTTCAGTGTGGGGTTCTGGCCATACTCTGCAAGGGACCTGGCCTGTGCCTAGCATGAGGCCATCGTCTGTGGCTGCCGAGCAGGTGAATGCTCCAAGGTTTAAGCCTTACAAACAGATGAATTTTGGATAGAAAAGTAAAATTGCAAATTAATGCCTGAAATCTCAGTAAAGTACCAGATCCATCATGGGCCAGCCATCTCAGGACTGAATGGCACTCTATTATGGCTTGGGAATCACCCTACAGCTACATCTGATGCTAAACATGTGCTTTCTAATATCCATGGGTTTGTATTGTTCAGATAAAAACAAAATATTGATATGCTCCAGACTACTTTGTACAACAGCATTAATGTTATTAAACATCATGTCTTATCCTATGAACAGTAAGGATTCATTTATTTTATACCCAGAGTGTTTATTAAACGCATCAATCTCCAAAGCACAGGCACTTAGCACAATTCACCATAACCATGCAACAAATTCCAGCTTTGCAACCCACATCCATTTTCCTGCAAGTCACTGCAAAGTCTTATCTGCATGCAGCCAATGCATGTCAAAGGTAAATAGTATGAGCTTGCAAACATAGATCAAAATTAGGTGCCAGTCCCTAAGAACCTATCGCCTAAGCAAACACCATTGGATTTTAAGTCTCCAATGTATTTAATCAACGAGAAACTAAAAGTTATTGGAAGGTGGCTTCCCCTTGGACCACATTATCTTCACGCTTCTGTGTGACCTGGTCTAGGGAATTCTGCTCTGGCAGGGGGATTGGACTAGATGATCTTTCGAGGCCCCTTCCAACTCCTAACATTCTGTGATTCTGTGATCTTTGCACCTCCACCAATAGCTGCTGGATGATTTTGAGCATAGGAACAGAATATTGAAATCCAAACAGGAATCTCAGCTTCACTAATCACAAGCCTTTGTATGCATTTTTGCAAGTTTTCAGTTTGCTTCAAGACACAAACAGACCTACAAGCAACTCTGGCAATGAGGGATGGAGGTTCTGCTCTTGACTGAATTAGTGACTCATGGAGCATCCTTGTGCCTCAGCTTACACCTCTCTGAAATGGTGTTAAAGCAGGCATGGCTATTTTGAGGGCTATTATAAAAGTTACTTTATATTTTTATGGTTAAAATAAGTATTTATGTGATTTTTGTGGTTTCACTGATGCATCGTACACTCAGACATTGTATAAAACTGGTTATTATTAAAAGAGGATTCTCTCTTTCACAGCTACTTTAAAAGTCAAGCAATATTACTGCTTCCTGTTTAAACATAAAGAAAAAAAAGCATATTTTTTCCCCTCCTCCAAATAAGAGCCTGATTATTTCTCAGCTGAAACAGCTCACCAGAAATCTCCTGTGAAGTTTGATCCCATGCCACTGGAGCAAATGGGAGTGCTGCCATCCACTTCAGCACGAACAAGAGATCACCTTGTGTTTCTGCAGCAAGTCCAAAGGAGTGTCATACCCTACAGACTGCAACTAAAAGGTATTTATTTCTGGATTTCTGGACAAGGACTGAAGTTGTTTGGTCCCTGAGGAGGAGGTTTGAAGAAGGATACACAGCAGGTGCCCGGACACAGGGAAGGTGCAGGTGGGCAAAATGCCTGACAGCTGCACCACCAGCTCACAGTGTGCTCCAGCTCTGCTAGGAAAGGGGAGGGCAGCAGAGGGAAATGTGGTTTGTCTCACCACTTTGCTCTCATTATCCATGACTGCAAGCAGCTCACTGGGAGCCAACCATACTGGATTTCCCTGCTCCCGGGTATCCACCATCCTTCCCCATGCTCCCATGCAGCTCAAGTCCTGCTCCTGACACTTCCCCATGAGTCTAAGTCTCACCTAAACCCACAAACTGCCCTTCTGTGATGATTTATCACATAGGGACATCATGGGGGAGATCTCTGTCCCCCTGCAAAAACAGACAGTCCCTCCAACATGAAGTACTGCAAAGTTATGCACACATCTAGGCACATAGCAGTGCCAAATGCTATCAGAAAAAGAATTACTTTTGATAAATGGGAAAAGAAAGTTAATTGTCATTTGGTATAAATGTCAGGGTAGAAACCCAGCGAAGACAAAACATCACTTTTCAACAAGAGGGAAGGGAAAATTTCCATGGTGTAGCCTAAGCTTACTGCAGATATAAAAAATATTATTCTGATCACCTTTTTGGGAGATCAGGGTATTTTAGTTTTTTACCATCTCAGGGACTTGCCATGCAACTCTGATGCACAAAGCTCACCAAGTTTTTCCACATTTCTCTGGGCTAGACTCACAGCTGGTGTAAATCACTGTGACATCTCTGACTTTGGTGGCATCCTGCCAATTTACTCTGGCAAAAGATTTGGTGCAGAAATGTTTCCCAGTGTATAAACTTCTGGTTATGAGAGACAGTTTCTGGGCTCCATCAGGGACTGGTGATCTGAAGAGTGGGTTATGGGAATTGGCAAGATATGAAATGGTGTGGGAGAGCTGCAAATATTTAATTTCCTGTGAAGTAATTCTCTGGTGGCCATATACATATATATACACACACGTGTATGTGCACATATGTGTAGTTCAACAAGTTACAGTCTAAAATGAAAAGATTCCTATTTCCCATTAACTGCTCACGGCACCAATTGTCTGTCCTGGAGTGTCAGCAAGCAGCCGAACTCCACTCCGTTTGCCCTCGTACAATGCCTTTAAGACCAAACTGACTACTGAGATGGTTTGCAGCTCTCTGGCTGCAAAGCCAGTTACGTGTTTAAGGAGGAAATATGCTGGGGAGGAGCTGGACCGGTTTAACGCCTGCAGAGAGATTCCAGACTTGTGCACCTGCCTTTCCCCATGCCCACAGCCAAATTTAACCGCTACAGCCCCTCCATGGAGAAAGGGGCACAAGTTAGGGCTACGGCTGTTCCCGGGCTATAAAAAGAGAGACGGGATGCTTGCCTGCGAGGAGGAAGAATGTGAGGCTTCTTTGAAAGCTGAGCATGAGCAAGTCCTGACACCTCCCGGCTCTTCACCTCGCTGGAAGAAGTTCTTGCGTTTTCAGCGTGCACGTGCGTGGGGACACACACGCACCCAGCATAGAAAACAAAAGCTACCGGGAAAGCTACAGAGAGATGCTTCTAGCAGGGGTGAAAGCGGGAGTGTGTGTNGTCAGTTCAGCTTGGTTTGATTAAAAATCCCCAAATCTGCCATCCAAAAAAACCACCCAAAAACAAAACCAAAAAAACCCCAAACCACCAAAAATACACCCAAACCCACCCCAAATTCCTCTTCAGAATTAATTGGAAGCTAAAAGAAAACTCCATTATGTGTGTGTCGGTTCCCGGCCCCTCAGCCCCGGTCCCCCCCCACCTCACAGAGCTCTTGCAGGATGGAAATCTGTTGGGCTGTTTTCCACCCAGGTGGACAAACATATAGACAGGAGAGTGAATGCAATCTGCTGCTTCAGAGAAAAGTGAGGTCCACAAACGAAGTGAAATTGCTGATCCCAGGCAAGAGGGAGTACTCCCTTCCCCCTCCCGCAAACACCGGCGTGCACACCCACCCACCCCTCCCCTCCAATTTTTAATTAAGAAATTAAGGAAAATACAATATTTTCATATTGTCCTTTCAAGGAGATCTCTGTTTGCATAGTCAGATCCCCCTTCCTCCACACAGCACTAACATTAGTGTGACCTTTTCCTGCTAATTGGAAAATCTTACGGAAATAAAGCCTGTCAGAAAATGAGAAGTGTCTCCCCTTTAGGCTGGCCAAACGACCTCAGAGGGGGAAAAGAAGTTCTGAATTTCTGCTCCTTCTGCACACACTGCAAAATCTTTATTACTTCGGAGAGCCTTGAAACCCAGTAATGCCCCTCCAGTGCAAAGAGAAGTAAATAAATTTCTTCTTATGACCACTTTGGAGAAACACACAACCAGATTTACTCAGCAGGGATAGATACTGGACAAGATAATGAAGAGAGAATAAGAATATGATAGGGGTTTACAGCCTCTTCTGTCTCTTTAAAGTGTTTTAATCCTTCAGAAACAGGATATCGGGTCCATTTCCTTAAAGATACAGTATCCCTTCTGGGACAAGTAATGTTATAAAAACCTAAGATGTAACATCTATCTCACAATATTGATTGGCACTTTAGTGTGATAAAAGGGGTTGAACCTGAAGGGGAAAAAAAAAAGAAAAAAAAAGGTAAACTGGGATTACTCTTTGAAGAATTGAAAAAAGTCCCTGTAACACCAGGTCAAACTTTTAATTTTTTATTTTTTTTTTTTACATGGAATTGAACCAAATGCCATTTCAATGATTGTCTAGGCAATTCTCTTGATTTTTAAAGTGTATAGATCCACAGTTGTAGCTTTATTACCAGCCGGTGCTGGAGCTAGCTCCAGCCCCAGCCTCAGCACAAAGCGCTGTGAATTCTTTCTATGCTCCAGCAGAGGAAAAAAAAGGAGAAATTTCAAATAAAGAGATACGCTTTTGTTATTAACAGCAAACAAAGGAAACCCAATTTCAAATGACTGTCTGGTTCATTTGTAAAATGCCCTTTTCAGACAGCATCACCTGTTTTTCAGAAGAGCTTTGAATGAAAACATTGAAACAACTGTCATCATATGGATATATCTACAGTCATTCCTGGATTACTCAAAGTTAAAATAACAGAGACACAAATACTGCAAACAATTACTCATTTGAGTAGCTCTTACTCATATGGATAGTCTCATTTAAGCTGGTAGATCTCTTTCCATGGGTTTGTGGGGCTGGCCTTGTATTGTACAGTGAAGTTAGCAAAGCCTGATGCAAGCTGTGGACACAGAAAGGCTGCTCACCAGCAATGTTCACCAAAAAAAAGGCAAAGCCTTGACATGTTTTACCTTTGCATCTAACAGTGCACAAACATGCACAAGGCAAGACCTCATTCACCTTTGGACGAGGCCACCCTCATCACAGACATGTCGCAACCCAGCAGGTTTCTCCCAATCTACTTTTCCAGACTTAGGGAGACAGCCTGCTGGGTCTCCAGTTTGTGCTTGTCAGATCCAGCTCTATAATGCATAAGGATGAGTAAGCAAAAATGCTACACCTAAGGGTAGGAGCATGGTTGCAGGGCAAGCCTTAGTGCCTACAAACCTTACAGTCCTGCCTACCAGTATTTTTTCTCCTCTATCTGAGAAATCTTTGGAGCAGGCACAGGATGCTGTAAAGATCTAACAGCTTGGGGAGGTACTGTCCTCTTCACTTGCCCTGCTTCAGGACCTCCATCACTTTGCTGCCCATGCAGAAGCCTATCTGTGAGGAACTTGAACCCCAGGGTAACCTCAGGACTCAGCACCACTAGGAGAGACATTACCCAGCACAGTAGCCCCATTTAGGATTTGTACAATAACGTAGAGCAGTTTTGGCATTGTTCAAATCTATTGGAGGTTTAGGTCCTAGCCTGTAACTCATTGAAGCCAAGTCTTTTCTGAAGGGGATAAAGTGACAAGCTCTTCCAAGACACATATGCTTCACTTCAATGCTATTTTCAGGTTGGATTTTAGTGTAGAGCTCAGAGTATACCCTTCAGTTGTTGCTGTGCTCCTTTCAAAGGATATATATTCAGAGGCAGAATATCGCTCCCATTACGATATTCTCTGAATACAAGGAGACACTAACTCTGGGATCATCCTGTTGCACTTGGAGGCTGTGTTGTCACTGGGACCAGGAACAGCAGTATGTTCTGCATCCTGGAGTTCATTTAGTGGCAAATAACCTGCAGAAAGATGCAGTTTAGCCATCATGCCGCTAGCTCCTACCAAAGGATGCTCTGCAGAGGTGGAATGCCCATACAAACAACAGAGATCATAAAAATCATAATGGCTCAAGAAGTTGGATGGAAAAAGGGCACATGGGTTTCTGCCAACCAACCAAACTCTCCTCCTTTCTTACCACTCTGTCTTTTGCTATGTCTCTACACCCTATAACTCCTCACACAAGACTATAGAGACACACAGCTCGCTGCAGTCCTCCCCAGACTGCTTGTATGAGCAGTACCATCCCCATTTGTCAGGAACATACAGACACCCTGCCTGCACAAACTAGGTACTTGCCCAGAGGGCCTCAACTTTAGTGAAATCTTTATGGGGCTTGAATTATTCAAGCCTTGACCTTTAGCAAATCTCTCAGTCAATGCTAGTTAATGTCCTTTAAAGTCATTGACCTTAGGTCAGGGACCAAGGGGGTGCTTCATCAGTGAAGACACACAGGTTCAAAATCAAGAAAGGTTTTGTGGTATATTTAAGTACCCTGAAAGAGTACTGCTGGCCACACACAGAAGGATCACCAGTGCCACAAGATACAATAGCATGGGCGGGAGGCTCCCAACTACCTTCTATGTCATCCATCCAGAATCAGAAAAGACCAAAGGCTCCTCTGAAAGTCCACCTCTGCACTTGCGATATGTCTGCTTCAGTTCACAGCAAGAATAAAAGTCAACCACATCATCTGCAGACAGACCTCTAAGCTTTTTGTAAAGGAAGAGGAGGTAAAGGGTGGGGGAAACAGCTCCGTCAAGATCTCCAGGTGACTAGCAGGTTTTACTGTTGCTGTGTGGTACCAAGCCTAGCACACGTTTTGTAGACAATTACTGTGTACATGTACAAAAATCTGTTGAGAGACTTTCACCTCCCAAAACAAGCAGACTGGTCATACAGCTCTTAGAAGCTGAAGTTGACTTGGCAATAACACATTTCTGCCTCCTCTTTTGCTTTCTCTTGATAAGATTACCTCTTACAAAATGATTTCAACACCATTTAGAAAGAAGCACAAGTTTTATAACAAGCCTGTCTTTCTGGAAGGATAGGGTTTCAAATGTGAACATGTGTGTGTGCTTTGTGATGGGGCCTGACATACTTTTCTGAATATTTCACAACGTTCATTAACAGCAAGGTTGTCTGCATTGCTATAAACAGCAGAATTTCTGGTTCAAATCTTCATACAAGCTCAGCACTTTTAATCTTGGACTTGAAATTGGTTCACAGGACTAGGTGAAAAGCCAATTTGGGGGAGTTTTCTGCTTTCTTCAAATTGTAAAAATGTCAATGGGAGTCATGAGGTTAGACTTATTGGGCAGGCTTCTGCCCTGATTCTAGCTAGGGGAATTATACATAATGAATTAACCACATGACTAATTTTACCTCATTTTCTGTTCTTGAACTGTCTGCAAGCAAATTAAAATACCCTGAAATTATTCATTACCTAAAAGTACTTGCAGTGAGAGGGATTTATTTCACTTAGTCACCTAAAAATAAGGTGTTTAGCTAAACTAGTTTTCTATAGGTTGTCTATTGTTAAGGCAGTAAGAAGACAATTCACCCAATCCCAAAGGTAGATGATGAAAATTAGGTGGGTTGAGTCATCCTCTAGAGATGCTGCTCTCCTTTGCTATAGAGATAGCCTGGGTCAGTAGCTTAGATGGGATGCTTGATTTTTTGATGGCCAAAATTAGTTACAATTAATCCTATCCCACATCACTTATCACAATGTAAGTGCAGAGGTAAGCTTTACTCTTGAGCATTCAAGCAAACTTTTGTAGAAAACAGTTTTTCATGGACCAGGCTGGTCCTGCTTTTGAAAGTGCCCGAACACCTAGAAACCACTGGAAACATTAATAGTTAAGGACCTAAATACCTTAAAAGATGGGCCCACATGTCTTATTGAATGTTTCTGTTCTCTGAATGGATGAGTTCAATTCACTGAATCAGGCTTCAGGGACAGATCATCACCACTGGTGGCTGCTCTTGTGTTTCACTTCCTCCATGAAATTCCTCTGGTTGAACATTGGTCGAAAACAAATGGGAAAGAGTTATGATGAATGCACCTATAATAGTATGAATTGGTTTCTGAGCAGAGAAAGAAAGGCCAAGCTTTTTAATAATTAGAGTGTTGAGTTGGATTTCTAAATTTGGCCTGGCTTTCAGAAACGTGGAACAGCTGCTGCATCAAAAGGGTACCTGTGAGGTACTGCTCTGTATCTTTGAAAAATTAGAAAATCAGCCCAGCCATTTCAGAAGCCAAGCTTACCCCCGTTATGAGACTCACAGCTGCAATCACCTCAAGTCTCCTGGAGAATCTGCCTCATGCATTGGCAGCAGAGAAGCCTTGGGGTCACACCAGATACTGGCAGGAGAGGTATTTTCTTACCTTTAGAGGTGATACTTTCAAACCAATCCCTGAAAATATTCAGCTGCATTGGGCAATGAAAGCTTTACCTGCTCACAGGAAGTATGTGGCCAAGGTACACTCACACTGCTTCAAAAACGTGTGGGCAGCTCCTCTGACTGAATTTAGAGATATGTCTGTGAACCTTGAAAAGCTCAATGACTTTCAGAAGGGTGGGGAAAGGCTCTAACAGTAAGACTGGAAATCCTTTTTAAATCCCAGTGCTGGTTTTGCTCTGCCAGTATCACCAGGAAAGATCAATTTACCACCCCTCTAAGGCTCTGCAAGCCCCAGATGCAGCCAATTTTCCCAAGGCTACCCTAAGTAAAAATGTCTCCTTTCTATATCAAATCTTGGGAGGAGCAGAGCGAGGACCCATCCCACTTAGCAACATTACGCAATTCCTTCTTCAAATAGGTAAGCTGCCTTTGTGGGGGCTGAAGCAGCCAGAGACACCTGCCATGTTATAGGTCCTATTAATATTTCTCTGAGAGCCTGGGAGCTGAACAAACAGAAGCACTTCTCTGTGTCCGCGCAGTTTGCTGGCAGCTGCCCCACAATTGCCGGCTTTTCCAACGGTGAAACTCCTCTTTGCTGCCGCAGCCTAGCGGGACCCTTTTGGACCAAGTACAGGAAAGTGCAGCAGTGTCTGTTTGACACCACATGAGGGAATGTGAATTGTCAATTTGTTGACAGTGTCATGTTGCCGCTACCAGCTTTCCCTGTGCTATTTGGAAAGAGCTCAAGTCAGTCTATTTCCCAGGCTGAGCTTCCTCACGTTACAGCTCCACACTCCCAGAAAAGAGACACAACCAGAGCAGAGTTTGCTTTTTAACGGAGAGGGAAGCTCTTTCTTTTAAAAATATTGTCACTGTATTGTTAGGGTTGGGAAGATTCAGGGGAACTTGCCCCAGGAGTAAGCTTCCCTGGACTTTGCCTGTTCCCTCTCCCCATACTACTATGAGGTTAAGTAAGCTCATGAGAGATCTAGGAGAGCTTCATCTTCTATAATTTTCAGGTTGCTCCTGCAATGACATCGTATCTAAGCAGGATCAGCAAATTGTAAATACACGAGGCTGGGAAGGTTGCTGCGTTTCAGCTCCTAGCTGGGTTTGCTGGCAATTTGTACTTAAGCTAGGATTATTCACTATTGACCATTCCCTCTGAGCTACAGTACCCACCTGGTTGGCAAATCTGCAGTTAGGAACAGAATTTAAAAGCACCTACATTCATACACACACAAAAATACACATGGCTTCTGGGGAAACTGAGTCCAGAAATGGAGCTGACATACAGATTTATGCGAGTCCTCCAAGTCAAGGGCTGCTGCCCAGAACAGCTCCAAAAGCCACTTCAAAAGAGAAGAAATGGGACCAGGAGGTGGGCAGTGATGGCTGGAGCCATACTGTTCCTCCTGCCTGCAGACAAGCAGACTAAAAGATAAGGTGTTTGCACGGATAGCACTTCCACATGGCAACAGAGTCAAAATAATTTAGTCTGCTTTATGAACGCCAGGAGTTTAAATAAAAAAGACAAAACCATTTAGTAATGGGAAGACTTTTTAGATCACTGCTGTCAGAAGCACCAGACAGTGCATAGAGCATGGCCTGAACTGGCTACCCAGGGCATGCTGCTGGTGCAAATTTCCAACCTGCTAAGGAGATTGAAGGGTTCTCGACAGACACTGGACCATGTTTCAGGCCACCATTATACAATGCACTTGTGAACTGCCTGCAGTCTCTGCTTCTACTCAGTGACTGGATGCTGGAATCCTCTCACAATCAGCATCTCTAGTTACAACACATTTTACAGCTTTCTACGTTACTGATTTCAGCTCTCCCACAGATTCCCAACAAAGAATGCATTCTAGATTTCAAATTAAAAGCAAAAAATCTACAAAATTCATTTAATTCAGAAAAGCTGAGAGATTCTTGCCAGCTATATATATTTAAATTTCTTAACATTGCTTTCCTGTGATGGCAGAAGGACAATCACTCTACAAAGCCAGCATTTCTTCTGTGAGTAACAAAGTTGCCATTTCAGGACCAATAGTGCTAACATTCCTTCTTCTGAGGTCCACTAATTTCTCAGTGGCATTGTCAACATAATGGGACTTCCACCTACTGGAAGAGAAACGACTGTCCTTGCTTGGAAACACAGGCTCTACTTGATGATATTCCTTCCTCTTTTTTTATGTCTTTAAATTAAATAGAATAAAAATCTGAGAAATCCAAGCAAACAAAAATGAGACTACTGTTGTTCTTAATTATGAAAGCTAAAGCCCTCTGTTTTAACCACTATCAGCTTCTGGGTTGATGAACATGCAGGTCAAAAGTGACAACAGTAGATGGATGGCATATCACTAGTTAAAGAGCCTGACTATCTACATTGCTGTGAAGTGGAGTTACAAGGTGTCTCTAAAGCCTCTCATTTGTTAAGGAGTTAAATGGCAAAGGTGGCTGATAGGATTTGTCCCAGTGCCTCCTGTTTGCCACCCTGGGAACGCAGTGAACACAGTTCACTTATAACCCTTTTAAACCAGAGCCCCCTTTCCACGAACAGGCTTGTATCAAGCTGATAGAGCACATTTGTTAGAAGCTGCTTTACACCTTGAAGACTGAAAGAATAAATCTCTTTAATAAGCTCTTAGGTTTTCCTAGTGATGCAGATTGAAGTAATATTATAGAAATGTGTATAGTTGTCAGTAATTTTACAGGAATGAACAGAAACTGCCAGAAAGACTCATTTGTGAAAAGGAAATATTTTGTGTGATTTGCTCTGTGTGTGTGTGTGTGTTATGGATTCTTGCAAGGACAAAGAAGCTGTGCCCCTATCACACTTATCCATGAAATGATTGCAGACTTCCCAGGTTTTCCTTTAACATCAACCTTGCTAGGCTGCTCTTTGCATCTCATATGCATGGGATATCACAGCAATGCAATTAACACTGAAGCAACCAGTTACAAGAACTACATTTATAGAGCTGGGAAATGACACTTTTTTGTGAGCCAAAATCCCAACACCACAGACTGGTCCCACTAAAAATTCACTTTAAACTTGGAAATCTGGGAAAGAACATTATAAAATAAATACATTGAGTGCTTATGGCAAAGGTACTGCAATCATATTCTGAGGCAAAATTCCCATTACTGGTGGCAAAAACCCCTGAGCTGTTTATCATAGCAATGTGACTGCAAGTGAAACAAAAGCCATCATTGTCTCTTTTTAAGAGCAGTACTTTTTGGAGATGCAGTAGCAGCAGGAGTGCCTGGCTTGACTAATGCTGTGGGTATCAGCCCCTGGGGAGTGCAGATGCCAGGAAATAGCTTTGGAGGGTTGTGACTAGTAATGATCACACTGGATATTTTAAGCATATTGGTGGTCACTGCTCAGTGTAATTCTGGATTAACTCTTTTACTTATCACTGGTACAAATTAGAGCATCAAGGGAATTTATGTTGCTGTGTTAAATGCAAAGACACAATCTAATATTGGTTGAAAATCTACTATATATACAAACAGACTTGTTAGATGACCTAAGCACAGTGCAGAATGTGGAGAAAACTGTCCCTGAGAACAGTGCATCTCACTGGTTCAGAGGGAGCAACCCAATGACAGTGACATCATGTCTGTGCATTCTCTTTCCTATGTAAATCTAACCAGGGAACTTGACCTGACTTCTCTGAATGGGACATTTTGTGGGAAATCAAAGCAGAATTTGGCCCTCAGACCTCTGCTTCTTATGGTATAATAAGCCTAGAGGAAACATCCACCAAAATAAATCAAAGCACTTACACCACAGTGCATATTTGAAAGGATTTGTAAAGTCTGACTAATTTAAGCTCTTTTTTCACTCCTGCATGAACAGTAACAGATTCCATAGCATTCAAAAATCAAGTTTCTCAGCTGAGCCCTTCTTTTAAAGGAAGGAAAAACTTCTTCAGAGAAGGAAGCTCCCTGCCACAGCCCTCAGTCCCATCCCAGTGCTTGGCCCAGCACACGCACAACACAGGGGGCAACTGCTGAAGAGCCTGCTCCTCACCCTGATTTCTCCCTTGCAGGGCTTTACCATTGGTCAGGTTTGGCTGACACTGGCCAGAAGCCTTTAGAAGCATCAGGAGAGAAAAAGGCTGGCAGAGAGCACATCCACCTGAGTCTTATTTCATTAGGAAACCAGGTTAAAAAAAATTTGCTGATGGAGGCTGGGACAAAAGCAGAGGCAATGTCAGGATCTGTAGTCCCTAGATTTTGATATGCAGTAGGTGTCTGTCCAGGATAGTTTGTACAAACGATCACTGTTCCACTCCATTAAGTCCTCATTAGAGCAGCATAGTGCATCTTAAAAGTATCTTAACCTTAAATTACCAGTATCCAAGCAAAAGAGAGAAAAAAATAGCAAATCAGGACCTAGTCAGAAAGATCCAGCACATGTCAATTAAGAAGACAGCCAGCATGTTTAAGACAGAGCCTCTCAGAAGAGCATCAATGTGTACCAGGATGCTGGAGCTTTAATAATTCACAATTTCCTTATTGAGGTCTGATGATGCTAAAATAAGGTGTTGAAGCTTGATTAGTAGTAGGAACATAGCAGCTTAACCTCTAACATTTAGCCTTCCCCCCGGATCGAATTACTGATCTTTATCTTGTTGAGCTGTGCTAGCAGTTGGCTTGGGAACATTACACCTTTCTAAAAGCTGTCAATCTTTGTCAGTGTCTTTGCACAATGGATTGGAAGAGCTATTTTTAAAGGACTATGTCACCTTTTTGTAGGAATGGGGTTTTTATAGTATATCAAGGAGGTTTTAATACATGTTGCCGCATGCTCACTATCATCTATAGGCCTGACTGAGAATAACTTCTGTTCATTTTACTGTGACTTCCAGTGAATGGATGTGAAGAGATGAAGAGCCATTGGGGTGGAGTGAGGTGGGGTGAGAAGTCATAATTTAAAATCATTCATTAACATGCCGATTTGGGGCTTTCATTTTAATTAATTTTTCTGTCAAGGGTTCAATTCATTTTTCCATGTACAATGGATTTCTTCCTTATATTGAGAAGTATTTCCTCAGCACTGTAGCATAGTCTTATTTTCACATATCATTCTAGCTAAGAGTAGTAACAAAGTGGTGAAAATACACAGAGGAAAAAAATTTACTAAGATTTGCATGATTTTTCTATAGAAATATTGAAAGATAACAAAGACTAGCTTTTGCAAAGGATGATGTACTGCTCTTGCCTTTAAAAACCTGATCTCTATTTTTGCAGTGACGAAAAAAGCTTCACTTGCAAAGTTTGTCCAGCACATCCAGAAATCCATGTATAGACTTCTGACTAGACATGAAAGAGCATCAGCTTATTCTTTCAAATCAGTTTGCAATAAAAAATAAAAGTACATGTACAGTTCACATCAGCTCCTATATAAACACCCCCCTCAAGGACAAAAGAAGCGAGACATGCCATGCTTGCTCCTTCTTTTCTTCACAGGGTGATGGTGGGCTAGATGTGGTCAATCATACATGAACTATTTCTAATGTTCCCCTCTACATTCTCTGTAGTATCTAGCTACTGCAACCTATGCAGCTTTCGGCAGATGCCGAAATGTTCTCTGAGGAACCCTCCTACCAGTATTTCTCCCACTAAATTTTTTTGTCTTATACTGATAAGTTTTTTACAGAATGGCAAACTAGATTGTATGTGTTTACACATAGCTACAGCAACACTAAAGGACAGAACTATTTTCAAATTAACTTTGTGATCCAAAATCTATTTCACTCCTACTCAGATGTAAAACTAGGCATTATTTCATTCCAACTACAGTAACCTAATCTATAAAAACCAGAGATTTGTCTCTAATTTAAACACACTCACTCCAAGTTTACAACATACAGAACTGGGAACAGAATTTGGCCCAGAAAGTTCATTTGAAAATGCATTTATTGCCATCTGTTTCTGTTGCTGCCGCCATTAATATATACGCTTGCCATGAAAAGCGTTTTAAAACTCCATAAACCATCATACTAAAACAGGATAAAATGTTTTTATAGTAACAATATCTCTCACTACTATGGGACCTTTCATGCCAAAGTACCCTAAAGCTCTTTATAAATGTAGCAAACTGATATTCACATACTTCATCTACAAAGATCATTTCACCCACACTGAACGGCAGGGACATGCAATAGTTTTTCTTTCACAGCTGGCAGCATCTTAAGGTAGCTAACAAAACAAATCACAGGTTACACAGGTACAAAAAAAGTGTTTCAGTTTCTGGAAAATACTCACTTCTTCATTGAATAAAGATATTCATTCTTTTAGCAGTTTAATCAAGATCAAACTATATAATTGCAACTGTTTGGCTCCACACAGAATTCCTGAAATGCATCCTCTTGACCCAAGATGACGTACTGCTTCCTGTTCAGGGCAAGCACACCAATGTGCTGTCATGGAAAAAGGACACCATTAGTGGTGGATGAAGTCCTGGCATGTCTCATATAGAGCCACTTAGCTACAGGGTAATGTCTGTAGGACCGTCCAAACCCCAGAAATGTACTGTGACACCTGTTTGTCACTGTAAATAAACACCGAACACCTATCAGAGTAGCTGAAACCAAAATTAAGATTTTCTTTAATCCTATTCCCCTGTCAAAAGCCCTATCTCCCCTCCAAATCTGAGCACTCCCCACACAATGCCAGCCTGTGCTGCTCTCAGTCTACTCCCCCTCCTGTCAAGCCATCTTCTTATTAATGTTGTGTCATGTATGTTCCTTGAGAGGGACATTCACATTGCTAACTACTCTGCTAACAGTCACAGCAGCAACCACAAATAAATCAAACTATGACACTGTAACCACAGCAGAGCTGTGCTGGGAGGGAACACCTCACGCCTGCAACGCACCATGCTCCTCCCTGCTGCCACCTCTGCAGCCAGACCCTGTCCTTAAGCCTTTACACCATTTTTTTGCCCTTTTATTCCAAGACAGAGGCACATACAGAGGTAAACACCCCGGAGGGTGGTGAAGCAGCTTGTTTCAGCTCTGCACACTCCTACCAGGCCAGCAAAAGACAGAGTAGGAGCACAAACCGAAGGACCACCGAGCACTCAATTTTCCCAATGTGTCACAATTACAGGAACATCGGTGCACAGGTGCTAAATAACTTTGTGGTGGCTCACTGTGAAAATTAAGGTCACAATGGGCTTCTGCTTAATCTATGATGTGATGATCTCCTGGCTGGACAGCTGACCAAGTGTCACAGGAATGTGGTTTCAAAGCTTTTCATAGCTCCTTTTGTGCATTAGTGGTTTTACCTCTTGTTTTGTTGCTTTTCAGTGCAATGCTGGTAAGGGAGGAAGATATTTTTGAACTGGATCTCTTCCCAAGGGAAAAGAAACTGAGTAGGCAGACATTGTCCCACTTCTGGAGTAATTTTCTCCTGCAAGGATAAGGGTCGGCATTTACAGGACTGCCTGAGATTGAGATGTGCTTTCAGCTTAAAAACCCCAAAACTGATGTCAGAAACCCCAAAGTTGTCTTAATCTTTTTCTTTTCCTGCAAACCTGAAAGACAGAACTTTTCTCTTGAGCTTTTGACTGCAATGGGAAAAAGGAATAAGGTTCCTCAAATTAGAAGATGACCAGGAATCCTAGCATAAACTGGAATTCAGATATGTGTCTCCCAGTCACCCATAATTATTCCTTAGGGAATATTATCTTAGTATTGCATTTGCAATAAATAAAAAATTAAAGGCTGCATGGAATACCTGCATAACATGGGATCTCTCCCGTTCACTCATCCACTCCATCTTTTTGTCCTTCTGTTATTCTCCTGTCCCCATATCACAGGGAACAGACCTGGCTAAACTAATTGGACACCACCAGTTGTATCCAATGCCTACAACACTTGTGACTTGGCATGCCCTATTTCTTATGGCCACATGAAATTCCAAAGAGAAATATGATTGCCAAACTGCATACTAAAGGTGGCTCATTCTCATTTAATGTCGTGGCTTCTTTTAAATATAGAAATATCAGTGGAGACAAAAAAGTTCCCATAGAATGAATTTGTTTGCTTTGTTGCTCTCCTGAAAGACACTGCTGTGATATGGTGGCATTGACTGCCAAGAGGACTACTAGATTGACTAGTAAGTATGTATTTTAGTGGAGCTCAGCAAAACAATATCCACTGTAACATAAGTCATTCCATTAGTAAGACAGAGGTACTCGAGAACCTTATATCATCTTTATTCCTTCTGGAAGTGCCTTGCTACCATTACTATAAAAAAAGTGCTTCAGAGATTGTAAATAGATCTAAGTAACTCTGACAAAACAATAGAATCTGACAAAAATGTGGGGTGTTTATCTCATTTGTCAGTCTGATACAGGAATAAAAGCTACAGCAACCACGAGACACACAAAAGCACCTCTCCCTGATAATTTTTTCGCCTCAGGATGATACTTTTTCTACTTAACATATATGCTGCACCGTACTAGCCATATTTGTATTGCTTTTTAAGTAGTGAAAGGTTGATCACATCAGATGTCTCTGCCTTTCTCCCATTAAGATATACAGTTTATGGAAACAAAATTCAGCAAGTCTGAAATACTGCTAAAGCCAAATAGAGTATGAGTGTTACCCTCCCTCCTCCAAATCAAAAGACCGATTACAATATTGTGAGAGGTTCTTAAATGAAATAAAATATTTTTGACTGTTTCTGGGCTTCACAGTACCTCCAAGTTTTATCATCAAGTATTTTGCCATAAATATGAAAACCAGGCAAAGTACCTTTGGGATTTTTTTTTTTTTAATGAAACTCAGCCTTAAATATTGGAGAGAGGAAAAGCAAAATTCACAGGAAATAGCTTCAAAATAACCTGAAAATGACCACGCTTCCCCAGGCTACCTGGTGGTCATCACTGGCTGGCCATTATAAAACTGTGACTCAGCTGGAGGCAGTCAGAGGACTGTGGATGCCATTTGGCCATTCATTCTCTACAGGTTACACACTAAATCACCACTCCTGTGAAACTGGACTTTTTATTTTTCTTTTCTTAAGAATGCAATCAAAAGAAAACAACTTCTACTGTTTTAGACTTTCTTTTAAAGTTGATATCTCCTGCCACTGCAGCTTCCACCCTAATAGTCATAGTACAGAGCAGAAGCAAGATACCACACATCAGAGACTGATTCCCCTAAGAGGGCACTTACATGCATGGCCTGTCCTGCAACAAAGAAAAAAATGAAGTATGAACCTACAGGAAGAGCAAGTGCTTCACATCCTCACTGCTCCTAACAGAACAGATAATATTATTAAAAGCTTATATTATTGGTGGCACAGGTATGTGTGCAGGTGAGAGGTATACACGCAAACACACATTTTTACCTCATTTGTGGGCTTCAGAGAATTTTGGTATGACATTTCATTCACACAATATCAATGGAAATTTAAATCAACTTAATCTTAGTTAAAGCTCTCTCACCACAGTGAGACAAGTGATTTCTCCTTGCTCTGATCACCTGCCTTGGAAGTGCACGTCACCTTTAGGATGGAGTGCTCACTGATACTACAAATGCACTTGAGAGCATAAAAGACTGGTATAGACAGTTGAGTGCCCTCAAGAAAACAGAAGAGTTTATCAAGTTGAATTTATCTGGAATACTCAGGGGTTACAATCAGGGAAAATGCTCAAACTTTGGCTTTATTTCAAAACCTGCTTTGGTGGAGTCACAGTCAACACAGAATTTATGCAATACCCGTGTCTCACTGAAGTAGTGAGAGCATTTCGTGTTCAGGTCTTTAACCACACACTTTGCTGAGTCCACATTTATGCTATTAATACCTTGGCATTGACAAAAATCTGGTGGTTTCCTTAATGGTGGCCTGTCATCAGAACAACCACAATTTTCTCCCTTATATGGGACAATGTCAGAGAGCTTCTCATAGCAGGTTGGATGAGATCTAGTCATTCATACCAAATGTAATCCACACCACGGTGCTACTACCTACAAGATGCAATTAACCAAGTGGGCCTGTTCATGTCACCAGTGTCTGTTGGATTTCTAGTGGCCAGGACACTTATTTTTTCATCTCTTCTGAGCAGCAAATACTGAAAAGAGTTGGCCAGTATTTTAATACTTATGTGACAGAAAAAGTACTCTCATTAATCCCTTAAAGCAATAACTGTGACCACACCCTCACCCTCTACGTCCAATACGTGCTTATAGATTAATATCAACCTCATAAAAGACTGAAAATATTGTTTTAAATCCCTTGAACATTATTAACAGCCAATTAGTTAATTTATTTGAGAGTGTCTAAGGATTCATCAGGAGCAATACGTCCTAGATTTTGGATTAGTGGAAAGAAGAAATACTGTACCAGTCATCCAGTTAATTCACTGAAGTGTTTTATTACATGTGCAGATATTTGGTATCAAGGTGTCATATCCCCCTAATGAACACAATAAAGGATGAATGACTGGTAAAGCTTTCAGCTCAAGATACCTATAAAATCTAAGTGTTAGCAAGGTATTATATACAGATTAATTTATAGATTCATACTAACATACTGCATGCTCTCCCTTGTATGGCTACAGCTTCTCAACTGTGGAAGATATCTTTCACCATATAACATCTTAGTTATGATGTGCCTCATTGCTCAGGGTGTGTGGCTCTGAAAGGGGAACCTTGTGTGTGGCAGATGCATGGCCATGAACAAGACAGACTGTCCAGGTAAATACAGATATTACAAAATAATTAAAGAATACAGCTTTCTTGTTAACAGAAACCTGACAACTTTTGTCATTGGCATGACACCTGAGCTAACATACTCTTAAGGACTGCAGATGCATACCCATGGTCCTGCTACATTCGGTGAGAGCTGGGGACCAGACAGCAAAACCAAAGCCTGGGCTTAGAGCTAAAAAAGCAAACCTTGGTCTTAATCATACTCTTTATTTTTGTGGAAAAAGAGAGTACTTTTCTTCTGGTCATTAGATTAATTCAACCTGGCATCTAAACAAATAACTGACAAAGATGATTTTTTTTAATAATAGATGTTAAAACGTGAGTCCAAACAAAGGAAACATACCTCCAGAATGGCTGCTCTGAGTATAATGTGTATCATTAACCATTATATGTGTCTGTTCTGAGACCAGAATTACAAAAGGCTGAATTTTCTTAAAAGCATGTTAAAATATTAATAGATATCTGAAACAGTTTTATTGCACTGGCTGCCAGTCTTATGAGCGATTACATCACCTGGGGAAGAAGGGTAGGAAAAACCACCCAGACGCTGGTGACCTGCTGCGCTGAGTAGCGTCATGAAAATCTAATGGGAGATAGTGAGATTGAACATTACAACTGGCAGTAGGTCTAGTGTGGAGAGGCTTTACTGGGAGTGCTGGCAATGAATTTCATGACACCCAACATAATAATTCTGTAAGTCTAAGGAGGGTATACTCACTCTCCCACACATTTACAAGAGATTTCAAACAGCAGCACACTGGGGACAAAAATGTTATCCATCGCTTTTTTTCTTGGTCATAATTAACATGAAATTATCTTATCCCTTATAAAGACACGCCATACTTAAGATAGATCAGAAGTCACTCTTACTTGAAATTACCTTTCCTCCATTGCTCAATACTCACCAGGTCATTTTTGTGTGGTTACTTGTGAGTGCTAAGGCTGCTTTCATTAATTTTTTACTTGAAGCAGCAAAGCCTCAAAGTATCTATTTGGGGGAGAGGAGATGCAACATATTACAGTTCGGAGAAGTAAAATGCGGTAGTGGGTTTGATCCTTTGCCCACGTGCTTCATTCAAAGGTTAGTCAATGACAGCCACAGGGCTGGGAGCGCTGGCAGATTTTGGATGAACTTGTGCAAATATAGCTATGAACTTGATCCCATGTCCACTCATATTAATCAGGCACTGATTAAATAATAAAAACCCCAACATCTTGGTTTTCCTGTCATTTAACAGTTTCAGCAAATTCCAGCACCATATGTGCTAAATGGAGTCAACTGCTTTGGGCTGTTACTCCATTTCCAAATTTGATAAATGGGGGCTGCCCTATGACTGTGTCAGATGGGTTGGGGCACTGAGGTCATGGTCAGTAAACCCTCATGGTCCCCTCTGGGTACAGAACACACTGGAAAATGTAGAGGCTTGTTAAAACTGTTACACCCCATAGCCAGTTACCAGTTAATTACTATGATTGACCTGTTAGGCTAGTCCAAATTTCAAGCAGCAGACACATGGATGTGCCCAGGATGGAGAGCAGGAATAATGGGATAACAAGGGTGCTGCCCCTGATGATGGAGAGGGGACAGTGCAGTTAGGATATCACACCTAGGTGCCAATCCAAGCTGTTCCTGTGGCACTTGATGCACCCATGACAAACTCCAAGACACTTTATGAGCAAAAAGAGCATTCAGCTGCATCCTGGACATTACTATTTGTTTTCTCCAAGAGTGAGGAGAAGATCCATTTTAATGGCTGAAACTTTTGAACTTAGTTAATGTCTTAGAAACATCAATCTATTCATTGCTCTTTTCATTGACCTAATCACAGCTGGCAAGTGGTAGCAAAAAAGATCCATGTACCTTCATGGTACATGCAGGTTATATATGAACCATGTGATTTCCTATTTTATCCCTCCTTATTGGACTCATGTTTCCTGTAAAGGGTTTTGACTAATTGTGGCTTTGACAAGAATGACATCACATGCCACTTTGTGAAAGAACAAGCTCAGGTCAGTAAGTCAGACGGTCAGTCTGGAAAACAAATCCATACTCTTAATCCTTAAGGCTGATATAAAGCAAAGATAAGTATGTTTGTGCCGTGAAGGCTACTCTGAGTAAATATCATTTGAGAGAAATGAACTCTTGAGAGAAGAACTGGAAACAAGATGTCCTAGTAACATGCAGTTCTAAGAAGTGGATCATCTGATTATTTTTTTTATTATTACTTTCAGACATGAAAGCAACTATTTAGCCTCTCAATTTATAGCCTTCAAGTGGCAAGAGAAGGTTGTTTTGGTTTTGTTTGGGTTTTGTGTGGATTTATTTATTCGTTTATTTTTTATTTAATCCTCTGACCACTTCTCCACAGAAAACTGGAGGTAAAGTTTCTGGCAGAAACCACAAAGATTGATTCTCTGCCTCTTTTCTTGCCCAGCCTGTGAAAAACCTCCAACCACACCAGAAGAGCCTCCTGCCTTGGAAGAAATATCTTTCCAGTTCAGCTTGCTATTCAAAAGCACAAAGTGGATAAGCCGTGCTTGAACTTTGAAATACCTGAACCTGAACTAAGCCTACGAAGTTGCAGAGAGCCTGCAACTCACTGGTCTAACTCCTATTTGGCTCAGTTACACATTTTGCAGTTAAGGCACCAAACACCATATGACACCATATAATCTATCTTTCAGGCATCTTCTGCAGCAGCACTTGCTAGTTCCTCTGCTTCCTGCGCTCGTTTTAGACTTTAAGTACATCTTCCATTAAAGCATTTAGTGGCAGAGAGATTTTCCAATATCTCATAACATGCAAACTCAAGATTCTTGTTCAAACAACTGCAGGCAGTTACAATAGTCCTGTGATCATTCTGCAGCTATTACACTTTAGATCTTATTGTCTGATTAGCAGCAGAGGTATTTGTCTCAATTTTTATTTCTCTCATTTTCCCCCTCTCATAATAAAACATATATCCTGTTCAGCCACTCAACTTTGTTATTAATATTGATCAGCTATAGGGAAAGATCGATTTTTTTCTTTTTCATTTCAGCTAGGCCCTTCTTGCTCCCAGTGTTTTCCCAGCCCCACCTGAGCATCCCAGTGCTGTGTGTTGTGCAAGCCCTCTACAGCAATGCCTCTGAACTGCAGTGCTCCCTGGAGCCAGCCAGCTGGGGAAAGGCACCAGCATCCTGCTTCCCAGCACCCTGGGACCCACAGCACACCCCACCATCAGCAAGACCCCCAAGGAGTCAATGGTTGTGTTTTCACAGAGGAAAACACAAACAAAGCCACACTATTATGTAGGGGGGATACCAAGGAATTCTGTGAAAAGGAAATTGAGTCCACAGCATGCCCTCTTTTGCAGGGAGTGTCAATAACTTTGCGATTCAACATTACAGCTGTTCTGCTACCTTAATGCTTACTCTAACAAATCAAAAAGACCTAGAGGAAAGGTCCACCAAATTACTGAATCAGCAAAACAGAGTTCTTCAGGCATCCACCTCTGCAGCCACCTAAATTCCCTAAGTAACCCAAAGGGTCAGTAAGATTGAAGTCAAAGCATGGAGATAGCCACAGGGACTTCCCCTGCATGGGAAACCTGGATGTAACCCTGGGTAAGAAGGTGCTAGAATTGCAAACCACAGGGAAGATTATGTGAAAGCAGATGACAAAAAAGAAAATCACACACCTTACATGCAGAGCATATGGACTAGGTGTTACAGGCCTATTTCTACATGACTCAGGGGTGCATAGTCATAGAAGCCTGTGCAGGGCTTGCCCCTCCCCACCAGTTCACAGAAACCCTGCATAGCATCAGTCTCTGGCCTTAGAATCATAGAATTGTCAGAGTTGGAAGGGACTTTAAAGATCATCTTATTCCAAGCACCCTGCCTGGCAGGGACACCTTCCACTAGATTAGGTTGCCCAGAGCCCCACCCAGCATTGTCTTAAAAGCTTCCAGGGATGAGGCTTCCACAACGTCTCTGGGCAACCTGTTCCAGTGTCTCACCACTGGAACTTCTCTCATGGTGAAGAGCTTCCTCCTAATATCCAATCTAAATCTACCCTCCTCCAGCTTGCTGACATTTCTCCTGGTTCTGTCACTACTTGACCTCCTAAAAAGTCACTCACCAGCTTTCCTGTAGGCCCCTTTCAGATACTGGAAGGCCACAATAAGGTCTTGTCTTCTCCAGACTGAGCAATCCCTACTCTGTCCTTGTAGGAGAGGTGCTCCAGTCCTTTGATCATTCCCATGGCCCTTCTAAAGTCTTGGGAACTTAAGCACTTGGTTTAGAAACAGATTAGGTTTGGTTGCCTGCAAATACCAAACTCTACCGGGTCAGGATGGTGCTCAGCCCCTCCTGGCTGCACTACCCATCATACATGCTGCAGGTCCCTGTAACAGAGTAGAGCCATAGTGTCACTTGCCATCAAAGGTACAGTTTCTCTAGAGGATAAATGATGGAAACCCCAAACTTTCCCTTTAATCAGACAACTTGAGTCCAAGAATTCCTGACACTAATGTGCTTATTTCTAGAGTAAATCAAGTTTAATTGCTAAGTGCTTCCTCAGCTTGAAAATTTGTTTCTCATACAAAACACCTTCTACAAGTGTTTTAACTTTTTAAGGCTACAGCTAACTGCAGATATATAATTTATTAATAAGTGCTTTTCGTACCAGGGAGAGTTAAGCCAGGTTATCAACTCTCTCCAAGGGAAGAGCTCAACTGAACCAGAGGCACTTCCAAGCACAAGCACCATTTATATCAAGTATCACACAATATTATTTTATACTTCCAGTTTTGAAAGGCTGTGTACATTTTCCCATTAGACTAACAAATTACAGCAATTGTGGTCAGTAGTGTGGAGGTTTCTCTGCAGAGCATTTGCCCCCTGGGAGGAAGGAAATCAGAGGGGTGTTAAAGCAATATTGTACCTTTCACTCGGTGTGCTGAGTTGCCTGATAATGGTTAGCTAAGAGAAGCCATAAAACTGCCATTACTGCCACCAGTGGGTGTTACTGTATCTCAGAAACCCTCTTGCAAAGGTACAGAAAGAAATAATGAAGAAAATCAGAACAGGAAAAAGAAAGAACTAAGCCAACAGAGAGTGGAAATTTAAAACACCATTCTCTAGCTGAACTTGCTATTCCTATCAATTTTTTTCAATTGCTTTGACTTTATATTCGGGTGCTATTGGATCCATTCAGGAGGAAATATCTCCCCAAGCTCTTCCCCACTGAGGACCCAGATTCAAATCCTTTTGAAGAGGCTGAAGGGCCTCTTGTGCTTTTATTTTTTGGCTGGATTACAGTGTAAGAGCCAAAACAGCATCAAGGGGCTGCGACAGCTGAGAAAGCCTGTGCTGGCAAGACTGCAGGTTCTCATTTCTAGATTCAGTGTATAGCTTGGATAGCTTATTTATTAGCTGAAGAACAAACACCCAAACACTTGAGTGCTGGTCATAAGGTTCAGCTTGGGGTACCTTGTCTGTGTTTTACTTTTGCAATACAGAGACTTCTTTTCACCTTTCTTATTATAACAGGCTTGGCCCAGGGGCTGGCTTCACCACCTCTGCAGCACTTATTTGTCTCTTCCCTAAGGAAAACATTTCTCTTGTACCCCTCAGAGTCATGGAAAAAATGTCTCTTACCTCTCCACTGTAACACAACATTTTTATACACACCTCCCACCCCTACATCACAAACAGGAAAACTTCAGAATTTTATACTTGGTAGCCCAGGAATTGTGTGTTGTGCATTTATATCTGCTATATACTATGCATGGCACACAGTCTACAAAATACATGTATTGTATATGACCATGGTATTGGTTATTACAGGTACCTAAATGTCTCAATGACAGCACCTGGGTAGCACCTGTCTAAACACTAGACAGGTTCAATTTCAAATTGCTGCAAGTTTCAGAAGTCTGCAGATGTGTGGTTTTCACTTCTGCTGGGTCTCACTGCAAAAGCAGTGTTACAGAACAGGTGTGAATCAATAATATAATTGAATTGCCTCAAGTATTAGAAATTAGAGCAGTTGAAATGGCACAGAAGTAAACAGGATGTTTTTGTTACATGCCTTACTACATGTTTCCTTGTTGAGCTATAAACTAAGCTTTGTAAACTTGTGTTTTTGTTGTTTGGGGTATTTTTGTTTAGTTGGTTTGGGGTTTTTTGTTGTTTTGCTTTGTTTTTTAGTACATTGAATACATAAGAAAAATGCCTGCAGCAGTGAACCATTGCAATCTTACATGTAAATGAGAAAACATTTTGAAATTACCCTATAATCTATATTTATATGTTATCAAGGCTATTTCAAGCTTTTAGATAAAATAACATGCATTACATAAATGCCTGTGAACATTTGCCCTTTAAGACATATCAAAGCATCATTTAACCACAGGAAGTTTCTTTTGAACAAAAAAGTATAAGATACCAAAATACACTGTTGTATACCCCATAAGGCATGCAGTACACAGGCAAATAAGTTCATTATATGGTACAAACACAGACAACTTGCCTATTGCACATTGGCTATTTCATGTCAAAAAATGTTGATGGGACAAGGATACTTGCAATAATCACAAACAAGAGCATAAAGGAGAGGTCATTTTTAGATAATATTGGGAGTCTAATAAAACAGTAAAGGTCAGAAGCTACAAACTTTGTTACTGTAGGTGCTATATGTACACTGTGCAAGCTCACCTGGACCCCATTGCTGCAGCAAAGACAGGTAGAGGAAAAAAAAATACCATCTCTTCTGTTATATTTCCCAGAGGCTCAGGTCCATGCCTTCAAGCAACAGCCCTCATCTGACACATGTACCAGAGATGCAGCTAAACACAGCTTTCCTGAAGCCCAGCCTAACAGTAACTCCCTCACAGAACTGAACATGTGCACAGATTCTGCTGCTGCTCTTGAAGCCTGCAGAAACTTTCACACAGACAGCAATAAGATCATGAGTTTACCTATCATCTAGAGGTGGATTTCAGTTATAAAAGGCACAAATCTGGGCTATTCCTCTCATTTCAGCACCGCCTAGCAAGCATGCTGGCTGGGCAGGAGGGATTCCCTCAGCCTGCTGACAGCAGAGGTTCCGCAATTCCAGCTCCCTCATTAAATTTGCATTATATTCACGTTTATTATTTGGCCCCATTTTGGTGTCTGAAGTTGTGGAATTAAAAATTGCCTTTTATTCTCAATGTTCATATGACAACGTGAAATGCAATTCTTTACCTTTTACTCTTCTTAACATGATCTGCTTGATTTTTTTTTCTAATCTGAACATAATGAAAAACAATATTTTAAATAACATGTCTAAAGTGTGGTAAAACTGTCAAAGTTGAAACATTTTAATGGACTGGGAATTTCAATGTCTGTACTTGAAAGCCTGGTTTATTTTGACAATATTGCTTTTTCTCCATAGTTACCTCTGACCTTCAGTATTACTTCTCAGTGGATTATTTTTTCACTGAGGGAGATGCTTAAGCATGGACCAGAGTAGATAAGTGATATGGTCAAATCACTACTGGCAAACCCTGGAATTACTGACCACTTTAATAGCTCCTGCTGACCTCCAGATGAAACTTCACCTTTGGTTATTAACATGTCTCTCTACTTTTATGATTTTTTGGAATATAATTTGTCACAGTTTTTATCTGCACAGAGCAAGCGTTAGGCTTTTAAAAATGTGAGTTATCTTTTTATAACTGCTAACAATTACACATCACAGAACAGACCAGTCCAAAAACCAATTATGAAAAGACCTGCATGGGAAGTGCATTTGGTCTTGAAGTTTGAATTATAGATTTCTGAACTACAACTGCATCCCATCCAGCATTCAGGAACTGGAAACGAGAAACCAAACTTTGAAAGGTCTTCTAAGATCAGCAAGATAAGATAAGGTCAGAGCAATTAATCGCCCTTGTTTTGTATTAAAATCTGATAACAGTGCTAGCAATGCTGCTCAAGATCAGAGGAAATGGTGGGGCCTCATCTTCTGTCACAAATTAGCATTTATAGCCTCATGGGCACCTGGTTCTGTATGCTGGAGCACGTGGTGCAGCATCCTTAGTGCACAGGACCTCACTGCCTGGGTACCACCATACAAGGCTCAGGAGCCTCCAGGGAGCCACTCCCACAGCTGCTGGAGGGCTTGGCACTCACGCTGATGATTCAGAGCAATGACATTTTGCAACCAGATTGTACAAGTATAAGCAACCAACCTGAGCTGGGGAAACTGTGCCAAAAGGCTTTCAGATGATCAGAGCAATATGCCAGTCAGAGGTCGATTGACCAATTAGCAATTAGATTTGGAAAGCAGGCATGTCATTTCTGATTATTATTTGCTGAAAGATCAACTATGTGGAAAGTTTTAAATTAAGAGGTATTTTTAATTTTTTTTTACTACATGCTGGCATTTCTAACCCCAGCTTCATGTCATGAGGTGCTGGCAGTAGGTTGCAGCCCTGGGACCAATTGCAGCTGGCAGCGTGACAGCGGCACTTCCACAAAGCGTCCAGGAAACCAGCTGGGGCTTCCACTTGTGTCTGAACACCACTCACTGAGCTAAAGGCTCAAGAGCTAAACAAGAGCAAAGGAAGACTTTGCAATAGGATTGTGAATGAAGGCTTCCAAGGTGAAAACCTTGTCAATTAGTCATGAGAGGTACCTCAAAGCATGGTTTCTTTTCTAGTGGTGCAAGGTTCAATGGGGAATTTCCAACCTGGTCCATATCTAATCATAACTAATTAAAAAAGAATTAAAGTATCTCAACTCAAGCCTTGGAGACCTATGCTTGTTCTGTCTCCTGTAGCAGTCTCATTGGCTTGAGCCCTGAAACAGTACTTCTCTGGGCAGGAAAAGCCAGCTAACCTGCCCTGCCAGATGGACAGAGGAGAATGGGACTGGCATCAGCTTATGGATACTTAACAGCCTTCCCAAAAAGCCCTGGCTGCAGGGCAGCCTGGAGCCTTTCCCAAAGTCTTGAGTAACCCTCTGTTATCTTGTCTTCATATACATGAGGAAACCAGCACTCTGTACACTGAATAGAAAATTTACAGGAAAAACAGGTTGGGAGTAAAACTACAGAAGTATCAATATGGCATTCCTGATCAGAGTGATTCTGTTTGGGTGGCAGGTGGTACTCTTGGAGAAAAAGATATAATAAATTGCTTTTACAAGACCATCTTAGCACTCAGAGCCATACAAATAAAGAGGAACATGGGATTTGAAAGAGCTTTGGTTACATTCACAATGGGGGGGGCTGCTGCTTTGCCTGGAAATGTTATTCTAGGATATGCGTGTCTAGTGCAAAGGCATCTCAAGTGATGCCATGGTAAAACATCAAACTAATGGACATCATGCCACATACAGTAAATCTTTTAGCTGCAGAAGCTTTGTATTTTTCCCCCCAAAAAATCTATTGATCCTGGGGTCACAGGAAGGGAGAAATAGATCCAAGAAAGGCAAATGAAATAAACACTCATGAAAGCAGTTCATGTCTGAAACTGCTGAATTTGTGAGTAACATCCTCTGAAAGTCCATGACAATGTTACAAGTATTTTTTGATGCAGTGGGAGAATACAAGGATATGAACCCAAAGTCAGTTGTTTTGGATATCTGTTCTTCCCCCAGCTTAGATCCCCTGAGATGGGAGAGCAGCCTAGACCCTTCAAAGCACCAGGGCACCTCACTCTCCTGCATAAAGTGAATGGGTCTAAAGAGGTGAGGCTTTGGGCTGCCAAGCAAGGTATTTCCCAGTGAAGTTTTGCACATGGCCTGCACATCATTCTTGACTCTCTGCAGCAGACCTGGGCAGCTCTGAACCAGATGCACATCAAACATCTTACCAATAATCTGGCCAGGTGTATAAAACATCTTCAATCTGGTTTACAGTCCAGAAAGAATAGGAAAATAATGATGAAAAACTACAGAATGTAATGGAAACATAGTAATTTGCCTTAGAATATTTTAATTTTCCTGTTTAGTCAAAACCCTCTGGGCTTTACCTTGAACCTTGCTTCTGCCAAGTGATTAGAAACCACCCTCCTGCAAAACAATTATACAACATATGTATTGTGAATAATTTCTAGGAATTACATTAAATCATAATAAACCACAAAAGGTTGTGACAGGCTAAGCTTGTAGGTGCCTGAGTGCTATTCATCCTGGACATTTATAGACAGCCTCACACACGAGGTCTCCCTAAGCCATATGAAGCAATCACCTCCACTGCACTTTTCCAGGAGGTGAAATGTCAGTGTTAAGAAAGATATTTGAGACTGTGTCCCCTGCAGCACTCCCCTCCCTTTGCAGGCAATGCACCGGCACACCAGCTGGGGCAAGTGTGGCCAGCAGTGGGCCAGGAGCCCAGGAAATGCCGCTCTGCTTGAGTAGGTGGTAATTTGCCTTTGAGTCAACACTGAAACCCATGTGCTAACACCACACATCTTAAGGTGTTATCTTGTGGATATAAAACTGACATCCTGACTGCCTCCAATTATGAAAGGTTTCAGATTTGAGGCTTTTTTCTTGATTTGCTCTCTTCAAGTGTACAGCTGCTTAACACAAGCATTTTGGCCAAGTCCTGATTTGGAGAGCAGAACTTTGCCCCGGTGATCCTTCCTGCCACAACACTAGACACATCCAATGGGGTTTCGCTGTTTTGCCCTGCCACGGTGTTTTTCCCTGGACAAATCTGTACTTAGATATGAAGGACCATGACTCCTGATCTCCTTTGAGCAGCTGAAACACCCTCTTACTACAGACATTATTATTGCCTTGAGGGTAGCTGTTGTTCCTTAACCTGAACCAACAACCTTCATATGAACAATTTCTGATATGTTAAAGGTGCTTCTTATTAACCAAGTTAGCATCAAGATTTCATTGGCTTAAAGCTCTCCAATAACTTCTTTCAGGATAAAGTTTTGGCAAGGGCTGCAGGCAGTCATTGCCACCAAGTCTTAGCAGCCTCCCACAAAGATTCAAGGAGTTCCAGTGCCTGATGTTCTCTGCATCACTGTGCATTGCATTACTGCTGTCAGACATCTAATGCACACTCTTGGTTTCTTTTCCAGAAGAGCAGTGAGAGCAAGGCAGGAAGGCAAGACAGAGGAATAGGGGGGGATTTAAGAAAAACAACTGAATATACACATCTTAACTTCCATTTCTCTTAGCAAAGTTAGAAGAGCCAGGATTACTTAAGCAATACTTTTCAATGATGTATAAGTCATATAGAACAAACTCCTTTAGAAGCTGTGATACTCACACACTTCTGAAAACACTTGACACTTTTCTCCTATGAGGAACCTTGAACCTTGGTACAAAAAAAAAGGACTTTAAGAACTGAATTAACTAGTAGTGCAATGCTTAGGGACACAAAAAAAACCCTAAAAAAAGAAATCAATGCTACTCTGACACCAGTAGGATTCTCAGAAACTTCCCAGCCAGCACTCAGGAGCAGTGACACACGCCTGAGCTCTTGTCCTGCACCAAAAGCAGTCTGCCACCTGGAGCAGGAGGCTCTGCCCAATGATAGGCAGCAGCACGAGCCTGAGGCCAGGATCTAATCTCTTGTGCAGCTATGTAAATCGACAGGAGCTTCATCCACTTCAATGGAAGCCCTCTGGATTTATGCCAGAGCAACTGAAATTAGAAGCTTTCCCTAAGTGGGTGGGAGCTCATTATAAGGCTAAATAAGGAGTGAGTCATTTTCAGAATTTTAAACTGAAAGGAGCCGCATTTGGCTGACCTCCTTTTTTTCCACACTGGTGGCTTATTAGATTACAGCAGATAAGAACCATGCTTTCTTATTGGTTCTTCATGGTGATGTGTCTGCGTCACTGGCAGAGGTGGAAACACTGGTTTACACAGAAAAAAATCCAAAGCAATGTTCAAACAGTGCAGTGTTTTTAACTGGGAGTTAATGTTGATATCTCAGGAGACAAACACCAGCTCAACTTACTTGTAAGTGTTCTCATTTCATTCAGAATACATTTAAGGGCCAAGTGACCCGAGAGGAGCTGAGCATGAAGAGACAGGAAATCTCTTGATGGACTGTGAGGAGCTGTTCACTGTTTGGAGGAATGATTCCCAGTCTTAATTATCAAGTTTGATAATTATTTTCTTGTTAATACCACTATTAGTAAGACACAACAACAACAAAAAACCACACAGAGGAAGATGAACACAGAAGAGCCACCTACTCCACCCAGCTCCAAAGCCCCATTCTGACTTTCATCTTCATCTTGCAACACTTTGAAGGAGACTTTTAGGCTCCTACCACCCAGGTATTTTAAAAAGACAACTCTCACTGATGAAATTAGGTTTAAGTGTGAGACAGCCCCCTAAATCACTTTTGTCCTTGCATCATTCAAAGCAGACATGAACGTTTTCAGGTAGAAAAGGTCCCTGGGGTAACAATTCTGAGGCTGCTTAATTTGAGATTCCAGATCTACCAAACCTTGTAATGTTTGGTTGAATACTCATTCACCCAGAGTGAGATTATATTCAAAGCAGTGGCAAATGGAAGAAGTAATTACAGCTGTGCCACAAGTGAAAACACTGAAGACACAAGAAGGAACAGATAAAGGCCAGAAATTTTCTCTTTTATCAGAGTGGAAGTATGAGAGAACAAGGTGTATAAATTTTGGTGAATCTTCTGATACATTTGTATAATAAGCCTTAATATCAGTCATGATATAGGAAGCTATTGAATGGGATTCCTCTGTGTCAGGGGCTCATTTCCTGCAGTAACAATTGACATAACCTGATATTGGTTCCAAGGTGATTGTAACCAACAGCAATCTGAAGAGGCAGTAAGGACTGTGGGATTTTCTTGGCTGTTCTTGTGACTACAGTGCTAACAGTTACATCTGGCACAAGCCACCTTTTCAGAATCACCCTAAACAGAGATTGAAGATTGACCTCAAGACCTGAAAGCCTAATTCCAGTCATTTAGCTCAAAGTTTAGAAGGCAATTTGGTGGTGATTTAGAAAGACCTACATGGGATGATATTTCTGATACTCAACAAAGAAAAGCAGAAAAAAACCCCCAACCCTGCAAGGCCCCATACATAGAGATTAGAGGTAAATGCAGTTCATTATTATGATATACCAGGACTGGACACCTGCCTGGAATGTCACCTCTGCTGAACCAGAAGGTTGGGGGCCATGGCCGAGATTACTCAGCGGCACTCATGGATGTGATTTTACTGCTCCTGCAAGGATAATCCAGGGGTCTCCAAGGGAGACCATAGGACTACCCTCACCCACAGCCCAGTGTTCTGAGGGGCAGGCACATCACTGGCACATGGGAAGGGGAGCCCTTCAGAGCACTTCTATGCAGGCTGACCTAACTGCAGATTCCAAGAACACATCCCAGGACAAGGAACAGGCCAAGTGGATTTTCTCAGCCATCAAGCAATTCCTTCAACACCATAGTAAGCTTCCTCATGGAAGCTTCAGGATTTGACTTTAGAGGCCATTTCAGCTAGTTTCTAAAACACCCAAAGGTGGGTGGTTTAGGCATCTCCTCCTGGTTTCTATATATAACAGATGATGAAATCATTGCCCAACACCTGCTGCTGGGGAGAAGGGAGTGGTTAGGTAGGGAGAGCCATTTCTTGGAGGTTTGGAATCCTTACAGCTGGTACTTTCTGGGGAGCCCAGGGTTTCACAGGGTACACTGCACATGTGAGGGGGAACAACTGCATCTCAAATCTGCAGCCATTCATGAATGTGACCATCTTTGCTGGGGCCATGGGGCTGCTCCAGGATGATGCTTGGACTTCTCCAAGTTATTGTTAGATTTCACCAAGGTATCAAGTAGCAATTAGAGAGATCTCATCTCTTATCCTTCCAGTCTTCTTTCTACTAATTCCATCACCACACACCACACTGATGTAAATGCAGCATTTTCAGTATCCTGCCTCCAGAGGAGGTTGGGAGGTCCCCTCTTTTTGCAGCTTATAACTCCACAATGGTCTGCCTTTTGCTATAAATGAGAAATTGCCTTTTGGAATTTTACAGAACACAACATACTTCATGTCACTTCTGCCTATAATATCTGAAGTCCCTTTTCTTGGCAACAGGTCCTAAGAAAGGGTAGAATTGTGGCTCCTCTTCTGCAGCCACGCACAAAGTAGCTCCTGTCCCAGCAGATGTATTATGCTTGGAGCCCCTAGAGCCACTAGCCACCCACAACCTGAGGAACGTGTTGCTCCTTGGTCCTTCCTGCAGTGGCTCAGCTCAAGCAAGGTGCTGGCTGGGCACATCACAGCCTGGGCAATCATGTTGGCTCAGCCACCTGGCTGAGCCCCAGCTGAGGAACCTGCAGAACTTGCCTGGCTGCCGAAGGAGAGGCTGGAGACAAACTTTTTACCTCCTGGCATTGCCGCTTTTGACTGAGGTTGGTTTTGTGTTTGAGCTTTGCTACTGACTAATAGCCTTGGGCAATTGGCAGGGGAAATGAGACCTCACTGAATGGCAAGGTACAGAAAACCGAAATGACAAGATTATACTAGTAGTTCATTAAAGCAGATGAGAGAGATTAGTGTGTTTGTTACTATGATAAAGCAAAATTGCATGTGTATGAAACATGCCTAAACAGAGCTTCCTAAAAAAATTAACATCACAAAATGCTGCCTTTATAACAAAAAAAAAAAAAGTAACTTTGCTGGTAGAAATAGAGCTTTGCCAAAGGAGAAAATGAGACAAATTACAGAAGACAACATTTGTCCTCCAGTTTATGCTTCCTCTCCTATAAAAATCCCCTGTATGGGACAAACCAAATCTGTGCTTCCCTTTTCTCATAACCTGTATCTGATTTCAAAGAAAAGCAGCATGCTTCACTGCAAGTGGACTGAAACACGAGGGAACACTTTTGGTCACTCCTTCCACCATGGTCAACTCCAGCCTGAACCCTAAGCATTCCCTAATCTCCATACTCCCACTTTTATCCTCCCTTCACTTCTCTATTCTCTCCTACAGGAGGACACAACGGCTGCTGAGGAAAGAGCATGTTACTCAAGCGCCAAAGCATGGGACACTGGCTTAATGAGCCATCCATTAGGAAGGGTCAGGAGCCAGCATAAATTAGCAAAACCACCTTACAGTACTCTGAAGTATTTGACTGTTGCAGCTTACAGGAAAAGCAGGTGTCAAACATGGCAAACACAAACATTTTCTAGTAGACATATGTATCCAGGGACCACTCCTTGGGCTGAAAATCCCAGCCTGTGGTTTTGACCTTTCCTTGTTATGATACCAAACTGACTCAAATTTTCCTGGAGTTGAAGGGGCTTTAAAACTTGGTTCAAATCTGTATCTGATCTTTGTGATCTAAACCACCCTTCTTATAGCATGAGGCAAACTAAGCCACAACCAATGCTTTGCGGAAGTTTGAACTGAGACTTGATTTCAGATCTGAACTTTGTCATTCAGGCCTATCTCTTCCCTTTCTTCTTTTCCTTTGTGTAAGCAATACACACTGACTTTGTAGATCAATGCAGAAGGCTGTAAATGATGCATGAAATGAAAAATCCCTGTCCAGCCAGCGCACAGAGAGAATACAGACAGTGCTATACTGTCATTGCTGTGGTATTTGCTGCAATATTCACAGCTAGAAAAGCCCACTAAGTCCCAGAACAATGCTGGACTATTTTAAAATCTCAAGCTCTTTTTGGAGGGAGGGGAAAGAGGAAGGGAGATAACTCCCCCTTACACCCACCTTCTTTCTTCCTTTGTTTCAGAGAGAGTTTAAAACGTGCCCTCCCATACAAATCTTTCATTATTGCTTACCTCCCCTTAAAAAATTCCACCCCATTCTCATATGGGGGTGGCAGGAGAGGAGGAAAGAGGAAAATAAAGAGATCATATCAACTAAACAAATTCTTTCATCGAGCCAGCTCAGAATGAATCATCAGCTACACTGCACCGAGACCGGGACTTGCCCCTCTCAAGCAAAATACTTCTCAGGCCAGGCAGCAGCCATGGACCACTAGTCAGTCCCAGCAAGTCACCCTCAAGCACAATGGTTGTTACAGCTGGATTTGATGATTTTTAAAGGTCTTTTCCAACCTAAATGATTCTATGATTCTACAAAGGAGGATGGCCATGCTCAGGGGTGTTTGAGCTCTTCCCAAGCGTGCTCAGTTCATTCCTCGCACCTCTAATGCCCTGCACCGGCACTAGGGATGATGAGTGCTTGGCAGCACTATTCTTCATATGGAACATTAAGCTGAGGTCTTGCACACTCCTGAACATTAAACATCCCATGATAGTCATGAAGAAGAGCTACGGGTTTTATTAACCTTAGTGTCCTGGACACATTGCACTAGGAAAGTCATCATTAACCTACCTTAAGAATACAGGCAGGGGCCCTCTTTGCAAACTATGCTCAAAGAGCTACAACCCTATGAAATACCTTTAATAATTTAAAACAACTACCAAATGTTGCTATAAAGGATATAACTTCACCTCAAGGAAGAAAATCTGTAAAGACTTTGACACAGTAAAATGTTCACACTACTCAGGTTCAAACCTTGATTCTATTGCTAGTCAATGCTTAACTATCACACCCAAACACTAGCTCTTCCCTTCTCTCCCACCCCCTGCCAAAAGCTGGTTCATCTGGGCTCTCAGCTATTTTTAAGATCCCACTTGCATCTCAAACTGGGTTATAAACCATTAACAACACATTCAACACACACTGAACTCTTCTCAGAAGGCTTAAGACCAAACTAAGACCAGTGTAAACACTAGGAAAAGCTTTTACAGTGAAGGTGACAGAATACTGGAAGAGAGAGGTTGTGGAGTCTCCTCCTTTGGAGACATTCAAAACCTGCCTGGACTCGTTCCTGTGTGATCACATCTAGGTGATCCTGCTCTGGCAGGGGGGTTGGACTAGATGATCTTTCTAGGTCCCTTCCAACCTCTGTGATTCTGTGAAATTAGAGGATACCCCACAAAATAAATATATAGCATTTGTTAGAGAGCTCTAAGGTTTTTATATATATTTTTTTTTTTTTTTACAAAAAGATTGAGGAGAAATTAAGTTTGCTTGTTTGTACCATATTAATTTAAATTCAACCTGATTTAAACCAGCAACAAATACTTGAGCAATAACAGATTTTATCTGACAAATGTTAACAGTCACTCTTACATTGGTTGAGGTATTTATAATTTGTGCTTCCAACATCAAATTCCAATTTGTTGCCAGCGCACAGAGGAAATAAAATTACTGGAGGAAGTGGAAGAAGGGGAAAATAAGCATCTCGTGCTGTACCAGGACTCTGATACCTCTGCTCAGTATTGCTTTATTTGTGAACTAGCTTCTACAAAGAAAAATTTTAAAGAACAACCAGTTGGATGAGTGTTCTTTGCCTTGCCTGAGATCTAGTCAGGAAGCACTGCACACCTCTACGTGGGGATTTGCACACCCAGCACACTTGGCTTCTGAGGACGATGGCTTCTCTGCAGCCCTGAGAGCCAGATGCAGAGTCCAGATCCCAGGGCACCCACAGCAACCAGGATGTGGAGGCAACTCTTTTCCCCCACAACCCCTTTCCACTAAGCTCTGCAGGTGTGCAACCTCCAATCTTCCTACTCATACTTTTTTTGCAACAAAGAGAGAATATTAGTGATTTTCAGCACAGCAGTCAGCAACTGTGACTGACTAGATAAAGGGAGCAGGACTGATGAGTAAAAAGGTCCCCTTTGCAGAAACTTCCCCCCCTCCCAGAACCACATCACACTTTCAAGAGCCATATTTTGTTTTTCCCTTCTCCTGAAGCAGACATTGAGGGTTTAATGCTCAGTGGCCACACAGGCACCAGCTGGTCATAAAGGCACGTATCCTTGTGCCTCAAACAGCAGCCACAGATCTTATTGACATCAGCTGGAGTCAGACACCAAGAATGCACACCTGAATTCAATCAACCTCCTTCCAATTTGCCCTACCAGGGGCACAACAAGGCAGAATTTATCTTTTCGTCTTTTGCAAAGTGCAAAGGGGATCTTTGTATTAATCAGGATGAGGAAATAATGTTTTTCCCACTCTCCTGAAGCAATTGACAGTTGCCCAGAGTGGAAGGAGACATCTATTTTCTTATAGCAGCTAAGCATCCTCAAAACTGAATGCAGGAGGGATACTCATGCTGGCAGCTGAGCTCTGGACACTTGGACAGGTTATTTCACATCTAGATGCAGCAGAGGGGATGACAGAGTAAAGGACACTGCCTCCCTGGGCTTGGAGGTTGGACAGCAGGAAGAAAAGCACTACCTTCAAACTCCATTTTACATCCATCTCTCACCAGATCTCAGCTGTGGGCTGCAGGCAGCACCTGGTGAGGGGCTGATGGGGAAAGTCCCTCTAAAGACCCCAGGGGAGGGGTGATGCAAGCCCTCTGTTTAGGCAGGGACAACATCCCCTCCTGTGATAAAACAGTGATTTTTCAGGCTGGAAGTGTTAGCACTTGAAATGGTAAATCACAGTGCCTCTGTTAAAACCTTACCCCACAGAGAATTATTGTAAAGTGCCAGCTGCTATTTACATTCACTTTTTTCATGGAGGGAGCCACAAAAGGAAGAGAATGACAATAAAAGCAGAGATACATCATAGTGCGGGAAAAAATCCCAGCCTTGACCACTACCTGCAAACGCAGAGCACAGCCTGGCAACTTCACACATTTCACTTGCTGTTGTTGAAACACATTGGTTCCATTCACTAGCAGAGATCTAACAGCCTAGCATGATTATTAGACAATAAGACTCCTTCCTGTGTCTCCTTTAATTTGTCTTGATAAATATGCAAAGCAGGAGACAAAAAAGCTAACCAAGCCTCCCTTATTGACAGAAGACAATTTCCAGACCATAATCCAGTTGCCTTTCTTTTAAGCTGCCTGGGAGAAAAACCCTTATGCTGTGTGTGGAGGCAGGAGGATGGGTGCAGGGAGAAGAGGTACACAAAACATGCAAGTACCTGAATGTCTCCTATCGTCTGTCGTGCTATTGTCCTGTTGCAACTGATGCAAAGGAGAAGATAATGACAGTGCTTTTTAATTAGTGCAGAAGGAATTCTCACCATGCAATTGACATATCAATGGAACACTGAGGAGGTATTAAAGAAAAAAGAGAAAAGCAACATCACCAGCAGCCCCAGCCTTCCTGAGCCACAGCTTCACTCCAAGCACTGTAAACAGTGGGAGAAGTTTTTCAACGGTTTTTGTTTTGTTTTGTTTTTCCAGGGGCTGCTGCTCACATCTGGTAAAGCTGTCCCTGGGCTACCACCATATGTAAGGACAATGCTTTATGACTTATTGTCTGCAAGATTTATGTAGATGATCTATGATTAGCAATTTTTCATCTTATATCCCAAGCAAACACACAGAGGGCAATTCCCTGCATAATAGGAAGGCGTTAAAACAACAAGGTCTCAGCACAGCAGGTCCACTAGCACAAATACCAAGCTCAAGGGCTGTGGTGGCAGCAAGGGTGAGCCAAGGCACACAGAGCTTCTTCAATTCCACTCCCCAAGACAAAAAGGGGCAAGGAAGCAGTAAGAAATTAAAGAATTAGGATGAGCTACTCCAGCTCTTCCATGATCTATTAATAAGAACTACATTATCTGCATTTATTAAGTTAAATTCCAGAGAGTTAGCAGCATTCCTTCAGGAAATACATAAGCTTTGGTGCTAATAAAAAGCCCAACAACCCCAGGTGGCTTCTTCACATTCCCAGTGCAATCCCTGTAGGTGTGAAGGAGAGCAGAGCTCCCCAACCCATGGCTCTGGCACAGACCCCAGGAGATAACCCTGCCCCAGCCTTTGTGCAGTTTGAAGGAAGGAAGTGGCTTATCACAATGTTTCACTGATATACTGCTCCGGTTTTCAGTGTCACAAGCCTTCACCTTTCACTTACATTGGGACCAGCACGAATAAGGAGATTTAGTGAAAACAATAAACAAGAGGAAGTGAAAAATCTGCCAAGAGTTTTGGTTTGGCTGCAGCCATCAGTGTTGTCTTTGACAGGTAGTTTGGCTATTAAGGAAGGACAAGGCCTTGTCAACATTAGCAGGGTAACACAGGAAGAAAATATCCATCTCCATCCACTGCTGGGATCACTAATGTGGCTCAGTAGCTCTGTGCTCACCATCTCCCACCCCAGTGGTGTTTTCCTCCACACGCACATTTCCTTTGTTATTGGTAATAGTTTGCTTTGCGGGGAAAGAATAGTTCCCCTCTACCATCCCCCCTGCTCTCAACCCAAGCCACCAACTTCTACCATCTATCTCCTTAGGACAGGAGGATTACAGCTAACAAACACAAGTCATAAGAATAATACGTAATTATCATGCTTCTGCAAAGTATAAACAAATAAATAAATAAGCCTTAAGTGCATAATCTCCACAGAAGGAAGCACTGCATTGCTAAAGAGCTGAAAGCATCGTTTCACTCATCATAAACACAACTTGAAATCAATTGCCCGGTTGAGCTGTGACTTTGCAGTGTCATTCACAAGTGTAAAGGCCAGATCCTTCCACAAGTGCCACTGAAGCCACTGATTTATACCCAATGACAGCTTGTCCCTGGACTTCACCTGAGCAACTATTTTAGAAGATCATGTTAAATGCACTTCTCTTGTGGACAAACAAATCAACTCCTTTGACAGATATAATCAATTCTTTGCAATCCAAAGAGAATTTGCTTCTTCCCTGACAAAAAATGCAGATGACACCATTTAAAAGAAAATTTTGAAATGTACAGAGACCTGTAGAGACACCAAAAGAAAGGTGTTAGTCCAGTAACGTACCCGCAGGTTTGGAAAACAGTCTAGCACCATGTGATCATTTCAACAAAGGCCCTTGAAAGAAATCAATAAAACTGATCATTCAGCTTCACTGTTTATAGATGTGGATCAGAGCTCTGGGATGGCTAACAGAGTAATTTTTACATAGAAGTGTGCAAAAAATAAGAAATGGCACAAGAGGACACAGTCCACTTCACAAGTTGGGGTGGAAAAGCTTAGGCTAAGCATCAAGATCTTCCAAGACAGCTTCCCCACAGAAAAAGACAATGACATGGAGACTCCTCTTGCCAGAGTAGCTCTCAATATAAAAAAAGCTGCATCAAGCCCTGTCAGTGAAAATCCTCAGTTGAAGCATTGAACTTGACATCCAGGAGGTAAAGGGCTCAAATCCTGAGTTTTCCCTTCAAGAGTAGGAACTGGTACTCTGTTTCTCAGAGGAGACTATTTCAGTAAAGAGTTACCTCAACCTAAACTTTACTGAAACCAGTGTTCAGCTGGTATAAAGTGGTGCACTGACTTCAAGATGAGTTAAGCCACCTTGTACCCATTTACAATCTTAACCCTCATTTTTAATATTATTTTGTATCTTTAGTGGCTCAAGGCAGGGATTGTGCCACCCTTCCCACACAACATCCTTACTTCTGGACCTTTCAAAATAATGCAGTTTCTGGGCAACTTTTCAAGTTCTTCTTAGTCAGACCTCAGTTCAGATAGGAGTATTTTAACAGTTATAATTTCCACAGTCACACACGGCCTCAATTTCTGTTTCCTCCTGGATCTCGGAAACAGAGGTATTTGGATGAAAAATAGAGAAACAGAGGTACCAGAAGCTACTACACAGGACAGTCACAAGTATCATGTTTGCATGCTCTGTATCATTGCAATACAATGCAGTAATTCCTCTGTTAATATGCATCTATTTTCCCCTCTATCAGTCACTGTATCATGCAGTACATGGACTCTCCACTCTTTAGCAGCACTGAGGACTATACAGGTAACATTTAATACAGCAATGCCCCATTCTAATACTATGAAAGATTGTATCTGAACAGAAAATGTGCATTTGAAGCGTGGCTCACTTCATTCACTCTTGGTAACTACCTACTACAATTATCAGGAAATGAAAAATATTCACTTCACAGTCTTCTATTTTCACGTGTTACAAACATATAAAGCTCAGCACAAATGTGACAGGGTCACTGATGCACAAGCCAATGCTTTGCACAGTTTCCATGATCTATTACTAAACAGGCAGAAGTCTGGAGCTCTACAAACTTCCAAGAGAATTTCTAATAATCACACATCGTGCATCCATGTCCACACACCCGTTCAGAGCAAACTGAGTGAACATAAAATCTATAACAGTAATAGACTATCCTTAGTTTGTGGCAGAGTTCTGGAAAGTTTGAAGCAGATACTGTCACCAAGTTGCCATATAAAAGGCATTAAATGTAGAAAAATACGAAAAAATCATTATCCCTGCTGTGGATTCTTTTGGAATGGAAAAATTCTAGCTGTGGGAGTCAATGTATTTACAAGCATTCATGGGGTAATATGCAGTATATATACAATGACCCACAAAGTGGGAGTACAGATACAGAAGGAGGAATGTAATAGAGAACTATAAGAGGGGAGCATAAATAACACACAGCTTAATAACCCAGGAGTTGTTTTTTTTTAGGGAGTCTTCATACAATCCTCTCTTCCTTCTCACAATGTTTTCAACATTGCTTTAGCTTCAGCCTTCCTGGATAAACATTTAAACAGGAAAAGCTTCAGGTTTTTTAAGTGGAAGTATTGAAACTAGCAAAACACCTGATTTGGTTCACTTTACATGGTATATAACATTGTTAAGCTTCATTAGGATGCTGCAGCACTCAAAATAAATGAAGACATATTTATTATTTCATAGGCTGCTTCCCATTAAAACTAGTACTTCCTCTGCTAAGAGGTGCAGACAGCAGAACCCATGACATTCAGCATTTCTGTAGTAGGTATTGTGTGACACAGCTAGAAACCTGACATACAGCCACCGGATTCCTGGAAAGATCACCATTTCACACAGAGAATGAGAAAAGCCCACCAAGCCAGTAAGCTAGATCAGTCTTGAATTTATACTGATGTAAATTAAAATAACATCAAGGTGAAGGGAATCTTGTCAGCACAAAGCTGGTGCAGGACCTAGCTCAGCCCAAGGGCCATCCACACCACTGGAGCAATACACACATAGGCCCTGCACCAGAGACCTCTTATCACAGTCGTAACGCTCTTGTGCAAAGCCAGTCATGGTACAAAGCAGCTCAGGTGTCTCCATCCTCTTAAAGCAAAAGCAGCAGTCTAAAATTGGCCTTGCCCAACAGACTGTTGACATAAAGCATACAGGAACATAGCCACCAGTGTTGCTCTGGAGACCTCCTTCCTCTACCATGCACAATGCCTGCTTCAGGAACATCTGCTCTGCCTTTCCAGCCATGCTAGATCTGTCTTAGTGTATCACACATACCTGGAAGTCAACAAAACTTTCTCACCAAGGAATTATTAAGAAGTCACCTTCCTGTGATCCACATTTAGGATCTTTCTCTAAAAAGGGCTCATATGCAAACATCAAGTACAACAGATCATTGACTCTGGTACTTACCCCCACTCTTGTCCTGGAGGTCTGGTCACGATGGTGAACAATTGATATCTGTCCTTCCTGGGTCAGCTGGGCTGGTAAGATGCTGATCCTGGACTTCTAAAGGAGCTTATGGGTGCTGAACACATGCTGGGCTTCCCTATCTCTCACAGGCAGGGAAGGGAGATTTCTAGTGCTCTTTATGCAACAAGCAAGTCTCAGAAATGCTCCTGTCCTGGTTGCCAGAATGAAACCACAAAGCTATCCCAATCCTTCAAGATGATACAAAAATATTGAGCATATCATACAGCTCAGCTTAGCTCTACCACCCAAACAGAAAAAACTTCTCTTCCCCCATCAGGTGTATATATAGGGACAGCACCAGGCAGGCTCCCTGCAAGGAGCTGATTGAGAAGTGGCAACACCTGCACCCAATCAACCCCACCCACTCACACCAACTCTCTGCTTAATGCTTAATTGATGCAACATGTGATCAATTTATGCTGGACTTCAGCTGAATGTAGACTTTAACTGCACTAGCAGCAAATCCTACTCTAATCTGCAGTGACTTGAATTTTCTTTATTCACTGTTTTTTTCCGGCCTGCTACAGGAAGAATGTGGTCTTGCCTCAATTGACTTAAATTTAAAACTATCGACATATTATATAACTCAATAAAAATCTTGCTAAAAAAAGGTACATTGTACTCATTCTCCTTACACATGGTAGGGAGGAAAATGGGTATGGACTTCTTCCATGGCTTTTAGTTAATTTGCTATCAATGCCCAGCTGCTCTAGAGTAAATACAGGAACAGGGTGTCATATGGGTATCCTGAAGCAAAAGAAGAGAGGTTTCCTATTTCTTTGTTAACCAGCAAAGATGGTATGCATGTTATCCAAAGATAATACAGGGGAAGAAATCAATTCTCTGTGTTGTTACACATCCTTGCATGCAAATGTAAACTTGGGGGGGGAAAGGAACTAAAAAAAAAAAAAGTAAAACAAAAAAAAAGTATGTTTCTATTATGCTGAGGCCACATGAAATCATTAATGCAGGCTGATATGATCATCAGAAAAAAATAAACAAACAAGGCTTCTCCACATGAGGAAAAGTGCATCAACTAGAAGTTTTGGTGGGTGAAGGAGCAAGGAATTTGCTCTGTTCAATCCTGGCAGAGCACAGGGACAAAGGTGAGACCTTTGGGGACAAAGTACACGTTGTGCACAGTGGATTTTAGTAATACTTAGAGTTTCGAGTATGAAAGTCGCCAATGCTCCTCCTTGCCACCCTCCTTGCTGAGCTGAGCCTGAAACAGACGAAAGGTGTGCCCGGGATCTTCGGTAATGCTAAGGCAAAGAACACATCTCTGCTGCGGCTCCAGCACCAGACAGCTTCCTTGCAAAGGAAATTCGGATTATTATATAATGAGTCACACAAATATCATTATCCCTGCTCCGATACCTGCTGGCAAAAGCAAGGCTGCGATCCGGCTGCTGGCCCAAGAGGGAGCGCTCTGAGGAACTGATGGAGCAGCGCTGGCAGGCCGCTCGCTTGTCTCTGCTGCCCCGCGGGGGTCCCGCGGCTCCAGGCCTCTCGCAGGAGGCATCCTCTCTGAAGAGAGACTCCCTTCCTGACGCAACAAGATGAAGCAATTTGCTTTTAATTAGTTCTGCAGTCATTTCCAACCGAAGCGGTGGGAAGAATAGAAAGCAGTCTGTCTCTTTAAAGTTTAAGTGGATTCAGTGCACACAGTAAATTTAGAGCCTGCTGTTGGAAAAGTTCAGCTTTCTGTCACCAGGACTCTGCTCTCTGCTAATTTTTACAAGAGTTCAAGTTGTATGCACCAGTTAGCAGAGACATTGCAGGGGGTAAAATGAGAATGGAAAGCATGACCCCTTGCTGCCTCTGTTTATAGTGCCTAAATTATATCCAGACAATGCTCCAGGTCCCCTCCCTCGCTCTGCCAGTGCCCTGTGTGCAGAGCCCATGTGTTGTTCCCCTCTGCTGCTGCCCAAGAAAAGGGGGCCCTTGGCATTTGTGAGCAACAGCCTGGGAATCCCCTGCAAAGAGCAGTGGGGAGAGGAGGGGAAGAAAGGTTTGGGAGGGCTGGTGGAGGAGCAGAGCAAATGCAGTGGGAGAACGTGAAGAGTAAGAACCCTGAAGGCAACTGAGGATTCCAGAAGTGATTCATTTTCACCATCCTGTACATCCAAGAGCATCCCAGCATGGCATGCCAGCCAGGGTACTCCCAACTCCCCAGCCCCATGCAGCACGCTCCTGGTGTGTGTTTGGAGGAGGGAGGGAGGGTGGAGCTGCAGCTTCATCTGCAAACCAGCTAACACATATGAATAATTGAATACCAAATAAAAATCCTCTTCCTAGCCAGAAGATGTACTTTTGGCTGCTGTTTTTCACTCCAAAGAACCTCAGTGATGAAAAGGAAAAGCTATCCTTCGGCCTCTAAAGAGACAGTGTAAAATACCCACTCCTTTGTCCATGGCTCAGCTCTATTGAATGTTAGCATCACCTCTTTCCTAACATGCCCTAGCAAGAACTCTTCAAACAGAGTGGAAGAAACCACTCCAAAAATAACAGTCCATTCAAGCTCCTGCTCCATCTGTCCCACTGCCAGCCTCTGTCCTTCCTCTGAGCAGCAAAGGCGTACGTGCACGCAGGAGCCACAGCCCTTTGTGGGGCTTACATCAGTCTGCTGACCCTATGGCTTCTGTGGCCCAAGCAAACACGCAAAGAAAATGGGATTTTTCTGCACATTTCTCAGTGATGGGGTGGGGGAGGAAACACCCAAGACAAGGACTGGTGCTGTCTGGATGATTAGTATCTGGCATTCCTCTACCTTCAGCCACAGCTGGTTTAGATTTGAGCTACTGGTTCATTTAGATTTATGCTATTGGTTCAATAAACAAACACAGTACACAGTCTATCATAATAAAGCTGCTTACCTACTTCCAAACAAGTAGCTTTCATTCATCTGCTCCTTTCATTTGCCTCTTTCCCTCTTTTCTTGGCCCATCAAACCCAAGAACAGCATTTGCTTTCTTTCCAAAACTGGACCCTATCAAAGATAGTGTCTGAAGTCTCTCCTGTAACCCTTCATACCATACTTAGCTACAGAATATTTCCAGAAGTCATATGACAAATTACTGCAAATACTTTATCTTCTCAAAGGAAGTCAGGTTATAGTTTCACACTGGTCCTCTCTGTAAAAAAAAACAGCTCTGAGCAAAGCCCCAGATTTCTTCCCCAGCTGCTCAGCCTTTGTGAGGGGCCGTCCAACCTGGGGTTCATGGGGGCTTTCAGGATCACTGGGGCACAACAAGAGGCCGATTTCTTCCCACTTCCACTTGTTGGAAGGAATTCTTATGAGGCTGGGAAACAGTTAACCTGCACAGAAACCTTGGTTTCAAGACATGCCTGTTGTCTGCCAGCGCCATCCACAAAGTCACAACTTTCATCCAGAACGAAGAACACCCTGGGATTTTTGCAAAATCCTTTTAAGTTGTTCTAATGGCAGCAGCTCTGAATCTGGTGAACTGCTTTGTTATCAATGCTGTGCAAATTGTTCATCTCTTTCTCTCCTACAGTGCTTGCCTTCACTCACTCGCCTCTCTAATAAATTCGTTTGACCGCAAAGGGTGCTTTATGACTCTTGTTTAAAACAGCTTCCTAATGATGCTTGACAACATCTTCTGCCTTTGAAAGGGCCTTGCTATGCAAGGCTCTAATCCCACAAAAGGAGGGATTCTTGTTAACCTGTGCCTCTGTCCTTTCTGTTGAGTCACCATCTTTAATGAAGCACTGAAGGGGAACCAAAACGCAGCTGGGAAATTATGGCTTTACATGATCATCTCTTGCTACAAGGGAGTTATTGCCCAAGCTTTAATCCTGTGACTCAGCCCTCTCCTTGGACCCCCTTTAATTGTCAGAACCTGAGGAAATCCGGGCTGAGGTAAATAACACTTCAGCAGCAACAGAATAGATTCACTTTAGGCAATGAATTTTTAATGAGCTGAGACTGCAGAGGGAACGCAGGGCCGAGATCTGTGCTGCTTATCTGATGGGGAAGGTCAGGGTCTGAACGGAGGGAGGGCATGGATGAGAGAACAGATCTGACAGGGCTCTTCAGCTGAGATTTCAGCTTGTCACAGCCTGGCATACCTTAACATATTAGGACCTTCCCTTCAAAGGAGCAGCTTACACATGCCCATGCTAACAGGAACAGCACAGTATTTTCCCGTGGTAAAAGCAACCCAAGGGTTGTACTCTCACTTTCTAAGAAAAAAGTTTAAAAATAAAAAGCATAAAGAGAGAAAAAGAAAAAAAAAAGAAACCAAACCAAAAGATCCATGCAGATGGGTCATGCTCTTCATGGAAACTGTAACTACAGATACCTGCAAACAGAAACACACGTAAGACTCTAAGGCTCTGAGCAGGCCATTAGCATAATATCACTTATTCATTAGGTCAGCAGGCCCAGCTGAAGTCCTCACAAACATAATCATCAACACCAACTGGCTCAATAAAACTTAACTATGGGGACTTGTATTTTCTAACAGTTTAGACTTCATACAACCACCCTGCAGCACAGGTCTATCCACCAGTAGGTTTCCTATGACCTTGGCCAAGAGCAACACCTACCCCTGCTGTTGGGACTGATTGATCCCAGGCATTTTTTCTCAGAAAAGAACTAAAACATGTCTAACTCCAGGCATGGGTTTACACTGCTGCAACTCAAAGGTCTCAAGCCTGGTAGCCCCTTTCTCAGCCTGGTTCAGCACGGTTTGTTGGCAGCCCACCTAGGCTCAGCCCACCCAGCGTGGCCTCACTCATGTCCCCTGCAAACCCCATGCCCCAGGGAAGCACTGCTGGGTGGTCACAGAGCCAAATCATCTACTTCTGCCAACAAGCTCCTCCTCAGCAGGGCATGGAACAAATAGGCAGGGTAAAGGCAACAATCCCAGGAGTTAATCTGCATCTTCAAGAAAACCTGCAGCGCAGGCATGGATGGTAACAGCGAACTTTTGAACCAGAGATGTTACTGCTAAGCAATCTTGGGTCAGATCAGCACTTCTGAAATTTCCTCAAAGCAATGAACATTGACAGAGACAATAAGTTTCTTGCACACCTAAAAAAAATGTGCAGGGTTTGCCAAAGTCAAAGAAGCTTCAGAATATTTCTGCCTCAGGATTCAGTCTTTTTCATTTGCTGGGATTTCTGTTTCTTATGGAAAAGGACAGACTCTTTTCTGAGGAAAGACTTCTTGTACGTGTGTGGAACAAATGAAACAAATAAAGACATTCAGCAGAAAGTATCTGAGAAGTGCATGCCTGTATGAGAAATTACTGAAGCAAAACTGCTGGGTGAGGCTGATCACACTGCTGCACACAGGAGAAAAGGAAAAGCGATAGACAGTCATTCCAAAACATCCCCTCAACTTGTCATCTCCCTGATATTTTGATCTGTATATGGTGGGAAGGGGTCTGCTCTCACTCCGGGCTGCGTGCCCCAGGTGTGTCCACCATGTCGTGGACCTGTGAAATGTGAACCATGACAGTTAAAGGACATACCAGCAGGAGACAGGATAATTTATGGGGAGACAGGTCAATGCAAATTTATTGTGAGTAATAGACAATGGAAGTGGGGAAAAAAGCTCCCATAGGAACAAAGGTGAAAGGGTGCTGGCTCTCTGCTCCTTGAAGACATCCAGGATGCCAATAAAAACCTTGGTGGACAATGAAAAGCAAATACGAGTTCTGGGGAGCAGATTTAGCACAGTGGCGGAACAGGTCAGTGCAGAGGGAAGTGGTTTGATCAGAAAGCCAATGAAATTCAGATGATAATTATGCTCAGTAAGAGGCAAAATAATCCTTTCATTTTCTGGGAGGTTTCAGTCATGCACTTTGACCTTCATCCTGGTGTTTCATTAATAGTTTATAGTAACAATTAATGTTTGCTTTCATTGGTGTTCTGTGGAACTAGCATTAGAGTTAATTTTCAAGCTGAATATAATAATAATAATAATAAATAAGTCTCATGGGATACTTGTATCATGTGACAACACATTCATTTTAACTAGGAGCCAGGAGATGAAAATCCGGCCGAACACCAAACTTGGATGTTTATTACTTGTGTCCACTCACCCTGTAGAGAAGTTGCACGTTGCAGTAGCTCTCACTAGAAGGCCCTGATGGAAAGCTGCCTAGACAAACTGAAGTCCCTTGATCATAAAGATAATTTGCCTTTGGGATAACTTTAGTTTCATGGTTAGTTTGGTTTGCTGAAGAATCATAAAAAAAAGCCTCTGAGCTTCACTGTGGCAGTTACTTACAGGGTCTGCATAGCTATGCTAATTTTGGTTTTGACAATACTTGCTGGAACAATCCTAAAGAAAGGCTGGACCTAAGGGTTAAAGCTCAGGTTTGGAGTTATATTCACAGCTTGGTCTGCTGTGGAGTAGGACCATCAAGCAATATTTTACTCAGAGAGCACTGGAGAGCTCAGCATAGGATTCTTGCTGCAATAGTCACATAGAGGTTTTCAGGTGATTTTTTTTTTCAATCTGACATGATTTGCTGTTCATAATTTTTATGGTTTGGTACAGGTGAGACATGCTGACTCTGAAGGAGATGTTTTGCTCCTCTGTTTAAAGATGCTTCTGACTCGCCTCCTGCAGCACTGCCTGCCAGGTGTGGATCATCTGCTCTGCAACAGGGGCTGGAGGGCAGCCTAGGAGCAAGGGCTGAAGATCACCCCTGCAACAGGAGTGGGTTTGAAGTAGGCTTTGAATTTGGGAGTAATAATTCCAAATGTACCCTTAACATCTACTTTTTTTCAAGTGAGGTACATATCCCACCCTAGTTTAGTTTTAAGGATAGACCTAATTTTACTATTCTCATACCAAAGATACTATTCTCATTCTCCCTTAAATTTAGATAATTGAAGATTGGCATTATGCAATTTTTAAATTTGACACAAAAAAAGAACAGTATTTGGCCTGACAACTCAGCTAGCCCTTTGCTTTAGAAATACTTGGAGGAAATGCATGTTGTTTTGTCTAAAAATACACTTTCTTTAAAAATCATGCAATCAAAACTCAACTATAATTGAATATACTTCATACTACAGTTTGATCATACAACCATTACTGTGGCAGGAACATATTAGAAAATTCACTGTGACAAAGTTTGCGGAGACAGTATATATTTGCCCCTATTTAAGGGACAAACTAAGTCTTTAGATTTGGTGGTAGTTAAACTGTGAGGAAATAGGTGTTAGGCTCCCTTGAGTCTTTCCCTGCAAATAGCTCAATTAAGAGACTAATTGAACTGTAGAGATGTCCCCCACAGGGTTGAAAAATGCCTATCTGGCATGGTAGTGCCATCCTTGGGAGTTTCCTTCACCAGAGACATTATTTCTGGAGAAGACCAGGACAAAACCAGCAGCATTCTGTGCCCCATGGAAGGCAGCTGGCTCCAGGCATCATCTCTGGGCATCCCTGCCCAAGGGCCAGTGAGATGCCCAGTCACCGGCCCAGCCCCACTGCTGGCCATGCCAAGGCTGAGCTGTGCTGAACCACTCAGCAATGCCTGCAAGAGGTGATTTTACAGAATAGTGATGAATCAAGTCATCAATCACTGTCATGTCAAGTAGTAGGAGCTTGTGATTGGAGCCTGGGAAAGCCTCTGCATGCTCAGGATTAGGTTGCAAGTAAACTCAGCAGTGCTAAAATGCTTCCCTAAGTACTGGCAAAGTCCCCAATGAAACGTGTCGGAGTTTGTGCAACGACTCCGGCAGAGCTTAAATCAGGCCCTATGACTTAAAGTCTGCTGACACTTCAGCACACAGTTACTGCAAGCAGAACTACTCCTGGCAGTGAAGTTATCCATGTGCATAAGTATTTGCAGGATCAGGGCATAGCTGCATCATCCTTTGTTCCTTTCATCATGCTCACGATGCTGAATTAAGCCTTCAGCTTTGTCTTTTTTCTTGTACACAAGCCCTGTTGTATAGTTACATCACTGTAATAAATGATGAAAGAAAGGACCTGTATAGCAAAGGGAATATGATGAGAATAATTATAACAAGAGAATGTTAATTACTCTCTTTTCTTGAAGAATCTGCTTTCTGATGGCAACATGATTTTGTTGAGGAACTGAAAAAAAAGGTAAAAAAAACCCAAAACCAAAAAAACCCACCCCCAAACAAAAAAACAGAACTGGTTTTAAATCCTAAGGTGTATATAGACTTGGGAGTGAAAAAGTCTGAATACATAGCAGGAAAGCTAAAAATGCTCTGTCAAAAATATAAATAGCACAAAGAAGTTTTTGACCAGCCCTAATCACCATGAAGCAGGGGAAGGAGCATTAGGAGGAACAAAGGAGTGGTTTCCTTCTCATTCTCACACTCGCAGCTCATTTCTACCTCCCTTTGTGCCAACTCTTTCTTTTAAATATATATTAAAAGACTCCACTTTGCTGCACAAGCACCACTGCAGGTCTTGCTGCTAAGCCCGCTGCTGGCTGAAGCGTTTTGGGGAGGGCACGGACAGCCCTGCTAACAGCTGGACACACATTTGGCATACCTCTCCCCCAGCCTTCCTGCCACCCTGAGAGGGGCTGCCAGATGTATGCATCTGGGCTGGGTGCAGGGCAGGGCAGGAGGGAGCTCCTGAGTCCTCCTCCTGTTTTGCCTCCTCCCTCCTCCCCAATTTCTCAACCTGAAGATTAAGAGATTACAAGAGACTGGAACTTGTACTTCCTAAAAACATATATATATGTATATGTTTGTGTGTATTTTTTTACACTGCAGTTGAGTGAAACTGCTTGAGAAAGAAATTTCTGCAAATTCAGATTTCCCTGATCACATGAACCCATGGAAGACCCTTTTCTGTGCCTCCATGCAGCTTTAGAAGCACTGCTCTGCAGAGGGAGAGAAAATCCTGCTCCGATATTCGAGTTGTCACACACACAGGATTTGAAATTGTGCATCTGCCTGGACCATTTGCATTTCATCACCTAGTGCTGGAACAAATAAAACCAAATGAGTAATGATCTGATTCTGCGGTCTCACTGTTGCTGCTTTGCCAGGAATTATCCTGGCTCAGTGGACACAGTCCTGGGTAGAAAAGCAGTCTGTTTTCTTCTCTGCCACTTACCTGCTGGATGGCCTTAGGCAAGTCATTTAACTCTCACTGCATCCCTTCCTATGCTTCATCCACCACCACTGACTTGTAAGATTTTTGAGATGTGTTAATGGCAAAGGGTATTTTAGTGCTATTCTGAGAGCAGAATGGGCCAGCTACAGTCCTGCAGTATTTAAAGTCCCTCTAAAAAAAATATTCCACCTTTCTCGCGGATCCATGGCAGTCTGTGTGGTGGCTCTCTGCTTTGGGGTGGCTTTCATTTGCAAAGGGGAAAAGAACAAAATCACTGAGCTACTCAGAAGCAAATTGGAGCAATGAGTGCATGTGAGAACAGTGCCATTTGCTCATGAGCAAACAGCAGCAAGAAAGAAATAAAAGTCAATATAATAGGCACTGGTGCCTATTCACTGACCTCTCATTTACATATGGCAACTTGTACTCAGGAAATGAGTGCAGCACTTGGAAACAGGGATCTCTGTCAAGCAGGGATGGGTGAGAGCTCTTCCTTATGAAGGCTGATGACTGAGGAATTCATAAAAGCTATTGGAGAGAGGAAAGAGGCAGGTGACATGGGTAAGAAGGCAAATATTAAGGCGATGAAAGGGATTATAAAGCAAAGCTGAAAAGATGTAAAAAGCTGATTAGGAAACCAAATATGACAGAGAGAGAAGAACTGCTCATGGGGAGAATAAAACTGATGAAAAATTTCTTTTAAACAGGTAAAGGAGACAAGCTTACCAGGGAGGCCACCAGACCACTGAGAGGGGGTCAAGAGAGAGAGAGATAACACAGAGAGAGGGACTGTAATGAGGGCAACTAAATGATTTCACCTGGCTGGTGCTCATGAGGGAACCTGGAGTTAAGACGACAGACACAGAAGCAACATTTCCTGTGACAGCCAAGCAGGGAAGCGCTGAGAACATGAATAATCACCAAAACAAACTTATACCATGGAGAAGGAGGCAGAGCTGAGTGTGGAGGGTATACTTGTAGCCCACTCTGCTTAATGGAATAGCAAGAGAGATAAAGAGACAAATAACAAGGGTTTGGGGTCATTTCTTGGAAATAAAAAGAGGTAAAGAGAAACTGAGGTAAAGCAAACATCTTTGAGAATCTTGAGAAGAGATAGGCAGAAATCAAGACATATTTGCAGTATGTTGTTAGCTGACTTGAATGCTTGCGAAAACTGATGCACACACTCACACTCGCTCCCACCAGCTGAGAATCTGGCCCAGAACCTGCAGAGTGTGATCTTGTTTTTTAAGCAGAGGTAAGATTTCAGAAATATTAGCAGCAGTGAGATCACCCAATATCCAGAGAAATATGAACTGATAAAATTGTATCTGCCCAGCTCCATAAAGGGTAAATCTTGTCTGACAAATCTGGCAGAATTTGTTTTAGGAGCTAACATGAAAAACAGGCAGGAGTGAAGCAGTGGAGCTAATCCACATAGATTTCAGAAAAGTCATTTAAACGCAGCCCAGGATGGTAGACTAATACATAAGGTTAGCAAGTATGGCATAAAAACCATTGTCCTTGAAAGACTAAGGAAATGGTTAGATGATTAAGGGCAGGTTGTAATGGTAAAACTTTATGGGTCAGAGAGGAGGACGGTGATGTGGTGAAGACAGCTATATTTGAGGTTATTATGATGACAGCTCAAGGCATCAGATGGAGACTCATACTTTTTACTCCACAGAAAAACTATTCTGAGGAAAGTGCTACCCTGAGTGGTTCTAATCCAAAAATCACAGTGAAATCAAGACCAGTTCATCTTCTGAGGGGCATTTGCCTTTGTGAACCATCAAATTTTCCCAGGTCAGTAAAGCATACAATGCACAGGAAAGAAATCAGGCCCAATGAGCCCAAAAAATGAAAAAAGAAGGGCCCCATCCTAGACCAGGGTAAGGTCAGATTGGCCAGAGGGATATACTTTATGGTGCTAGGGTTTGCTAAACTAAAAGCTCACAGAACAGGCAAAGGACTTAAGCCAGATTCGGGCTGTCAGCACACAGCATCAACATGGTTACTCCTGGATTACATTCATACCTTATCTTGATAGACGTGCAGTTTGGCCCAGGTTCTCCAGGGTGATGGTGGGCAAGGTGCAAGATACGAGGACTCCTGAGAGCACGGGGAAAGCAGAGCAAACCAGGCAAGACAGGATAGAGATGGTCCAGAATATGACATTAAAAAAGGGGCTGTGTTTCAGAGAGTACTCAGATAGGCTTCAGCTGTGTAATCCAGCATCTCATCAAGCCGCTTCGCTAAAAAGCAGAGCAGGTGCTACCACAGTGTTGGGAGAAACACTGTGCAAGCTGGAGAATGTGGCATGTCTCTTGACACGTCCTCCACAAATGCTGGACTCTGAAAACACCCATCCTGATGTGAAGGCTCCTGTACCTGCACTGGTTCAAACCCCCACCCCTGGCTAGAGGAAAGCCCGAGGTCCTGCCATGCTGCTCTGATGGGTTCTCGTTGCCTGCACCAGGAAATGCAAAGTCTTATACCTGGCAATTTAGCACAGGGACATGTCTCCCTGCTTTGCGTGTAATAGCTGTGGTCATACCCCTCCCACCATCCCCCAAATAAGTGCTCCAGGGAATTAGAACACCCAAGATTGCTCATTCCCCTGTGCCACATGATCCAGACTTTCTACTCTCCGTGAAATCCAGCACCACTTCTGGAGCTACGTTTAAAAAGTCATTGAGTTCCCGAGTAGTAGGCTGGGATTTTTTCTCCTGCCCACTCAGAAGTCTCAAAGTCTGGCATTTTTAAGCCTTTAAAAACTTCAGGTCTACCTGAACTTCACATGACTTACCTGCATCCCTCAGTCAGGAAAAACTGGGCTAGGAAAGTCACCAAAAGCCTGCTATAAAAAGTTCACCCACTTTTGTCAGCTCTTTTGTACTGTCCCCCCCAGGCATAGGCAAAATGGGGCATTGCCTGGAGCTATGGGCTGCTGAGGTGGCAAGCACAGCCCTGGTCTCCCAGCACTTTTGTGTAGCAGGGACTCAGGGGACCCACTGGGGCCACCGCACCCTTCACCTAGGAGCATCCTTCTGCTCCCAGCCCCACAGCAAGGCAAACCAGCACTGCTGCCCCAGCTCTGCAGGGGACAGGGCCAGCAAGGTCCTCATCTGAAGGCTTTGCTGATGCTGTTGTGCTCTCCAGGTACTTTGTCCTGCAAGAGGCACTGGTGGCACCAGACCTCAGTGGCTGCAGACCTCAATGTGGGGTCCAGAAGGGTCCCTGTGGCTGGGAGCTGGGAAGTGTCTGTGGGATCACTGCTCACTGTATCACCACATAGCACAGGAAGCTGTTCACAGCACAGATAGGAATCGCAGATTGATTAATTGATTAATCACACCTGCTAATTACATCGAACAAATAGGCAAAATTAATATTTGATGTAGGTCTCAAGAGAGACTGTATGGATCAATTTTCCACAGATAAGACAGAAAAGTTCCTGCCAGAACACACAACCCCAGCAGAAGTTTCCTGGCTACAGATGACTCTGTCATACTGAGACCAATGGAGTGAGGACATCCCACAAAACACTGCTTATTACTTACACCCTGACTGAAACATCTTACATGAGTCGTGTTTGTTAAGGCATACACACATGCACATGTTCAAAGCTGGTCTCAGTGCCACTTGGCTGCTGTTCTTCTGAAAACTGAACATCAAAACCACATCAAGATAATAAAAATATCAGATCAGCTGCATTTAATACATAAATCATTACTGTAAGCACTGTTCTGCAGCTCAAGCTGACTTCAAGTCAAGCTTCCATTAATATTTAGCAAAACTCTTCATTTTTTTCAAAGGACTGTAAAAATCCTCTTGCAAAACTATACTGACTGCACACCCAGAGCACAGAGCAGCCTCATGCAGTAGGACAACCCCAGGCTGAAGCAGTGCTTTCATCCTGTTTATGCCTTTAAAAGGGGAAACTGCTCTTTTTGTTGTTGTTCAGCCCTTTGCAAAGAGAAGCAAAGTTCACCTCTGATTCATGTGCGTGCTGACCAGAGGCATAGCAGTGCGACTGGAAACAGAACTCATGTTTCCTGAGATGCTGAGGGTCTTTCAGATGAAGTCAGGTTTGTTTGAGTGACCTTGCCAGGGTTGCTCTGAAACCCCAGTCACTGGGATCTACTCACCCCAGAGCCACCTCCCATGCTAATATTTTTGGAGGTTCTAGATTCCTTGGGGAGACAGTTACTACAGAAATATACATTATTATTACGTATTTGCCACTGGGTTTCTGCAGTGATTTGATTTCTTTGTAAATGGATTTTAAAGTGTATTTGTTATTGTGACAGTGAATTTCTTTTGTCTTGGCTTAACATCTAACTATTATCTAGTATATATAACAGACTTTCTGCAAATCTAATTCCAGGCTTTTGTTTCACATACCTTTACTAATCTAGAAAATCTGGTTGTATTAAGGAACAGCATCGGAAAGGAGTTAAACCAGTATATCCTCATAAAGCTGAAATAGGCATGAAATGTAATGAGAAATCCTCCTGCAAACAGACAATGTTTTCAGTCTTGAGTCTTTATTTATTAAACCTACTTTAGGAAATTCAGACAATCTACAAACATTTTGGTGCCTGATGTGTTTCAGGCTTATAAAGTAATCTTTGGAGAGCAAAGAACACCTTGTGTTTTCACAGCAAATATTTCCTGATCTTAAGAGAGGGAGGTTTTGATGCATGTAAAAATCACTGCCTTTATTTTAATAAGGGCTATCAGCACTGGGAAGGAGCTGGCTTCAGCTCAGCCAGCAGATGCAGGGAGCAAGAGCAGAATCAGATGGTGGCAAACCAGGTTTTGGCTCAGCCAAAACCATTTGAAAATTGAACCTTATCTTCTGGAAGATGAAATCAATGTATCTAAGGCTCTTACATGGTCCTGTGATTGAAATGCCCTGATTTCGAGAGTGTGTTTGACCGCACAGCATGCCTGTGAGGCAGGCAAGTGCCATTAATGCCGTTTGCTAACAGAGCACTAAGGCCAGGCTCCTCAGGATTGAGGTACCCACCGTGAGAACTGGGTGGAATAAAGCTGCCCGAGTTCCAAATTGAAATCCAGAAAACTTCTGTTCAGCTGCCAGCAAACCCTGAATCATCCAACGTCCACAGACACCTTTCCCGTTTCCTTTGAGTGTCCTAAGTGCCTCAGTCCAGCTCCATTACAGATTGGCAGCTCTCTCCCAGAAGCTAAGGCTGCAACAAGGAGTGGGGCTGATGACTCAGTTCCATCTCCAAACTGGGACCAGTTTTACCTGCCTGGACCCTGTTAAGAAGTCCTAACTCCACTTTTATAGAAAGTGAATTGCTTTTGGTACAGGATTCTTGGATTTTACCGTATGCTCTGACCTGCCTCTGGTGGGACATGAGTCTCCAGATCTGGCCAGAACTCTCCTCTCCTCTCCTCTCCTCTCCTCTCCTCTCCTCAAGACAGAATCTGTGACATTAAAATATCTCAAACTGCCTTTTTTGTGGTGGGGAAGACAACAGGTGTATTTTCATCTAACCAACCAATTTAGAAACCATGGTTATCACCTGACTTACTGAATTACCACTGTGCCAAAGTGCCAAATGCTACTTGATCTCCTCTCAGACTAGATACAGACACACTAGCTGGAAGACATCCTCACTGCTGGCTTTGCCTGGTGGGCACAAAGCCTGCCCACCTGCAGGCAGCTCAGCCCAAAGCAGAACAAACCTGAAGAAAGGACAGATCTTAGGAAACAAGGTCATGTGTAAATTCCCAGGCAGCACATCAGAAATCACCTTTGGATGGATGTGGCCTGACTCTCGGCTGTGCTCAGCACTTGCAGCTCAGAATCAAGCTAAAAAGCTCTGCAGACCTCCTCCTGCTGCCTAAGCAGAGCAACGAGGAGAGAGGCTGGCTTCTGCTGCAGCGTCAGGCAAGTTTGTGTTCAACGGTGCAAGCACTGCATCCCAGGAATGCAAACTTCTTACAGATAGGAAATTCCTGGAATTCATGCTCTTACGATGTGAGGAGGAATGTGCCTTTAAAAACTCTCACAGGCACTTTATTCTCACAGCCTGGCAAGCAGTTTCTTACACTAGTCAGAAAGGAAAGCACAGTACACCTTTAAATGAATATGGCTAATATTTTTCTATTACCCTAATGATTATCACCTAAATTGTCCTGTAAAATGTTTAACACTGTTTATCCTGCCAATGTTTTGACACCAGAGAACTTTTTCCATCAGGGACAAGAAAAGGATGACCTGGCAGCAAGGCTGTCGGTACCAGAGTACAGTGGGTCCGGTGGAGACAGTGGAACACACCAAGCCCAGACCTCATCCTAATGCTTGTGTGCTAGCTGAAGAATTTGACAGCAGGCCATCAGCTTTATCAGAAGCTGACTCATGACATGTCCCTTCCATTGTGGACCCCAACAGCTACCAATAACAAAAGGTCTGGTCCAAAGGCAGATGACATGTCTTCACAGCCGAAGTAACTGGAATGGGCACTGCAGTCACGGGACATGGAGTAGGGGTGTTTCATTTATCATCAGGGTATTCTTTGCCAACCAGCCCCTATAAACCTTACAGTGACACAAGATTCTTACTGGAAGACAAAATAGTTAGGTGTATACACCTTTCTCAGGGGAATAACATGCTCTCTTGTTCTTTTTACCAGCACTGTTTAACCAGGTCTGACAAATGTGTTTCTAAGTGAATGGAGTGCATCTGAGTCTAGCAGAAGTGCTTGCCTGAGCATGCATATGCATCGTGCATAGGGTGGATATACTTCCCTGCCTGCAAATGCTGCTGCCTTTCAGGATTTCCTCTGAAATGTCTAAAAATTACTGATCAGGATCAGGGCTAAGTGACATTTGCTCATCTGAGATTTCTTTCTGTAACTGACAGAAAGCAAAAAAGAGAAAAAAAATCCTGAATAATTGAAAGGGGAGGAGGGAGAAAGATATTTTTTAAAAGAACAGATCAGTTCTCAGTTGGCAAGAGGAAATCCCACCAAGGATATGTGGAGATAATACTGAGCTGCTACTATATGACTGCATCCCTCTGAGAAAGAACTTAACTCTCAATGGATCTGCAAGGATGTTTTAAGTGAATCAGTAAATGAACCAGTCTGGGGATGTGAACAAAATATGTGTGTTTTCCAGTCTCTGAATATAAACAAACAAAACATAAATATTCAGAGATTATTCCAGCTAGTCCTCTCAAAAACTCTTTGAGCAAGAAAATAAATAAATAATATGGGTGTTTGCAGTTCAGAGCAGATGATCTCCCTGGGGAAAAAGGCAGGAGGAGAAGGAGCTATGCTCCTCTTGTCCCAATCTTTGGTGATTTACTCACCCATCACCACAGCCCAGTGCAGAGCAGAGTCCACACCACATAAAGCTCAGTGCTAACATACGACACACATAATGGACCTGGCTTGGAAGTCTTCACTTGAGGATTTATGAAGAACAATCTAATTATTCAACTCAGTGCTGCTCACTACCATTATTGCTCCTATTTAAAGCCTTCATGGAACAGGCTGTTTGTCTCAGGGGACAGACCTTGTCATAGCAGTTTTCATTGATAGAAATATACTCCTCGGTTTTGATAGCAACCCAAGCTAATCCTGGAGGGACTTGGTAAACACATCTCACACTTGATAGGCCCAAGGAATCAGGACCTAACAGCCCAGATTTTCCAGGAGCAGAAAAATGGGGCTGATTTGCCAATAAACTCTAATTAAAGAGGAATGAAGACCAATCCAACTCTTTGTTTGGAGTAAAGACAAGTGCTTTCTGGCTTCCTTCTGCGGATAGTTGTTTCAGCATCCCAAAGGAGGGAGGGTGCTGTCAGCTTCCCCCACCTGAGCAAACAGAGATTGCTCTGTTATTTATAACCCTATGAGATGTTTATAACACCTTGGCTAAGCAAGTCACTCCTGTAACCTAACCTTGGGTACGCTTCCTCTTGTGTGCATCAGCAGGACAAGCACATGCCATAGTGCCATCTTGGCAGGATGGAAAGGGAGGCATGGCAAAATTTCTCATTCACACCTACCACATGGCATGACCTCAGTGGATTCTGTCATTTTCAGTGGAAACTGTTTTTTAATTTGCCTGAATATTTATTGGCTCTGTTTGTGTGCAAAAGAATAAGCATAAACATCCTTTGTTCCTCCTCCCCTATCAAGAGCTAGTGAATGTTTGCATTTGCCCCTGTAAAATATTTAAACATAGTAGGGATAATGGACATTTACTAAATTGGACATGTGGACAGCCACAAAATTCCTCTGACTGACTGCTGGTACACTGTCAAACACTATCTGTAATCAAAGAGATGCTGAAGAATAAGAGTGTGTAGCTTTAAGCTGGCCAATCTTAAAGGGAATATTTTTTCAGCCCTTCGTATAACAAACCATATGCTGTCCAGAGTGCAACCCCCTGCCTTCCACAGGCTGAGCAACATCAGTACATCCACCAGGATTTAAGGTTGTGATATTTACAGGGGGGCCTCAGGGAACCAGTGGTCAGGTTTTTAAAGGTATTTAGATACCGAACCCCCATTGATTTTGAGACTGGCTACATGTGTGGAAATCTTGCTATTGCTTTTGCTGTTTTATCTTTCTTTGCTCAAGGCAGTGCTAAGAATGATAGATGTGCCATAATTTAAAATATACATGGAAAGCAGAACCCACATGTCTCTACTCTTCTTTATTTCCCTTCCACCTAGGAAGTCCAGATCTCTCACACTAGTATAGAACCTGAACATTTCTTTCTCTTAGAGAAACTAGCCATTTTTCTCCATCATCCATACCACTTTTTGAGATTCCTGGTCTGAAGCTAACCACCAAGCTTTAGTCTTTGAGGCATTTCTCAACGGGGCTTGAAGACTAGGGAGGCTCCTGAACACAATTGGCAGCTCCCAAACATCAAGGTTAAAACTACGTGCTTTTCCTTCAGACATGACAGATGGTTGCAGAGGGCTCTGACTTGCTTTGCCCTAGGCATAATGCAAAACCCAATGGCTCTGGCTGCTTGTGGCTAGCATGAAAGTGCTAAGCATTGCTGTGCACTCCCACGCACACATTGTGGCCTGAAACAAAGGTTGTAAGTCATGGTATTAAAAAAAATAACCTGAATTTTAAGTTGCTGACTGAGACATACTTAAATACTGTACTGCAGAAGATCTCCTCTCATGCTGAATATGGTAAAGGGTAAAGAAGCTTGCTTCCTCTAAAGGTTAGAAAGACCCAATTTAAACAGAAAACTGCAGCTAAGGTTTGCTCAGCATCCCTAAGGGATGCTCTACAGGGGATGAAATGGGCCTGATCCTACTCTGCTATCAGAGTGGCACCAGCACAGGCTTCAGTCATTTTTTATTTATATCACTCTTCCAGGAAGCTTGGGCCTGTGTTTCTGTGCTTCTCTTGTTTTAATTACTCAGGGGAAATGTATGATGAGATCCAGAATCAGCCACCTGTTGGACTGAGCCTATTTCCATGCAGAAGCTGATACCTGATGGTACTTGGTGCCTGAGGCACAGTTAGGTAGGAGTCACTTTGCAGTGAAGGGTGCAGAAAAACTAAGACAGTTATACAATGCACTTGTGATGACATTTTTCAATGATCTAAAGATTACACACTAAAGTCCTACTTCACTTTCAGTCAACAAGGAGAACAAACAACACTGAAAGGGTGATGCAGTGCACCCAAAGATAGAGGGATCCTGGATGATTGGCATGCAGGAGATGGATAATTTCTGGACAGCTAAAACTGAGGGAACAGGTCTCAAGCAGAGTGCCCAAGTTATGCTAGAAGCCACCCTGAACCTACACATGCATAAATTACTGAAAGATCATGCAGCTGCTGAAACAACATGCCTTGATTGTAAACATTGCAAGTAGAAATCAGTTATTTCTTTTTAAACACACTGCATGGAAACAAGATGAATGCAAGCCAAAAAACCCATGTGGTTCTGTTACAGATTATGGTGTATCACAGCTAGCAAGAAAAGGCCCATTCCTGGCTTCAGCGTGGATGCTTGCTGCTGAAGGTAGTAAAAGGCCAGCTGAAGTTATTTTACTAGCTTATAAGTAACAGCTCTCCCAGATCATAAATTACTTTCCTATAGGAATTTAGTCTCAGGGTAAGATGAACATCTCTAAAAAGTAGTCTGGTGACGCTGTCTAAATGAATTTCACTGCAGGATGAAGATCTTGGGTCTTACAGAGTGGCTTTGCTCTGTGCTCCCACCTTCCTTACAGGTTAAACACCAAACTAGCAAACAGACCAGGGCCTGATCCAGTGTGCCCCAGTCAGCACAGCAGCATGTGGAACAGCAAAGGGAATTTGAGATCACAAACACTCAACAATCACATGTGGCAAAAGCTTGGGCTGCTCCCTGGGACACCATTTTCTAAGGGTTTATCATACTTTTTGACTGTGAAACAGCTTAGCTGGAACCAGGAGAAACGTGAGCCAGTGGAGCTGAAAGCTGGCTGCTGGGAGATGGTGTAATCAACATGCACCAAAAATCTAGTGGTTTACTTATGGGGAGGGCACAGCAAACCCCTAACAGTCAGGACAGCCTGTTTTAACAATGTCTCACAGTGCTTTTTCCCATGCTGGAGCAGGTACCTTCCAGCTGCCCCTGGCTCCTCTGGAGCACTATGCCATGCTGAGTTACACCCACTTTGGTGCACGACAGAGGGTACTGTAGCCTGGGTCCAGAGAGAGAGGTGGAGATGAAGGAAGACAAGAAAGAGGGAAGGAAGGCAAGAAGAAGGGAAGGAAGGCAAGAAGGAGGGAAGGAAGGATAAAAATGACTTCTCAAATAATCTCTCAGCAAGTTGCACTAACTTAGAGCAGTTCTACCTCTGAAAAACAGCTTTGAAGAGCATTATATATCAGGGCTTAAGTGTAAATAAGGTGAATCTACTATAAAAATCATTACTTCAGTAGTAGCTTACTTCCTTCAGCCTGTTTCAAGAAATAAACACCTTTCTCTCCAGCCTTCCGCACACAAGCACACATGCACAGGCACTGATCCCCCTGACAATTATCCCCACCCCAGCCAAGGGTGAGCACTCTGGGCAGGCTGTCCTCTCACTCAGGGTAGTGGGTGTCTGGTGGAGCCTACAGCAGAGGAAGAAACAAAACCCGATGCATGTGGTGTATTTCAGCTGAAGAAACTCTGCAGTATAGGGTATTTTGATAGTGAGAGACAAATTTGCAAAGCCTTCCCTTACTCAGAACAAAAACCAAAAGGAGACTCTTGCAGAGTAAACTGCCATTCCCCCTAAATTAGCTTCATGGTGTCCTACAGCCTGCTGAAATACTTTGGTGCATTTCTGAATATTGCTATCCTAATGAGGTAAGGAACGAGTGACATCCAAATAAATTCCAGCAAGAAGCTCCAGTTTGCTTTAAAGTCATAATGAGGATGTCAAGACAAAGTTATTTGGTCATTGTGGGTTTTTTGCTTCCTGTTTTAAGCTACCAAATTCTTGTACTGCCAAAAAGCTGCTGACTTCTACCCTTCAGGTGCCCATGCTACAGAGGGAAATGAGCTGCTCTTTTTCCCCCCCTCCTCCTTCCTTCCCTCTGTGCATTACTCTAGGGTTGCTTGAGGGACAGGTACACAGTAAACAGCCATCAGAACATCCTTAAGGGAAAGAACACATACAGATTTTACACATTTTAAAATACAGCTGGTAAGAAATTTGCCCTTTTAAGTCTCCCCTAAATACAACAAGCATACAACCACCCCATGTACCACACAAGCAGCTATGACACTGACCTGGAGACCAGAGAGGGATGGCTGAGCATGAGACATCAGAGCTGGGCTGAGATTTCTCACCGTGCAAGTATTGATGGTGTTAAGATCTGACAAATTAGTTTGACTTATTGAGACTATGGCCATGTCTGCAACAATTTGGGTTCACACTTCTCCAAGTTTGAAAATGTGGATTATTTTTTTCCTTAAGTCATAAGTTTTTAAAGGGCTGTGTAAGAGCCCAAGGCCTCATTGAAAAGTCAGTATAGAATAACTCCTCTGAATAAGTTGCAGCCTTTCCTGACCTCACTACTAAAGTATTTGAGGCACAAAATAAAACAAGGCAGCAACAGAAAGAAAAAAAGAAAACTAAAAAAAATTCTGTAGACATGCTCATGCTATAGCATCTCTTTATCTTCACAGCCTGAAGAAGGTGGAGCACAATTAGCTCATCTATGAGAAATTTAGGCAAGCAAGGAGCTTCAAGAAGTGTTAAATTCAGCTCCAAACCAAGATCCATTTGTCCCCTGGATGGCATCTTAGAAGGCAGCAGTTAAACTGGGGAACTTACTGCTGCAAGAGGCTGTGGGGGCCACAGGAGTGAGAGAGATCCAGAGAGGAGCAGAGGACCCATGGAGGAGAGATGCCTTTGTGGCCATTAGATTGAAAGCCCCAGGTACAACTATTATACTGCTGATTTCCAGACCAGGAAGTATGTAGCAAAGGGAAGTACCACAGCAGCACTACCTCATTCTTCAAACTTTCTCCTGTATTGGACATCAGAGAGACAATATAGAGAGCGATACAGTTTTTGCACTAACCCAGTTCTTAGCTCCATGCAATTCTGTCTCCCTCAGGATTGATGCTGCTGCATGGCTCCCTTGCTTCTGCCAGGATAGGGCAAAGCTTTCAGGCTTGGTGTAGGTACATGGCAAGCCCTGGGAGGCATCCTCACCCAACATGGATTTTCTGAGAAATGAAAGCAGAAGAAGATACTCCCAGGCAGCTGGATGTGAGAGTATTTCAATATCTGCTCATCTGAGCTTTAATCTCTAAATTGCAAAAACATTAACATTATTGATTGATCAAACATCAGTCCAACAGGAAATTTAATTAAATTAAAATGTGTCACTGAGCAGTCCTCACTGCGTCACGTATAAATCTCTGGTAATAAGTTGACAAAGACAGCAGCAATTGATACCGTGTTCCCAGTTTAATTTATCCCCCACCATTTTATTTTCTTGCACTGACAATGAGTGTGCTCTCAGACTCACAGGGGGACAGACTCATCTGCAGGGCATCCATCTGATGCACACCAGCACCAAAAGCCCCCACGTCTGCTGGATGTGGATTACAGCCAAATGGGCTCAAAACAGATGGCCTCTGGGATAACACCTTCATCCAAGGCACTGTGACAGGGCTGACCCTCGCTCAGCAATGGCTGAGCACAGCTTTCCTATTTCAAACCATCTTCTAATAGTAGATTTGTCCGTAAAGGCAGCAGGGTCCCAGAGAAAGGCTGAGAGGTCCCTTGCATTAAACCAGTTTATCCCCAGGGTAAGCTCACAGGGCCCTGACCCCAGCTCATGTGCAGCTTCCATCATGGTGAAATTACTGCAACCAGCAGTGCTTGGAGCCCCCAACTCCACATAGCAACTTCTTCTGAGTATTATAAATCATTATAGCTGTCTGAAAAATATAAAAAGAGATTAAGAAATATTTTCTCCAATTCATTTCAGAACAGCAGTGGGTTTGGTTTGCTGTCACTTATGGCAGCATGATATTTACTGTAATTTATTAGTATTGTTGCTGCTTACAGCTATTCAGGCTGCCCCTGGCTATTTATGAAAAAGTTTGAGAATCTGGGAAGTTCACGTGGGTTTTTTTTTCTTAAACTGTTTCTCCTACTTGCTGGGGTCTCGCTTGTTCCCCAACATTTGTTATTCTCATTCCCAAGTGCCAGTGTCCCGAGGGGAAGCTGAGGGGCCACAGGCAACCAAGTTCATGCACTGCAGGAATGGGGAAGAGCCAAAGGGAAGGAGCCAGCAACCAGCACTGGGCTGAGATGGCTTCACTTTCAATAGAGTGTGGGCAGGGAAATCCACATCAGCATTTACAGACATCAAAATCCAGCACTAAGCATTTTGCAAAGAGAAGGAAAACAAAGATTAGGTTACCCAGACAAATGTTATTCACCATCAACAACTTCCATGGGCACCAAAGGGCATGCAAACTCCTGCAGTCTCTCTGCCTGCTGAGCACTAAGCTACATGTGAGTGGTGCTACCTTCAGAAACCACCTGCATTATTTTTGGGTTACTTTCTTTAATCTTGCTGAATCCAAACTCCAATTCCATTTCTTGAGAGCCATACTGAAAACAAATACTGAGGTAATACTGATCAGCTTGTGACTAGATGTGAAAATAGAGCTGTCTCAGCACTGAGTCCTACAGACAGAGCACAGATTTTCTCTGTCTCCACCTCCCACTTGCAGCACCAGTTCAGTTTTCATGCCTTTGTCAGAAGTGCCAACCTGGGGAAGTTGCAATGCACAAGCAAGGAAAGGAGTGATGAATTAACTTGACAACGTGCCTTGCTGACAATAAATGTCTTAGGAATTTGGTCCATAAAGGTTCGCTTCTCCATGGTCCACGTTGATGTGACTGTTCTTGGGCTATGTATATAAAGTAATATTCCATCTATTTTGTTTAGATGATGCAAGCTGTTAAGGCAAGGTTGGATGGGGCTCTGGGCAACCTAATCTACTGGAAGGTGTCCCTACCAGGCAGGAGGGTTGGAACTAGATGATCTTTAAGGTCCCTTCCAATTCTGACAATTCTGTGATTCTATTCAGCAGCATAGCTGCGTATCTGCTTTGCAAAGGAGAATCCCCACTGCACAGAACTGACAAAGTGAACTCAGCTGCATGAGGAAATGGATCTGAAACTGAATTCAGAGGCAGTGGTTTATATATCAATTATAAAATATGTCAATTCCAGACACCCATTTAGATGGAGTTTGTCAGACCGAGCTCTGGAACACGTATTGCCTGCAGAAACCATCCGGAAAAACCTACGAGGCTGCTTTACACCCCAATGTGTGAAAAGGCCCCAAACCAGGATTTAATGGATTAGTAAGGCTGAAAAGGACCATCATAATCATCTGGTTTTGTTTCCTGTGTAACACAGATGAAGAACTTCACCCACTCATTTCAGCATCAAAGCCATAACTTCTGCTGAAGCTATTGCATATCTTTAGAAAGACACTCACTCTTGATTCAGATTGAAAGTAATGCTAAATCCACCACATTCCTAAGCCAACTGTTCCAGCAGTTAACTACTCTTGCTATTGAAAAGGCACACTTCCAGGGCAATTTTATCTAGCTTCAGCTTCCTACAGTCAGATCCTGCTACGTCCTTCCTTGCTGTATTAAGGTGCAGATTACAGCCAGCTTGAAGTTGTAGGGACTATCCTACGAATCACTTCATGCTTTCTCTTCTGGATAGTCTTTGAAATATGTCACCTGAGAAGATTTATGAACAGACACATTCATTGAAAATGTCATTTGCAAGAGAATAACCAGAACAGCCCCCTCACTTCTGGTGAAGAACTTCCATGCATTTTTGTGTGTGTATCTGTTTTATTTTGCTTGTAATCCAGTAATTCTGAGACAGTATGGACAAAGACATACAGGTAAATATGTGTTACGCGCAGAGCTCTCCCTTAGCACATTAGTTGAGGCATAATTCTGTGCATCAAAGCAGTAGTCTGTGTCACATCCAGCACAGACACTGAACAATGTCCCTTTAGAAAGGGCAGAGGGTGAGAGTAGCTTTATGACGCTATTGATTTATTCTGTGCCTGCAGTTAAAAACTATACCCAGACAGACAATAAAAATAACTGCTCTAACCATATAACAGCTTCCTGCTACTAAAATGGATTTTACACTTAAAGTCACGGAGGGCTTTTTTTTTCCCTTCTTTTTTTAAGTCTCAATTATGATTTTTTTCTGAATAAATGGAAATGAGAAATTGTCAGAAACGGTTTAGTCCTGGTGTTGTCCTTTTTTCTGCTCTCCTCAGTGTTTAAAAAGGCTGGGATTATTTTCCTGTTGCAAAGTTGTAAGTGCAATAGTAGGCACAATAACCTGGTATTAATCAGGCCAGACAGTTTGGTGCACAATTCCTACATGAAGAAATACACAGTGGGAGTGGTGATCTGGAATAGATTTACCATACAAAATACAATTGATTTTGGTCTTTGTGGTCAACTGGATGAGCTGGGATTGAGGTCTTGGCCTTAGAGTTGAATGGCAAAATAATATCTACAGCAACAGGACCATCTCCTAGAAAACATTTTCCCTTAAAGGACCCCATAGATTTGCACATTGAGATTTATGCAAGCTGCAAGCGCTTTGCTACATAGAAACTGGTGTCTCAAGCAAGTTGCTACCAGGCTTCTGTGGGAATAAGCAAGTTTCCATGATAATAGGGAATGAAACTTAAAACCTGAAGCCTTGCCTATGTAGGCATGAATGGACTGATGAAAGGTTTTAAGACCATCTAACCTTTCCTTGAGGTCTTTACCAACATCCTTGAAACTGCTGAAAAAAACTGAGAAGGTGGTGCAAGAGGCCCATGGGTTAGCACCGAGGGTGGCTGGAGAGGTCCTGTCTCTTTGTACCTGTCCTGACCTTGTGCTAGCACAAATCTTTGGATGGAAATGCAATGATTAAGACCAGGGACATTGTCAGTCTGAAACTTGGGCTATTTTCCAGTATTTGTTCAGTGGGATCAGTTCTGTGCTCCAGTTCATCAGTTCACGTAGTAGCACCTACAGCCACAAAACACAGATAGTGAGGTGATACAAATAAATGATCTGAGACAGAAAGGAAAATCCCAACCTTTATATAATGTAGTGTGAGATAGGCTGAGGCAGTCAGGTAGAGCAAGGAGACATGTACATCACAGCCTGTTTCTCTACAGGATGAAGATGAGCCATGGGGTCAGACAGTATGAAGAATAAAAAACTGGGCTGGGAAAAAAATGCTCAGAAAAAGGAAAAGGAGGAGGAATCTGCTGTTCAAGTGCCATTCCCTTTCCATAGGTTTTATGGTTTGAGAGATACTGCCTGAATGACATAATGTGAGATATTGTAATGTGGTCTCCAGTCCCTGGAGATGCTCTCAGAAATTAAATTATTCCATCAGCAGGGTTTTTATAAGAGTGAGCAAATATCATAATAAATGAACCCAAAGAGTGAGAAAGTCAAGATTAGACTCTTCACATTTGGCTGTGGGATCTTTACCACTTACTTATGCTCTGTGATAAAGCTTAGATACACTAATTAACTTATTTTAAAATTGACTTATTGAACATGTTTGCAAGATGCTTTTTTATTTTAATCTGTAAAACATACAAATAGGAATGTTTTCATTAAAAAATGACCCTGTAGAAATTGTACGCTCTCCAGTCAAGGGAGAAAAGACAGAAGACTTTTTTCAGCTTTGGTTTCTCATGTCCTTTTGGTGATTCTGGCATTGCAAACCTTATCGTGCAGCAGTTCTTGCAGTGGGCGGCATTGTCTGTTAAAGAGCTGAGGTGGACGTGACACTGGAGGCAGGGATCTTTTTCAGTTTCATGTAATGGTCAGCAGACAATATCTAAGATGGAAGTTAGGATTTTCTTTTAAATTGCAGGGTTGATTTTTAATCTTCATTGTATCTTCAGCTCCTCTGGACAAATCAGGATCTGGCCCTTACGTGCTTACATACACCTTTTCCCTCACAAAGGATCTGCAACACAATCTCAAGAATACAATATCCCCATGGATCATTCCTCTCTGTTCCTTACATCTCACTTTCATTTTTATTACTTTTTGGGAGCATAATTTTTTTGCATCCTTTCAATCATCAGCCTCTTGTGAGGGCCCCAAAGGTCTGGCCAATTTTAAACCATCAGGATGACACAGCTCAGCTATTAGCCCAGTGAGCCATTCCCTGACACCGTGTCATGGGACCCCTATGCAAAGACATCACGGATGGCTCCTGCAGCCAGCTGTATGAATGACTACTCTCCATCTCCTTCCATGCCTGCATGGCTCAAGAGCAGTTCAAACAAAGCCCATTTTTAACTAGGGGGTTCATGGCCCAGATCTTTGTCAGCCTGGGCTGAAATCGTGACCATTCTGGATGGGAAGCTTAAGTGGGAGAACCTTTTCTCTCTGAAAGTCCTAACAGCTCTGCAATGCTGGAAAAAATCCTTATGGGGGAGTGATCCCTTCTGGTGCTTTTCAAAGCCTGCTCTTCAGAGTAGCAGATATATTTATGTTGGAGGTGGGTTGCTAAGCACAGTAGCTACTATACAGGAGCTAGGCACAACAAACAAGCTCCCCAGGTTTGACTCGGCTTGAGTACAGCTACATGGGTGTAGAAGGCTGCAAGACTCAATAACTGTGATGGAACATAAATTCTGAGTAGGACATTATTTAAGGTAGCTACAGCATCTGTGCTGAACAAGATGCCAACAGGAGCTGGTCTCTTCCCCAGAATTTTACCAGGAAAGGAAACCATTCTTGATGTCTATTGGCACAGGTCAGAACAAAGCGCACGTCTTTGGTGACAGAGTAGAAAATGTGTCATGAAACAACCTTTTCTCCTTTCAGTCAGGATATGTCTCACCTGGTGTGGCCCCACACTATAAATTTACTGTGCTTATGGGATGTGAGGGCTCAAAAACTGGTGCCAGCATCAAGTCCGTGAATTTGCATGGTTCCGGGATTTTGTGTTATATCCAGGAGATCGTTTCAGCATAGCTTCTTAGAGCACAAAGCACATGTCTTCTGCCTCATCCATTCCCCCTCCAATCCAACATTGGTGAAAGAGCAGCTTATGTGCTGCTTTCTGTACTTCCAGTTGAAAATTTCATTTGGAAAGAAACAAAACAAGTTTTGTTTTTGGCTAAACAAAACAAGTAGGAGGTAAACCTGAACGACCTGAGTGGATGTTGCAGTTTGTAACTTAGCGAGCTGGTCTCAGAAATACTCTGTTCACTAGCTGGATGCCAATTGCCAAGCGATGCTATCAGTTGATTAAAACACAGCCTGCCAGCTTCCTGCTTGATAAAGCTAAGTACAATCTGATTGGGAATTCTCAAATCCATTACAGAATGGCTAGTGCATCACTTAAATCAGCGTACACCACTTGACCATGAATCATCAACATACTTTGCTAATATATTTGCAGCAGCTAAACCTTGACAAAAACCCTGACGGTTCATCAAAATGGCCCCTGAGTGCCGGATTCTAGGGGCTGGGAAATGGCAGAAGCTTTGGACTGTGAGGGTTTCCTGTTGTTCCCTGCACAGTTGGGTGAAGGTCATTTCCTCTCCTCTCTCACACAGAAGCAGCTGAACCCTCAGCCCTTGAAGGTATGTCAATGAGCTCCTAGAAACAACAGCAAGCCCCTACAAGGTGCACTCTCCAGCACAGCCAAACTGATGAAGCAAGATCACTCCCCAAAGAGAGGTGCTGTTCGCTACACTTGCCTCTTTGGAGGTAAATAAGGTGATCGCAGCCTTCAGAGGAAAAAAGTGCCATGAACTATTACAAATCAGTCTTGTAGTTTATTTCTTCTGCATGCTGTAATACAAAAAGAACCAGGGCTGCAGAGCCAGGCTAGCATTCCTGCAGCAGAAGGAAGGGGCATGCTGCCAACACATTAGGGATAATCCACTAGCGGGTTGGGGTGTTTAAAAAAAGCCCTCTTTTGTTGGCTCTTTGAGAGTTTTTATTTGCTGAGTTGGGGCTGGGTGCCCAACTCCACAGATACATCACCATCCACAAATTAGCTGCAATGTATTCTTGATCAACCCAATGTGATAGATGGAAGCGTTGCTGTGGGACACTTGCTAGCTAAATAACACGGATACACTAGAAGGACAAGCCAACCTGTGTGGAAACAAAGTCTTCATGCCTTAACAGAAATAAGATCTTGTGGAGGGGAACAAAGTGATGCAAAACACCAAGAAAGTGAGCAAATGCAACAAAATTTGGATGCCATTTATTACTTATCACCTAAGCAGCAGATTATAATGAAATGGTGAGGTCAGAAAGATAATAAGAACCCATCACAGAATTCTCAGATAATGCTTTGATAGCCAGTGCTATTCTCCAACTTCACCATTCCCCATCTGTGTCCTTTCACCTTCTCTTTCTTTCAAGCCCTTCCTTAGGTTCTCCCTCCCCTCCTTTTTTTTGGTTGCAATTAAATGTTGCAAGACCTACTTGAGAAATGTACAGATTAATACAGCATTTCTATGTAAAATGTCAATACAACCTCTTATCTGGTGTAAACTCAGTGTAACTCCATATCTGGTCTCAATACATTTTATTTACAAGAAAATGCAGAAGCAGGAACCAAATATCTATTGTTTGCACAATTTGAAAAACAAACTATAACATAAGGGTTAGTTTGTGCTCCCCCTTAAACTGCTGGGAGTCTGGGATATCTCTCCAGAAGTGAAAGTGACTTGGAATAGGAGCAATAAAGCAGAGATTCACTGGCACAGTTTCTTCATTTAAACTAATATAAAGTGAGAGGACAAAAGAGGATCCCAAATTTCTGCCCTTGCGGTTCAAATTTAAATATTTTTTCAAAGCTGGCCAAGCAAGTGAAATTAAGCCTCATGTAATTAAGTTCCAGTAATTTGAGCAAAAGTAGTCCTGGGAAAGTTAGCAGGCTGAAAAAGTTATGGCAAAGCACATATATTGAATTTTTTGTGCCATTCCTATCACATCAGAAGTCCACAAAGAGGAAATTTAGGATAAGTCAAGAGTTTCCAGTCTCTGGTGTGCAGACCCCAGAGGTCCATGGACTAAACCAAACACGCAGCTGGCTGGGCGCTGTGTTCCCACCTGAAGATCTCTTCAAGCTTTCTGTACAGGACAATGATACTGCCCCAAAGTCTCCATCCTCAAGAACGCTGCCTTCATCTTCTCAAATGTATGTGGCATTGCTCTCTGTTCCTTACACCCACCAGCAGTCCTGGCTTACCTCCTGCTGCTGAAGAAACTTTTGGCCTCCTCATGGTGCAGATTTATAAGCAGTGTGATCTCCTCTGCATCCAGGCGTCACCACTCCAGGTCTTCTGGGAGACTAAGGTTGGAAATTGGAAAAGGGATCACAAAAAGTGATAAAAGTAGAAGAAAAAAAAAGGACAGCAGCAGGGAGGAACAGCTACAGAAGATGGAGCAGTTAATAAACAGAAAGGATAATAATAAACAGAAGAAGTCTTGGCAGAAGAAAGAGGAGCAGCAGTCACAAGAGCTGCCAATCACCGGCAAAAGGGGTGTCACATAAAACATTTGACCCTCTCTATAGCACAAGCTCCACTCCAGGAGCTCTGGGTAGTTTGACAGCCTTCCTCTTGCAAAGCAGGGTTACATACACCCTGAAGGACTTTGTGGTGGTGTGACTGATCCCTTGGATCAGAGATCTCACCAAGCTCTGACTTGTCTTTGGAGAGAGCTCCCCAGTGGGTCTCCTCTGGAAGGAATCTTTCTGCTGCTCTGCAGCTGGACTAGTTCCCAACAAATGGAGACACCAGGGGATTACTGCAAAACAACTCCATGCTCCTAACTGAGCCACCAGTGTAGACAGCACTGAGGTGTAACCCAAGAGAAATAAGGCCACTGTCAGCTGCCTTAAGTTCACTGAATACTCCTGGAGAAAAACTGTAGGACATTTATAACATAAAAACTGTAGAAAACCACTAGAAGTTTTTTGTAACACCCTGCTGTTTTACTGGGTACCTTCAGCATTTCCACAAACTCCAGCTATCATCAGTCAGATCTCTACTTAACGAACAGTGAAACACACAGTTTGCTCAATGATGACTAAATTACTCAGGAGGAACTGCAATTGATAAGACAATGATTTATGGACCTATTGTTTTCTAGTTCCTCGTAAATAATCCTAATTGGTGTTAATCATCCACCCTCTGCTTTGTGTTATCACCAAGCAAAGTACACTTCCTAAAGTAGCTATTTAGGGGCATAATCCTTCTGAAAGGCAAGACAGCTATTGACTGGATCTGGATTATGGCGCTCAGACAGAGGAAAGCAACTCTAGAATATGAGCGAAACACATCACAATGTCTTTCCATGTCTGCATTGAGAAGTTTCTTTTCAATATGCTCACAGTAAATTCAATGAGCAACAGTAATCCCTTTCACATGGGCTTCTTGTAGTGACTCTTCAGTCTTTCTACCAGCTCAGAAATGCACCACACAGGATCTGCATTTGCTGATGCTATTACTGCTAGTTTGCAGCTCCTGCCTGCATCCCCTTGCCATGGGCTGGCAGCGTCATATCTGAGGAAGACTGCTCTGGAACAGTAGACACATGTACCAGGACTTGGTATCTTTCTGTCTCTGATTTTACTGTTATCCCTGTAAAAGTACTTTGATCTTTTGGTGCTTCATCACTTGTCGCACTGTACCCTTGTCAGGGGGGAACTGCAGAACTCGACACCTCCTTGCTTGCTGGTTTTTAGGTGTAAGGTTTGGTGGGTTCAGTTTTAGCATACAGATGAGCTTGCTTGACCTTAACAGATCTGCATTTTAAATAACACTTAAATAGCATTCTAGAGGTACAGTTACACACTGCTTGCTTACAGAAACAAGGAAACCAGACAGCTTTTCAATTCATGTATCAAAGAGAAGGAGATTTACACATAAAAGGATGAATTATTTTGATTTGTAGTTTTCAAGCCACTACGCATTCTCCAACATAAATGCTCCCTTGTCTCTGGTTTGTAACAGTTCATATCAGGTTCAGTGGCCCACATTTTCAAAAGTGGTAATTTTGGAGGCCAGTATTTCTCAGTGCCAACTCAAGGTACCTTAAAGAGACTAGATATTGCTAATATACTATGCACCTTTGGAAAATCAGGCCATTTTATCTCTCTCAAATCAGGCCATTTTATCTCTCTCAAACTAGTCACCCCAAAGTGACAGCACGTAAATTCATCAGGGGTGGGTTTCCCTGAGGAATACAGTCATTTCCCCACCACACTGTCCCTTCCACTGCTCTGTTCATTCCGGTTTTCACAGCATCATCCCCCCATCACCATCAAAGGTCCCTGCAAAGTCAACATTACCAGTCCTTCTTGACATTCTCAACCACTGAACACCCTACATAACCTATAAAAAGAGCTCATTTCCTTAGCTAGTTCATCTCTTAAATAGCTACCAGAAAAAAAGTCTCCTAGCGCCCAATTCTGGGTAGCCAAAATCTACCTATATGGTATCTCAGGGACAGAAGGGGAGAAACCCTATCCCATTATCTGCATTATCCTGTTACCCTTGGATGTCTTCCATGTACTTGGAAGAGCAATGCCCCACTCTTGAGGCTTCACATTGCAGCCACTGCCTTTTTGGCAGAAGAAGGGTGGATGTGGCTCCATTCAAAGTCAATCAATGTCACATCTTTAATTATCCTAGAAGGTCACAACTGTACTTCCATCAAAGAGAATTGGGTACAATTCTCACCAAGTCCCAAATGTTCAGGGGGACTCAGGTTGCAGTAGGTGTTGGAAACTGGGCCTGGCCTCAGCCAGGAATCTTCTATTCCTATGTTCTTTGTAAGAGTTTAGGATCAAATAAGAATTACATCCAGGACTCTGAGACACAGTGATGCAGAAGAATGCATAAAGAAACCCCAAATTACACAAACCTGACTTAGTTTTGTGTTTCACTATGGCTTTGAACACACCCAGTTTTGTCAAAAGGTTCAGAAAGCTCAGGGAGGTTTTTGTGTGAAGGCAGGTTGTATTTTGAGCAAGTTTAGAACAATTATGAGTTTCACATCATAATCATCTATGAAATTTCATCGTTCAGTTGGGATGTCACAAAACAGAAATTCATTGCATTTCAAGGAGCTGTGACTAGGAAGGGGGACCAGAACAAGGCACATGTGAAAACCATTCAAACTCGCAGTCCAGACCCCTTGTATAAACAAGCCTATCAGTACAAAACACTGTTAAGCCAGAAGATTCTTTCCCCAAGTTGGAGTCATTTCATTACCACTCTGGCACAACTGGAGCAGGATCCAAAGCCCAGGAAAGTCAAGGGTAGAATTTCCATTGATTTCCAAGGAGTCTGGATCAGATCCTAGATCACATTGTCACACTGCAGCAAAACCCAGCCGTGATGCAGTGTACCCACCTGCTCTCTAAGGTCTCGGCTCTCACTGTTCAAATTCACTGCAGGTACAATCTAGGTTATTCCAGCATTTGCTTGGTGCAATGCTAAATAAATACTTTTATATCAAAATCAGCAATGCTGAACAGTGCTCCTCGTTAGGAAATTAGGCCAACTAATCAACACTTTTTCTTAAGAGGATTTGTCTACTTAAATCAAAACCCAGTGTCAAAACCCCTTATTCCATCAATCAGACCAGTGCCCTCCTGCATCAGCTGTAGACTAAGGCTGGCTAAAGACATACAGAAAACATGAATGAAGACCTCACAGTATTTTTTAATGAGGTACTTAGGCTTCTTTTACAACTGAGAACAATTCACCATATCTGGTAAGGTAAGGGATCAGCAGCTTCTATATACACAAGAAAGAAAGAAGGGAAGAAGGAAATCAAAAAGGAATGCAGGCAAGAAGGGAGGAAGGAAAAAAGGAGGGGAGGAAGACCCTGTGTTTCATTTGCTAATATTTCATGTTGACATGTCACAAAACATTAAAACCTTCTCTAACCTCGTCTTCTCTTGACAAAATCATCATCCACCTACAAATTAAAACCAGACATTGCTGGAATTATTTTCTTAGATAGTTCTGTAATGTAAATTGTTGTGTAGTCTAAGTAGTTATTTTGAAAATAAAAGATGAAGGTTTTTTCTCTGCAAATCAAAACAGAAGACTGTATCTGAGAGGAATTTCTGGGAAGAATAAATAATTCTCTGGAGCTGGTACTAGAGTAGGTGCCCTAAAACAAGCCTACAGAAGGAGAATAATGAGGCAATGATTTATTGCACTATGCAACTCTCACTGCTGTGCAGCACGTTGTAAGAGTGAGCAAAAGGGAGACGCAGTAATCATACAGCCTCCTCCTCCTCCTGTATTTCTGGATGTTACTTGCTCTGGATATGACTGTGCGCCACTGAAGTAGGGCTGCAGCCACCCTGAGCTGCAGGACTGGCAAACAATCTTTGTGCTGCAACATTTCATCGCATACTTGAAGCTGCACTGTCTCCCTCCTCCCTGAAAAAGTTTTAAAAATCTGTATTTGGATATTCTGAAGCCTTGCACAAATACAAAATGCCACTTGTGTTGGGCAAGTTATTATTCTATTTGGACATGTTATTGCTCTATTTGCACAAAAAATATTTAAAGGAATGTTTCCATCAGTAGGTAGAATCCCTGATCTTCCTAAGTCTTCCATGGTAAAACTCCCCTTGATTTCAAAAGGGGCAGCATTTCAGCTTTTCCATTTTATATGTCTTGGGGAATAAATACAGATAGCAAATTCTGTACACATAAAAATATTTGTAAGAGAATCCTGACCCTAAAGAATTGCAATCAATCAAATGAGAAGCAAAAACCTGCAACGTAACTGGTATTGCAACAATCAATACAGATCAGCAGAAGTCTGATCCTAACTGGGTAGTATTTGCAATTAGCTTTGCTTTTTTTTGCAATTTAAAATGCATTTGGGTACTTGTAATCACTGGTGGGCTGCTTGCATTTCTGCCCAAGTTCCTCCCAATTTCTCCAATTTGAGAATAATAAAAAATCTCTGCAACTAAGAATTAGCCTTCAAATGTGTTTGGTGAGTTATTTATAATAAATAAACATGAAAAAAATTACCTGCAGACTACTTGTGCTCAACTTCCCCCCCTGCCCCAAAAGGCTAAATCAGTGAAATAAATTAATTGCTATGAATTATTCAGCTCTACCCGTGGCAATGAAAAATAGCAAGAGCATTAGGTTTCTTCTTTGTGTACTAAGCCTCTAATTTATAGAGAATGCATATTAATAAAACACAGGATATTCATCAATATTCAAGTCACTGGCTGCCTGGCTATTTAATCTAAAATTACCAGCCAGCTCAAAACTCTTACTAGTTAATCATGCAATCTAAGCCATTCTGATGTTGATGGTTAACATTAATTGCCCAACTGCCATTTATAAACCCTCTCCTACATCTTTCCTTTGCTTAGCAGAGACTCCTTCCACACATTGAACTTCATGGACAAGCTGGAGAAGGCCAGCTCATCTGGGCTGTTCTGAAACCCGGAACGTTTGCTTCCCATGAAAAGTATGTTGTCTCCTGTTGTTGCCTTGCATTTTGAACACTTATCAGCAAAAAAAGTTCTTCATTGTTAAGATCTTTGATAAGTCTCCCTACTTCTGCAGATGTTCTGCAGATGGTGAGAAGAACCAGCTGGTTTTCTTTCCACTGTACAGAATACATTGTCCTTTAAAATGGAAGCAAAGGTGTCCAGATCAGGAAGGCCAAAACAACAGTCGGACTCAGTTGCCAACCATGAATTCCATAAAAAGCTACCAACAGTGGATTTCTTCTCCAAAACCTAACATCTCACTCCTAAGGGGAAGGTTGGCATAGAGCAGTGATGCTTTCAGATGTTGCCACCACACCCCCTATGACTTGCTCTGCACACATCAAGGTGCAACAGGAGATTTCAGGAAGATTTTCATCTGATAAAACTTTGCCAAAATTTATGTTCAAACTCCCAAAGTTTATCATACAAGGAAGAGGTGCCGATGAAGGGGATGTCAGGGACAAAGCAATGCATCATAATGCCAAACCTGAGCCAGCCTTGATATTAATCATCTATCATTTTTCTTCATTCTTCTACCTTTCACTTTTTATTAACTTAATCAGGTTAAAGGAAACAAAAACCCAGACAAACAGAAATCCTTCAGTTGCTACAATGAAAAAGTTAGGATGCTGGAAGTTAACTGTAAAACATCAAATCTGCAAAGTAGCCACTGTCCTCACTGAAGCAGAAACTTCAAACTACAAACATATAGAGTCACATAAATGTTACTGCATGCTCAAGAGATTAATTACTGGGAAAAAAAACCATTCTGAACCACTTTTAAATGATTATACCCTTGCTATATTTAAGCTAAGACTTAGGAACCAAGGAAAACTTTGGAAAAAATGTTTTTTAAGTAAAGAAAGTCCCTTTCCGTATACACAGATGTTCTTTGGAACAGAGAGAGAAATCTTCTGAGTTTTGTCATTTAGCACCTTGGGAATTCAGGAAAGAACCAACAAATCATGAAGTGTTTCTTCCCATCATTTGAGGGCTGCTAGTTAGCAATGCATGGTGAGATAAGGCACATGGTACTGCTTCTACTCCCTGATTGCTCCAGCACAGAAGCACTCTCCTGGCCTTGAGGCTTATGTAAGGGATCCCACCCATCACAGACATGTCAATAAGAACTTGAACCTGAATGTTTGCAAAAAGCAAACACTAAGAGTGCAATAGCAGAGTCTATCCCAATTCATTTCAAAATTCCAGTAAATATTTGTGAACAATGTTTTGTAGCATTCGTACAGGTCCCACTGGCGACTAAACTCAGCTTTGACACACTGATGCTCTCGCTGAATTCTGAGTTGCCAAGAGCTAACAACATGCTGACAGCAAGGAGAAAATGATGATTGCAGAATGAAGCACAGCCTCAGAACAAGCAAAGACTAAATAAACTCTCAGCATACCCTGGTAATTCTTTGTGGCATGAGAAGTGGCTTGGGCCGTGTCTGAACTGGGCTTTTACCTAAGGTAGAAAACCATGTTTAAATTAAATGTAAAGGCCATTCTTCTTAAAAGCACTTCTGCATTACTTTGGCTGGACAGTGTGTTTTTCTAACCAATGTTTACATAGTTTGACCCATTTTCACTTCTTTGTTTTAACTGAAACTATTAATTAAGCTATTTAAAAATTCAATTGAGTATATGTCTCCTTTGGACTGGATCTCGGGCTTCATTTAATTGTTGGTTCTTGTGCTGAGTTTGGATGTGAGGGTGTGTGAATCTGTCTCCATTTGGAAATGAACCCAAAATTACAAATATATTTCATACAGGCTACAAGATTGAGTACAATGCTGAAGACATGCCCTGCTTTAATTGTTATAATTGTTTGGAATACATCCCCGTGATATTAAAAATTACATCTGCAATAAATGTGGTGACATGAGCCCAGCATAATTCACTGTCAAAACTGGTGTACATCTTTAAATGGCTGAGCCGCTGCTAGAGGCAGAAAACAAAAGTTTGATTTTGTGATCATGAAAACATCCACACATTGCATTTCTTGTGCTTTATATACCGTAATCATGCTGGATTTTCAAGTGGAAAAGGTGCCTAGAAATTACTAAGAAAGGGTCATCCCTATTTTTCTATTTGCAGGAAATATAATACACGGCTTTCTATCACAGAGGGGCCCAGTGTGCATACCAAAGTCTTATTTAGATTTTCCCATTGAACGGCTTTTCTGTATAGAAGTCTCATGAAGACATACTGATCCTTTAAACTTCTGTGTTGATGCTGAAATTATGCTGTGTGTCAAAATTACATCAAACAACTGCACTTATTTCCACCAGAAAAATTTGATTATTTTACTCTCATTTACATTACTTTTTTTTCCCCACTATAATGCTGACTTGGAAATTCCCTTAGGTCTGGACACCTCCAAGTAGACTTTTCAGTAGAACCAAAGCTTTCATTATATTTCATATTTTTTTTTCTCCTTGATTTGAATGTTATAATTGGATTGGAAGATATTTATTGTGAACTTCATGTTTTGCCAGGCTCCACGAGCAGCATCTTTTAATTTCTCTCTTTTCAAGGAACCTTTTGACTTGATAAAAGTGGCTCTAAGGTATTTTTACAAAAGAGGCCAACAGAGCCAGTTCATTTTAAAACCCTCTCTTTAAAGTATCTCATTTCCTTATTATTTCTTAATAGAGCCACTATCCTGCAATGTCATAAAGAATCTTGCAGTTGACTTCAGTGGGATCAGGATGACTCCTTACTGTAATTAGTTCTATATTTCAAAATATTAGAGGTCATTTTCTTCTTTTTTTTATTTCTTTCTGTTTGAGAAAAAAAAATATTGGGGGGGGGGAGGAAGCTTTCAAGGATGACAGTCAGTAGAAAATTAAAAATAAGTTGCACGCATTTGAGTTGCTACAATTTATGCCTCTAATGAAATTTTCCTCTTCTCATTTACTGCAAATTTTTAATGTGAGCTTTTACAGCCATTGATTCAGTATCTTTAATCTTCCGCCAATATTAGATAGAAATGGAGCTAGCTAGGGAAAATCCATCTGGTTATAAAGCACACTGTCTATAAAATTGTTCAGTTCATCCAAAAATACTTTTTTTTTCCCCAGTGGGTTGGAAATGATAAAATTATAATATTTTGAAATACTGTTAATACTATTCAGAGATTAATACACTTGTAATTAATAATAAGGTTAAAATATTATGACACCTCTGGAGAAATCAAAGGATCCAATGTCAATCACCCTGACTACCAGGGATGGGCTAGATCCCACAGCGCCAGGTTCTGATGCTCTTAATTACGTTCAGCAGCAAAGCCTACTGTCTGAGCCCAGTGGGTGAAATTTAGCCCTAGCCCAGTCCAGGGAGGGAGCACATCATTCCCAACTACTCATTTAGACAGAATCTGTCAGGGTTTGCATAAGCAAAGGTCTGGGAGCCAGTCTCACAGGGAGAAAATAGCCGAGCGCCCACACCCCAGGTCATGGCCTCTCCAACCTCCCCTTTGCCGAGGGTTTGCCGTAGGCTCTGCCGGCACTGCAATAGCTGTTTTGCAAAGAGGGCTGTGCCGGTTCACCAGGAGCTGTTGGGCTCCCTCCCCTGCCCCGAGCTCCTCTCCCTGGCCCCATAACCACATGGGGCAGACCTTTTTCCACACGGTCTATTTATAAAACCCCACTTCCAAAAACGTGTTTCAGCTAGTGTGGGTCAGCTTCACAACATCAATTACGGCAGCCAAGCTGTGTGGCAGGAAGGTGCAGCACCCAAAAGAAATGATCCAGGGCCAGTAACAACTTGACCTGAGCAGCTATAGGCAGAGCAGCATGTCTGGCCATGCAGCCCGAGCAGGGGAAAACACATGCTTTTCCCTCACAATCATGTCAACGCTAAAAATATAAAGCACTTCAACCCTGCAAAGAGCTTGACTGTGCAAGGTGGACAGTCCTTTAAAATCTGCCAGTCTATAATGCAGAATGAAATCCTGCACCCACTGGTGTGAATGGAAAAACTCTCTTGGCCTGAGGGGTGCCAGGAGTTCCTTCCCAGGGCAGGAAAGTTAAGGACACGTGCAAGACATTGGCAGGACAAGGGACCTATTTTTGGACAGTGTCTATGCTAGATATTTCTACTGATCCTGCTAACACTGTACCAGAACACATGGGAATCATTCATGCATTTGTGAATCATGAATTGAAAAGAAATGTTGCCGAAATCCGCAAGAGAAGAAAGAGGAGCAAAGGTGGTCTGTGAGCCTGGGGATTGTTCCTGCGTACGGGGGCTGGCTGGAACTCAGCTACTGGGATACGCAGCCAGCAGCAGCAGGGCATAGGGGTGCAGACTCCCCGGGGAAAGCAGCAAGACGAGATACCCCAGCTGTGCCAGGACTAGCCTGAGGGCAGCTACACGAGCCACTGCAGCAGAAATTCCTAGTGTAAATGCCCAGAATGCTCTTTTGGTCTACCCATCAGCATGACTTTCCAGAAGACACCCAGCTTCCTATCCCTCCAGCACTTCCTCCGTGGTGCTCAACACCACCACGTAGCAGCACAGCTCAGCTCCTGCACTACCAGTAAAAACCTCTCCACCACCCTCTAATCTGAGCCACCTCCTCTGCCTTTTGCATGTCCACACACTTACCCTTCCCACACCCTCCATGCATACAGTAACAGATGAGCCCCTGCCAAACACCCTCCTGGGTTTCTGCATCTACCACGCACGGATGGGCACTCACACATCCTCGTGGGAAAGCCATGTGCATCCCTGCAGCACACTACTGCTGAGACCGGAGTTGTGCACTTCCCAATCTGCTTACTTCTCATCGCACATAATTTCATGATCAGGATGCAGGAGAAAGCCCTGCCAGGAAAAGATTGGTTAGTTCACAGACTTGCAGGGCTTTATCATGGCAGCCTGTGCCAGCCTCCCGTTTAAAAAAAAAGAAAAAAAAACAACAACAACAACAACAAAAAATCACCAAACCAACCAAACAAAAAAAAATCACTGCTGCTTCCTACAATGTATTAAAATGTTACTTTCTGTGCTGGCCAGAGTGGAATGGAGCAGGAGAGATGAGCAGCCTGTGTGGCCACAGGCACGACCCAGCACACAAAGTTCACCACAGCTATCCTCACCACCTATACTGGGCACAGCAGGGGTTTAAGGGCTAGGTGCACGTGCATCTTTTCTCCTGCATCTTACCTATATCTGGCACAGGGAAGGAGTGCAGTCTCATGACAGTGTGAGAAAGTGTCTCTATTTATTCTGTCTGGAAGGGTGTTGTGTGCAGCAAAAGCCTTTTGGCCCATGCGTGTGCTCAGAGGAAACCCTTTTGGGGCTCTGATAGATAAGCCCTGGTGGGTGCCATCACTGTGGGTCATCACCCCCATATTGCAGGCAGCAGAAGGAGAGAAACCTTCACAACCACCTCCTCAGTGCAAAGTCCAGCATCCTAACACTGCCCGTGAAAAGTCAGTGACGAATTTTGTGGGGTTAGAGGTATGGGAAGACACTCCCTTCTGCTGACTCGGCCGAACTCCTGGGCCCCTTGGGGCCAGCAGGGGCACTTCTGTCAGCACTCTGCAGAAACAAGTTAATTGACATATGCTAACATGCTGTTAAACATAACACAGTCATGTTTAAAAATACGCTAGCCACTCAGATCAAGTGCATTTTCAAACACAACTGCTTTTTAAATTTTTTTTCTCCAAAAAGGAAGAGGTTTTGGTTACCTTGTGCTAGTAAAAACATTTTTAAGAGATGCAGGAAATGTCAGAGTTACAGCAAGTGTCCTTTGGCCAAGTATAGTCTGCAGGGAAAGTTGACTTAAAAACCAGGTCTTCCCTGACAATGTTAATTTGTTTATATTGTCCAGTTTACAGGATTTCAACATGAACACACAGCAAAATGTTTCTGCGCAGTGTAATACCCATGTAATCCATCCACAACGTGTGTAAATTCAGCCCTAAGGCACCATGGCAATAAACACCATCATCATGTAATATGATAATAACAACTGCCCAAAAGCCTTACAACTCCTCATGTCAATGTAGGTAGCTCAAATGACATGTTAAAACTGAGAGCAGAATTAAAACCAAGGCGTAGTTTTAAGTTTTTAGTGATAGTTGTAATATACATCCAGAGGACTACACCCTTCAGCAGAAAGGAAGCCAGTTTCTGACTCTGTCCCATGTTTTTTTTCTTTCTGTAAGTTGCTACTGCTGGAAAACACATAAACCTTTCCTGTTTGAATGTTCTTCTACTGCTGGCCCGTCCTCCAGGTCTCTTCAGCCTAAGGATTCACCTACAATAGCTTTGTAATTCTAGTTTAAGCCAGGATCTTCAATGATACAATCATTTCCAGCATAGATGTCCACACTATCACAGACAAGTGAGTGTGATTTTGGCTGGTGGATGAAATAGCAAGTGCAAGAGAACAGTAGAAGACAAAAGGCTTTGCTTCCATACAAATGTAACATGGGATAGCAAATGGAAAATGGAATAGCGAAATCTAGGTCAGTGAAAAGCTTACTGGTATGAAGAGACAATAAGCAGAATTGCCTCTAAATATAACAAATACTTACTCAGGTTTTTACCAAGAGCATTGAGGGTTCTTTGAACAATATTGCTGTGTCCTGATTTGCAAATCTGCATGCCCAAATACCATGGTGCAAAATGAAGTCAAGGCTCAAAAATGAAACCATACATCAAACACCTGGCAATGAACATACATGAATATACACTATGACCACCCTTCGTCTGTACCCAAGTCAAAGCAACTACAAATTTGCACAAGGGGTTTTGAATCAGGCTTTGGGGATGAAGTATGGAACTGAGCGAGACTCCTCGCTGTGCTGAAATCACAAGGGCAATGGAGAATTCACACCAATCCTGCTAAGAGCTGACATCTCTGTTAGAATAAGCGAGGCTTTTTAAGGTTTGCATTGTATTTGTGTGAAGGGTATAAGAAACAGGAGAAATTAAGACAAAGATGACTATGGAGCAGAAAGGGACCCAAGAGGCACTTCAAAGCAAGCCTGTCACCACCAAATCTGGGCCAGGGGCTCCCCAAATCCAAGCTCTACTGCCAGATGCAACAGCAATCTCTGAGCTCAAGATGCCCATCCTGAGGCTTGACCCTAGGCTGATGAGGACATCATCACAGAGTATGGACCAAGATGTGCTGCAATCCAATTCCATGACCTTGTGTACACCCTCATGACATGGAAGGCAAGGGAAGGCTGAGTTTGGAGCACAGAGCAGGTCGAACATGTTCTTTCAGCCATAACTGCTACCAGGAATAGAAAGGAGGAAAAAGAAAGGAAAAAGCCCCAGCTGAACATTTATTCCAGGCTCCTGTCCTCTCCGTACTGTGTGTAAGAGGAGGTCAGAGGGCTGTCCTGACCTGGTCTGCTCTGGGACAAATGCTCCTGGTGAGAGGATCTGATGAAAATCTCCAAGGTCCTAGCTCCTCTGGCTATGCTCTTCCCCAGAGAAGATGATATGATCCGATTTGAAAAGGAGAGCAAGCAAGAGAAAAGCCTGCTAGCCTATGAACTTCCTTGATCTGAAACTCCATAAATTCTTTCCATGGTTTTGGTACAGCACCTTATGTGCAGGGTGGAAGGGGAAGCTATTGAGTGTTGAATTACAGAGGGGAAAAACATCTCAAATTCCTTTCTATTTATACTCACAACTTTTCCAAATCATTATACACAAATCCCCTAGCCTCAGCTGAACTGCTCATGGGTTACAGGGCCAATAAAGAGGTGGAGCCTTTAGAGCTTGCGCTAAGCCTTTCAGAAACTTGGAGAAAGTTCCAAAAAAAATGAAAGCAATGAAAATTATCATGCCAGGCACAGATTTAACCTCTACAGTGCCCTACAATCACAGAGTTAATATACAAGACAGTAGGAGGTTGCTTTCGTAACAGGCAGCATAGGCTGCTAATTTGTGAGAAGTTTTCTGGGACTACCTTCATTGTTAAGATGAGGCTGACACTGAGTACAGAGAGACAGGAATTTGACAAAAGCATTGAGCGTTTGGGGGTATTTGAGAAAAAAATCTATTCTGGTAGCCCAGACACTAGGCTGGGACTTGTTAAGTTGTGAACTTGTTAAATTCCTACTCCACCAACAGCTTCCTGCATGACAAGAAACCAAAGCCTATTTCTGCTGGTACAAATTTTCCTTGACTTTAAGAGACACTGTGGACTTCATGTTTCAGCTCCTCACTCATAAAGCCACTTGACAACTGCTTCCTCTCCTGCCACACAAGTTCCACTGAACACCTTTGCAATGCATCAGTACATACCAGGCAGAGAGGGGCTTCCAGCTTTGGGGACAGGTCTAGGGTCCAAGTCCTAAGAGGGGTACCCTTGTATGGTGCTTCTGCACCTCCTCATATAAGCCTCCCTTTGGGATGACTTAAAACCTTATATAATTTTTCTTTTTTTAATTCCTTTTACAATCAGCAAGATAGATGGTTTTCAGATTTTAGTTTCCCTGTCATTATTTATGTTTTGCCTACATTTTGTTCATTGCTTCTAGCCAAAACAGTGATTTAGGAACACTCAATTTTACTTCTGTTTCTGGTCTATTTTCACCTCATGGCTTTAAAGTTTTAGCAAAGTGCTCTCTTTTTTTTTTTTTTTTTTTTGATTTCTAATACTGGACGAGGCAATACAGACATTAAAGTAAGAAATATGCTAATTGGACTATATAATAAATGTAAAAGTTATGAGAACTCTCTAATCACATGAGGTTTGAAGGCTCCCATTTCTATCCTAATTAAAAATCTCAGTCCTACAGGATTTAGCACTAGGCTTACCAGTAACAGCTTACAAGTACGACTTGCAAGAATGAAGCATCCCATGGGCTCCTCTGGAGGAACCCATGACACCTTACATGAGCAAAATTAAGGTCTTAAATCACAACCATACAGCTCGATTTTATAAGCAGGAGCCAGGAAACTCCACCAGCAGAAATGGTGGATGTGGATTCCAGGACTGTATCTGGGCTCAAAGGAGGACTCATGAGTGCCTCAAGAGGACTGAATGGAAACACACGGTGTGGGGATCCAGGAGGGTGGTTTCTGTCCTCGTATCTTTTAGGGCAATCGCTGGAGGGTGCTGCAAATGTCCTACAGCCCAAACTACTCCTAGACTATCCAGAACATCAGAAAGTCTGTGGACAAGAGGAACATTGATGGCCAGGGAGCTGGCTGCTCTCTCATCTTCTCCACACAGCAGAGAGATGCGGGCTCACAACTTCACTGCCATGCACAAGCTGCCAATGAAGCCAGTGGGGTTCAACGCAAAGTGCAGTCACCACACTCTTATGTTTACCCACACCCGACCGCTTTTTAAATATGGATGGCTGACTACCCAAAAAGCACCTTAGCCAACACCCTCTCAAATTTCCAACAGATAGCCCTTAAAAATAGAGTGGTGGCTGTTTCACACCCGTTAAGCAAGCAAATATAATATTACTAGAGGTCTGGAGGCTTTTGTGCTGAGCTTCGACCTGCAGCAGTATTTCCCTGCTAGAAAAAAGCAGGCTGGAGTTGGTGACATAACACCAAATATACAGATGGGACCATACTATAATTAGCAAGGGAATGTCATTCCTGCCATCTTTGCTTCGTTTGTAACTGTGCCTGTAAGCTCTGGGGAATGGTGTGCATTTCACACAGTCTGCACAAGAACGAGGATTGCCAACTGTCCCAGTTCTGGTGGGATACCCTTGGTCCTCTGCCCCAAGGCTTATGGAGATGCCAGCAGCACCGCAGGAGAGCGGTGCCCCTTGAGATGCCACCATCAGGACGCCTGGTCCTGGGGCAGAGGGGAGGGATTTCTCTGCACGGCAGCAACAACTCAGCTCACTCTAAAACACCATATGCTCCCATCTAGAGAAGCATGGCCCATTGCTTCCTGGCAGGTTCCTTCACACACCCAAAAACATCCTATCCCCAACCATCAAGACAAACACACAGCCTGGACCTAACAATAGGGGCTGATAACTCTGTTCCCTTCCACACTCAGCTTTCTCCCAGGAGGGAGAGATTTATTCAGTGCGAATGTGGGGATTTTCACCAAATCTGTGCTTTTCAGCATCTAACCACTATTTTTAAATTTACTGGTTACAGGAAAACAACAAATCAAGTTCTACTGATTACTTTAAATATACTCAATAATATAAGTCCAGTTGTCTTTTAAAGATGTTGTCATCCTCCACAGGCACTTACATGAAAAGCTTTTTGTTGGCTCAGCTCTGTCTATGGAGTCAAGTGAATTTGTTCAGTTTTTCACCAGGCTGCACAAACTGGTGAAAACAATCAAGGGAATAAACCAACCCATAATTTGTTATGTCCCTTGTCTTACACACATGGTTCAAACCAGCTTACTTGGAGTAGACTGCATCATCCTATTGAGTGCAAAGGGACCTCACCTCTGAAGATCTCAAAAGAATGTTAAGAACATTACATTACATTTAATCCTGGAGATTTTAAACAGAACAGATCCCTGTGATCATCTCATGAAAAACAAATAATTTCCCTCTATATTTCTTACATGAACCCTAAATTTTGAGATAAGATAGAAAGTATTTTTCTGGAAAGGACTTCAACTTTGATGAAAACCTTCAAATGATGGTGAAGGCACTACATCCCTAGATAAGATCCCTCAATTTTTCATTCTCTTTGCCACCAAAAAAATCCACCTGCAGTGACACCACATTAACTGTATATATGGGTAAACTGAGGCCTGGAGGAGTCAGGACTTCCCTAAGGTTATACAATGGTAAAGTGCTATTCACACTGCTATTTTTCAGCTCATTCAAGCTCAGGCTGCTGCTGAAAGGGCCTTCTGTTGTGAGCTGTCTGTCCCTGCCTGCACCTTCCCACTATCCCCAGCCTGTGACCCAGCTCCCCCTGTGCAGCCCAGGCAAGGGGAGGGACCCCCACCACTCCCAGCACCCGCATGGCTGCAGTACAGGGCGCTGACAAGCTCCAAGCCCCCCAAGTCCTGCCCAAGCTGTGACGAAAGAATAATGCAGCTCCTGCTGCAAGCTGGAGCCACCGTCCAGGAGCCTGGTGACCTGGGGTCTGCTCACAGCTCTGCCACTGAATTTTTGCAGATCTGTAGGGAAATCACTTATTTTCCCGGGATTTCCCCATAAATTTGACAGAGTGCCTTGAGAGTCCCCAAGGAAAGGCACTGTTCAAGCACAAAGCTTAATTATGATTGTTATAATACAGTCATGCCATTAATTCCCACTAAGAACTGCAAATCACTCCCATTCCACTCCTCCATCTCCCATGCTTGTCAGTGCTGGTGGCCAATTAATTCCCCAAAAAGAATATATTTAAACACATGTGAAATCTTGTCTATTTGTAGGACATCTATGAGCAGATTAAAGTTCCCCTCAAAGATATTTGTGATTTGAATGCATCAAATGATGTATTTCCATTTTTTTTAACAGCTTGACAGAATGTATTCAAAATTCAAGTTGTGACTGGCCAAAAAAATCTTGCAATATCCTTCTTTTGCCTGTGATCAACCAAATTCTTCTACCAAGTACAAATATAAATTTCATTTTCTACAAAGCTTGCATAGTTGTCTTTAGAAATCATATTGAATGAACTGGGGTTTTTTTCCAGTTAAATTTAGTAATTCTGAAATCCACAGGAAACAATATCAGAAGGAGTTTAAAAGGTTGGGGTGAGTTCATTGAAAACCTCAAATGAATTAAAATACATTGAAAATACCTTACATTTTCACTCTGCAATAAGCGCCAGTGCTGCCAAATAAAGGCATCAGCCTCTCTCAGCCAAGCTGCGTAACAATAACAACATCCCATAAGCCTAGGGGGTTGATGAAACTCAATGCCATAAGGGTTAAAGGACAAACTCAGCTCTATGACCACAGCTTAGGGAACATATGAAGGGCAGCTCAATATCCTACCCACAAAAATCATCCACTCTGCTGTCAGCTCTGCAAATCAGAATGAGGAGCTCTGAGATCTATTTGTGTAATACTAAGCCTGAAAAAAATTACAAGTTGTGATGAAATTAAAGACATCCAAATTTTTAGCCATTCTCTGCTGATAAAGGCTCTATTATTACCATTTACAAAGGGGAAACACAGCCAATTATAAGCTACTTCTGGCACATGCCAGGCCTCAAGTAGAAGATAAGCCAACACAGCAGAGCTTGCAGCTGGAAGCACAGAAACCTGAAAATGAGCTGACTCATGGAAATATCCTCATATAAAATATTGGATGGTTATTTTTCTCTGCCTCCTTTCTGTGTGTCTTAGGAATGATATATGAATTGCCTTATTTACTTTGTCCCATAAAACTTACATTTTTTTATTAATGCACTGCCAGCCCTGAGAGCAGTAGGTGTGGGAGTGGATGGAGGGAGGGGAGCAGGAAGGAGAGCTGTTCTTTTAGGGGCACAGCAGGGGAAAGGTCCCCTGCAACACCACAAGTCTAAAAGCACAGCAGCAAACTTTCAGCTGAGCTTTGCCCTGCTTCCAGCAAGCAAACCAGCTCCTCATTCTGCCCTGATTTCACCAAAATGAGAAAGCTGCCTGTACTGACATTACACTGGGGACAATTAGTACAAAATGAGATTCACAGAATTTATGCTCCTACCAGGAAACAAATTGTGAGCAGAAGTGATTTCCTCTGGTTATGCCCTGTGCTGCCCACCCCAAAGCCCAGCTCCAGCAGCAAGCCTGCTCTTCTCCAGGAGGCAGGGGACGAAACTGGCCATGGGCTGCCATTAGCATGGATAAAGGTTAAATTTACCTGGTCCATAGCACAGACACCAACATGAAGCTCCTTCTTGCATTCCCTTTGATTCTCCTGAGGACTTAGTGCTTCCCTTTTTAAATCCACCTGCAAGGCACTCACAGGTTATTAGGAGAGAACTGGGCCCAGGTGGGTGGGTGGTGGGATTCTGTATGCCTCATTTCCTTAGGAAACCAGGTTAAAAAACCCTGCCCTCCCCCTGTTACACTGCACTATTGAATTAAGGATGGGGACTGCTCATTATGAATATAATTAAAAGCAACAGTCTCATCTAACAATCTATTTTTATCTGCTCCTCACCTAGACAAGCAGCAGAAGGAATTAAAATCTGAAAGGAAGAGTCACAGTTGGGGTCAGTCTGCAGACTTTTGCTTTCCACCAGCTCGAAGCACAATGAAAAAGATTTCAATACGACAAACTTTCCTTAAAAACTACTGTCCAGAAAAGAAAAGCTTTGGATGCTTTTCTCCTGGGAAGCCCATGTTTGACAGCTACAAGTGTATAGATAGGCTGTGTATTTTCTTCTACGAGGGAAGAAGGCATAAGCTTTGCAGTGTTTCTTGCACCAGCTGCTGGCCTCCATGGTGGCAGGGCAGGTAATTAAAAAGGACGTCATGTAACAGATAAATGCAGGACAGTAAGTAGTCATTACTTGATATATAGTCTATCATCTATTATTAGAGGCTAATAATTCTCTACCCTATCCACGTTAGTCCTTTGTCCCTGTAGATGGCCATTTGGCACGCTCTAAATTTCCCAACATAAAATTTACTCCATGTTACAACTCATATCTAATCCTGAATTTCTGTGCATTTCACTGCAGTATATCATGTAGCTAGGTAAAAGCTCCACACTAAATCCTTTGCAAAAGGAAGAATGAGCCAACAAAACTCCATGTTTTCACTTTCCTGCCAGAAAAAGAAACGCTATATTGAATATTTTTCTTAGTTGTAATTTTAACATTTTATTTCCACATTTAGAATGCTGCAATTCTAGGGATGCCTAGCTGTACTTTACACAGCACTCAAACACATTTTCTGCCTGGTTATTTCTACTCTTGTTGAAATAACCTGTATTTTAAATACATTTATACATATATTTAAATACATTTTAAAAAATGCATTCTAAAGGGAACCAGTGGAAGTGCTATTATGTTTAATCACAGGGACCAAAATCCTCAAGTCATGTAAATCATCGTTTCACAATCTGCTCTGCAGTATCCAATTTGGAAAGTGTATCATAGCAAACAGAGCTGAATTTATAAAGGATTCTTTACACATCTAAAACATTCATGTAACTTCGTGTCAATCTCCATCAGCTGTCCTAGATCACTCCAAGAAATGGAAGTAGAATTTATTTATTGCAAACTTTATTTCTTTTCTTCTAATTATTGATACTTACTTTTTTTAAATTTCGGTTTATTTTACTTCACTTTCTTTTACTCTCTCCTACTCTTATTTCCAAAGCCCAGCCTAAAAACTTAACTTATGCTATAAAACAAGCCAAGCCACTCAAAGTACCCAATTACAGTGTCTCCAGAAGGTTTAGAAGTCAGAACAGCACTGATAAAAAAAGCCACATGGGACGAAGCCATAACACCGTGTTCGCCTGCAGGATCTCTGCTGATGAGCAGCTATACAAGGACTCCACTGATAAGGGTTTACAGCTAGAAACTGTAGTAGCTGCACCAAAAATGAAACCAGATCTCTGCTTCAGCCTTCTGCAAAATTGTTTTCCAGTGTGGCACTCTCCTGGGAGACAGAAAACATTTGCCACGGGTTATCAACTCTTCCCCTTCCAGCTAACCTGGCCATGCTGCCAGCCAAGGAGCTGCTCCAAAAGGCAGGAGAGAGGACAAAGTCTGCGAACTGATGGAAGAGTTGGTAGCAGAGGCTGGGAGAGGGGCGAAGGGACCCCTCCAGCCACTTCACATGCAAATTGCTCTAAATAGCTGCAGATCACGGCAGGACCGACCTCCAGACTAAAAGCAGAGCTGGGTAGTGGAGTTAGGAGCTGAAACAGCCAGGGAAAGCCCTCTCTGAGGGATTATGAAGCATTTGCGAGTCAAGCTCTGTGATATATTTTTAATGTTGTTTGTCTTGTTTACGTACCCTTCATATAAAAGCAGGATTTTGTCCACCAAAGGCTACTAAAACCTACGTGCATTTTTGCAGTACTGTGCTATTCATTTTTGTCCGTCAGCAACATCACATGTGTGCTCATTTGAATCCTGCTCCCCACAGTTTCGCCCAGAATTGGCACTAGTTCCCCTCTCCTACAGAGGGATTCTGTACACTGCACTATAGCTGCTATACTCCACCCTGGAGACCCCTCAGCTCGGCTCTGGAACATTTGCTTTCAGGCTCCCTCCAAGAGTACAAGCATTTAGGCTCCTATCATTGTTTTAGAGAGGGAATAAACACTGTTAGGAATCAGAGAAGAAATACAAAGGTTCTCGGCTCTGGCTCTTGGAAAGATGCCTGGAAGGCTGAGCACATGCGAGTGAACAGCGTGGATGGAGCTAACCATGCTGATGTGCTTACAGAAGGCTGATATCTAAAAAGGAAAAGCTTCTGCTGATATTACAGTGATAGCAAAGGAGGAAAAAGCCCTATCAAGTTTCTTAAAAACACTTGGCCCATTTCTGTGTAAACTTACAACCCCTCACTTTTTTCCTAAGCTCAGCAGCTACAACCTCACATCATTCCCAATCTCTGAAGACCTTTGGTAACTTTCTCTCTGTTGTGTTTAGGAGATGGGAAATGTTTTCCTATGGCTCAAAGCTCCCTTAAACCATCTGAATTAAAAAATAAATAAAAAAAAAATTACTTCACTTTCTAACAGATGTACAAGTGCACCTTGGGATGAATGTGTTACGGAGTCCAAGCTATCACCACCTGCCTCCCAATTACATTTGCTGCATTGTCCCTTGTGGTGTGCACCTGTGACATCTTGGCACAGAGCGGGGACGGCTGGAGTGTGCAGGCGTGGACTGAGCCACATGCTATTTTGCTTTGCAAAAGTCTCCCAGCAATTAGTGCTGTGCTTTCTTAAAGTGTAAGGGACATTCTGCAGCAGCTGATTTTCTTCCTCTTTTTCATACAATGAATTAACACAGGGAACTTGCAGTCCTGTAAAGTGAAAAAGCCATGAAACTATAATTTAAAAAACTCTTCACCTCAGGATACCAAATGTCCAGCTGGCCAGGTACTGATCTAACAAGGGAAAAGGTCATTTGTGGGCTTCCTGCTACCTCTACTCACATACAGACCTAGCCAGCCAATTAAGTAACTCTAGCAATAATTCCCATCAAATTTCAATACGATTTTTACACCTGAAATAATAGAGGAATCCACAAGGCTGTTACTGTTTGTGGCAAGAATGATGTACAAAGGTAGACTTCCAAGGTTTTAGGCTCATTATATTTGTTCCAGTATATTGTAGTGGGGTTTTTTTAATCTTCTTTCCCCTGGTAGTGTCACAGCTCCTTAAGTGGCTGAACAGCATCTGCACCAAGACGACCACATGATGTGAAGCAGAAGCAAGGAGACATGGTAATATGCAAATGGTAAGGGTACAGCGAGCAATGCACTTGCGGTGACGTATATACTGACAGGATTAATTTGGCATTGGCAAGTGAAAACTTATTTTGTCATTAAGTGATCGTAATTATATCATATCCAGAGCCAATGGATGCCCTAGCTGAGAACCCCACATATGCTGTCTTTGTAGTGTGAGGCTAATATAGAATTTTAACACCCATTTATTTTTGATGGGATTGGTACAAGGAGCACAGATTGGGACACCGCTGTTTGATAAGTGCCCCATGACTACCTAGGGCTATTCAAGGTGACAAAGGCACTGGAAAATGGCTGGGGGGCATTTGCAGCCTGTTACTGGAGCTCCTGCTACCCAAAACCTAAAAAGGCAAGAAGACTTCAACAGACTCTGAATCCTTTCATAATGCAGCATGTCTAAACATTGCTTCTGATTCATATGTTTTCAGCAAAGAGGCTATTTCCTTGTAAAAGAAGGAGAGAAGCTATGTACAAGAAAAACATCTCTAGAAGAGAAACAAAACAAAGATCCTCTGCATGTGATAGATATTCAGGAAAAAAAGAAATCAGTCTTTTGCCCCTGCCCCCCCTGTTTATTTGGATGATTAGATATGCTTAAGAATGGAAAAGCCAGAAAGATACCAGGACAGAAGAGCTGCGGCATTGTTAAGGATGTCGTATTGCAATATTTATTGCTGCAGAGATAGAAAAAACAATGGAGTATTCAAAGAAACCCCAAACTTAATGTTTGCAGAGTTTAAGTACAGCAGCTCTAGGTTACCTTAAGGTGACAATTTATAAACAGAAACAAAATTGTGTAATAAGTTAAGCAAAAAAATCAGTTTCATTCTTAGTTCATGAACTCCCCTGCCAATGACAAATATGCTATTAGTGGCCTCAGTATGATTGTGAAAATATCCCTTACTTACAACTGAATGTGCTGGTTGTTGGGGGGTTTTCTTCATTGTAGTGTATTGTTGAACTAAAAATGACAAAGCCCTGGATTTCATCGTTCTTGCAATCTATTCTTTTCCCCTGACTTCCTGTTTTCATGAAATTTTAATCAGGCATTTAAAATAAATAGCTATGCAGAGTCTCTATGCCTCTTTGAATGCTTGGGATGGATGTTTTGGGTAAAGTGATAGTCCAGAGACCTTGAGAACATTTAATCCCATTCTAACTTGGCAAGACAACAGAAAATTAAACTCCTGCTCTCCACTTCTAGCAACTCTGGAGAGATTTTAGGGGGAGGGATGGAGGCAAGTCCGGTGTGTGGGACAGCACAATGGGTCCATCTCTGTTCACCCTGCTACAAACGCTGACAGCAATCAGACCAATTTAGAAAGGTCAGATCTCTAAAAGAGAAAAAAAGACCACTTCTTCAAAAAAAAAAATCCCCAAAAGATATAGGGGTGATGCTGCATTTTAAAGCTCTAAGTGTAATGCACAGACCTTGCTGAGCATCTCACAGCCCTGGGCAGGCAGGAGCCCTCACATGAAGCTAGATGTACAGCACCAACTGCACAACACAGTTTGGAGTAGGATACACCAACGTGGAAAAAGCCAAGAACCAGCTTTGAGCATAAATGCTAAGAAGCATGGAGAAGCACAGGTTCAGATCTTCCGCCAGTGAAAATCAGAGTGCCCCTTAAAAGTTTGCAGCTGACAGAATAAACCCCCCAGATTTTAGGAAATCAGAGGAAATCTGCTTGAGTTTCAGGGTCAATAGTTCAGTTATTAATGAAGATGACAAGATTTGATATGAGAGTCAATGACCCTAGATCACAGCTAAGCCTGATCCCTGAGCCATACTCTAATGCAAAACTTCTGTGAGATTTTTATCATCATGCTTATTAAGAGGTTAGTGTTCCACAGTACAGACAATAAAACAATAACATACAAATCAGCCAACAAATTGTTACCAAGTTAAACCTCTCATGTGGGACTAGTCGTCTTCTCCTGCTCATGGTTTCCTGGATAACTGTTTAAATTGTGTGGGTTTAAGGAGAGACGCAACTCCACTTGCCTGTGTGTTTTGGAAGCATTTCACTTCCACCAGCACAGGGGTCAAGGTTTTTTGCCTGAACCAGGAGGAAGATAGAAATGTTTACTTTGTAGTTGTGTACACTGCTCCTTTCTAACAAGGAAGAAAGATTCACAATCAGCTGCCACCTCCAAAAAACAAAGAAGTGAGAGCTGCTAAATCATGAAGCAAACTTAACAGCAGCTTATAAAAATGAGGGAGACGTAGCTGCTTTAGAGGTGCGAATGAAAGTGAGAGAATTATGGAGTCCTCTTGAGAAGAGACATACTTGGCAGGTCTCATGAGATGCCACAAATAATATCTTCTGTTGATAACAATATGAAAGAATAATGATGAAAACTTCCAGGAGTTCATGCTTAAGGAGTCCTTCCCAATTCTGGGAGTCCCTTTTCCCTGAACTCTGCTTGACTCTTGTTTCACCCCAGCTACTCCACTCACAGCCCCAGCAGTATTTTTTTCTCCTCTTGCCGTACAAACCTTTTGAACCCTACTCATAGGTGCAGGAAGCATCGTTTGCACAGTGGGATACATATTGCTTCTGCACACCACTGCGAACCATCAGCAGAAACCTCCATGATGGCCAGCTCGCCAGTCTCCTTGGCATAGCCCCTGACTTTCATATATCAAATGAGCAAAAATATTCCAAGCAAAGCAAAACAGAGTGAATCTTGGCTCCTTGTCCTTTAACATACATATTCAATGTGCAGGAAGCTAGGAAGAGCTATTCATGGGGTTGGCTTGTTTTTGTTGGTTTAGGTTTGGGAGGAGGGGGAGCATTTTCAAAGCATGCTGAATCCTCCACAAATTTTAATAAGTGCTTTAAACCACAGTCATCCTTTCCCTTTCCCTTTTTTTTGCCCTTTTTTTTTTTTCTTCCTGTCCTTCCCCCCCCCCCCAATGTTTAATTTCTGCAAGGACATTTCACTTTAAAAGGAAGAAAGGGCTGCACCATAAGGGCTGTGCAGTGCAAAGCTTTTTCTAGGCATTTCCAACAATATATTTTGGAACTGTTCCCAGTAAACAGGCCAGATTAGCTGCCTTTGGTTCACATTTTACATTGTTCATGAGATAGGGAAGCTCTGAAAAGCAGACTCTGTCCATACTGTTTGGTTGCAATAAAGCTAATTCTATTCAGTCCTATAGCAGTATGATAGCACTTGTGTAGGATTTCCCTTCGCTTGCATATTTATAGGGTCTTGTAGAGCTCTGCTGTAGCTCAGTGCCAGCATGAAGAAATCAAGCTGTCAGTAGTTTCTATTTTTGTCCCTACCTATAGTTTCAGTAATGACAAGTGAGTGAGGCAACATATGCATTTCCCATCTACAGGAAAAAATTACTGTCTTTCTTCAGTGTCTTACATCTGTGCTACAACCTATTTTCCTAGGGCTTCAGATTATGTTAGCTGATAGTTAGCATGTATAAGCACTGGTCAGGTGGAGTTGATTCTGCATTAGTTGAACCACAAGAGGAAAGATTCCAACAATTGAAAATTCCTGGTATTTTTCCTTTTTGCCCTTAAAAAGGGAAGGGGAAAAAAAAGACAACACCTTCCTGGGAAGTAGCTGTTACTCTATGGCATCCCAGCTCCTATCATGCTTTGATCAGCACACACGTTCAAGCAAATGAGGATTCTCCTCCTAAGATTAAAACAGCTGCTGATTATATTTAATGTCCTCTTCTTGACCCCAGATGGTTAACTCATTGCTGCAGCTTCTGGGGGAGTTGTTTCAATGGGAGGAGATAATACCAAAGCCAAGCTGTGGTCAGCAATGCAATGCCATGCCATTTTATCAGAGCATATGGAAGGGATCTGAGGACCAGGCTCCCATGCTAACAAAGAGACAATGTCTCCCAAAAGCTGCTTAATTATGAAGGAGATTCCTGCATCATTCGCAATGTTTCCCCTGCATCTGGTAAATACTAATTCTGTATTTACTAATGCTTCAACCACACCAAGCCATGGTCACTCCATGAATGCCACCAAATCCAGGCCAAAATTTGGCAATTGCTGCTTGTGAGCCCCAGCAGCTGGAAGACACTGACTGACTCTGAAGGCAGCACCAGGGACGACAGGCACCCACCCTCGCTCGCAACTGCTTTGGCTTGACAGCATCAAGGCATTTACAGCCTCCGACATGACTGCATCAGATCTTCAATGACAGCTAATAAAATGGAACTACACCCCACTGCTTTGAAAAGCTGAAACTCAAAACTCCTTCAGAGATTATACTTATTTAAATAAGAGAAAGACACTGGGCTTTAACAAAAGCTTATACAGAAAAAAACTTGACAAGTTTGATAACAAGGAAGACACTCGTTTTCATATTCTTTCCCCTCCTTGCCATCTCTGTCCTCTCCTTGCCTTCCTCACAGCCCAGAAAAGCAGATATTTAACCCTCACTTGCTTCTACTTAGGCAAGACACAGTGCTTGAAGGGGGACGCACACACCTTAAAGTTCAACCTTTATCCACACTGCTCCTCTACCTAAACTGGTATTTCTTTGGACCCTGCTGGGCTCCAACACACCAAAAGGAACAGGCAGAATTGAGACAGGAGCAGAGGGAGACAGGGGACAAAGCAAGAACTGTTGGGCTAGGTTGTAAATAAAAAGCAGAAAAAATATGTTAAAAAATACAAGGCAACGCTATAAATCCCTCTCTCCTGTGTGAGCAAGCTACTGTGTTACCGAGCTGGAGGGGCTGGGAGACTTCCTGTTACTTTATAGTCCATGACGATCACCCTCTTACAGTGCCACAGTATAACAAGCGAACGTCCCGACTCCCATGAAGCTGCTCATAAAAAGATGCACTACAGCCTCTTGCAATTCTCAGAATAAGAGAAACAAAAAGAAAAGGTTTCCCTGTCCCCCTCATAAACTCATTACTTATTTTGCTAATTTGTTTTGAACTGTGTGCTGGAGCAGAGAGAGTTGGAAGATGGGCAGGAGAGGGAGAGGAGAAGAAGGAGGGAGTCTGAAGCCAGGGAGCTTTCCTGCTTGTTAATACACAGACAAAATGATATTCACATATACAGCTCAGAAAGCTACTGCGGGGAGGGAAGTAACACAAAGGAGCCATTTATTGCTTGAAAACTGTCTCTGAACAAACCCATTGTGTTAAAGTAATACAAATTCACAACACCTTCCTGCCTCCTTTTCCATCTGGATTTGGCTAGTCTGGCTAAAGGACCCCGCTGTCCAGCACAAGCTCTATGCCCTTGGACCCTGGCAGAGCCATGATTGCTCAGCATCCCTGAAAGGTACCCTCTTAGGGCCGAATGCCATGCTGATGACACAGAGGTGAAAGAGAGGAAGGAAGAGAGAATAATTTGGCCAGGAGACTCTTAAAAATCCATCAAGTCATTTCTGGCCAGGCTGTGGGTTTATCTAGAGAGGCAATTTAAATCCAAGAACCAGAAGGAGGTATCTTTTGATGTAACATTTTGTTCTTTTTCTGAATACAAAGTTATTCCAGGCAATGCAGTTGGCCTGAAATAGTTATCAGTTACAAAACCAGGACTGCTCCTATCTCTTCTTCTAGTGCAATGCAAAGAAGATCCTCCTGCTGAGCTCCAAAGTAGGGGAAAAGCTATTAATTAAAAATAATTCTCCATGTTAAGGTTTGCTGCCTAAAGCTCAGTTAATATTAAGGAAATTCCAGCCGTTCACTCCCTGCTGCTGGAGGCTTTTCTTTCTCTATTTTGTTTTGCTAAGCTCTTTGAGAAGAAGAGAATATGGATATCGCCTCGACGTCTCCAGCCTCTTCCCTCTCCTCAACTAAATTCAGGCTCTGCTCTTCCCCTCTTTGAGGGGGACCCAACCCATCAGACTGGATCACCCCAGAGGGGAGAACAGGTTTATTTACCTCCCACCTTCTTCTTGACCTGAGGTGAGGATGAGGGATGTCCCCTGACCTTTGCTCCACCCAAGCGATTAGCACCGCTCAGAAGCAGCAAGTTTCCCTGGTTCAGTAGCACTGTCCCCCGGCCCCCTCCAGCCCCATGCTCCTGCTGAGCATCACAGCTCCACTTCTCGAAATACATGCCCTAAATTTACAAGCCTCGTGCACACTCTCCTCAGCCACATTCAGGCACTGCCTCTTCCCTAGGAACTGCTCCCATTGTGCAAAACCTTACCTCCTTCTTCAGCTCCTGCCAGAGCCCCACGGACCCACTGCACCAAGCCCTGAGACACAGGATCTGGCTGATAAAAGCTAATACAGGAAAATTATCTTTCTGTTTTGCTTTTTTAGTGGCAATGCATTTCAACCCAGTGATGTTAAACATCATGGAAAACTTCTAAAGATCACTTTAAAAGATTTTACATTTTCTCAGGTATTGTCGTGCTGTTTGGGAAATACAGAAATTTCCACTTCCACGAAAATGGAAACCTGAAGAAAACAAGAAACTCATAAAACTTCAACAGCATGCTTTTCTGTGCTGGAGAAGGGTTGAAATTACATGTTTCCCTATGCCCAAACACTAAACAACTGCAGCAAATAAGCTGATCTCAACAAAGATGATATTACTGCAAAATTCCTGCCATTACAATACCTCAAAGTACATTTTGCACACTTATTTTCTTAAGAGCTGCATACAGTTAAAAAAGATCCATTCTGTTTCCATGATTTTTTCTGAACTCCTGCAGAAAGCAAGAATCTTTCAGAGAACAGATCCCCAAAAGCTTGTTTTATCAAATTCTAACTTTTACCATTTCAAACCCCATCATGCTGGAACTTGATATACAAGCTGTCAGAATAAAAGCCTCATCACTTCAGTGAACATATTTAAAGCCATTACTTTCATTTTTCAAACAGCAACAAAAAAACCCCACAAATACCTGCAGAATTTTTTACAATTTCCATTTTCTTTTTGAAGTTCCTTAAGCCTCAGAAAGATTTAGTTAAAACAATTTCTGCATTTTCAGGAAGCAAGTTTTTAGCATACATTTTTAAGTGTGCTTTTCTAAATGTTCTTTTCTAGTGAGATAAAAGTTAGGAAAAGGTAGAGATAAAGACAGTATATGATGGGGAAAAGTATTTCATATACCACTGTAGATTTACATATAGTTGTAAAATGTGTAATGCTAAAAAGGATTGCACTAGGACAGACAAATAACCTCATCATTCTTGAGCATGTCTTACTAAGATGTGAATTTAGATCCTGACTCATAGTGTCAGTGTTAAGTCCATACTTGGACACACATAGCTGAGTCTCACTGGAATCACAGGGATTGAGATCAACTTAAGTTTTTATTTACGTGGGGATTTTGGTCCACAAAAGTAGCAATGTCAGCACTGGAAAGAGCAGATCATCCATTGTACGCATGATTTCTTTCAAAACCATCACTGCACCACAGTGCTAACACACATCCAGCAAGTACAGATCAACATATTCCCATGGGAATTTCTATAGAACTCCAAGCACTGAATACCTGGAGTTGATTATGAATCTCTGTTCACTGATGATGCAGAACTCATACTGAACAGAAGAGGGAAAGTGCTGCTTTAAACTATGTCCCACCCAAAATGTGGCAACTTATTTCTGCTGATTTTCAGCAGTAGTGATGTAGCTGATGACACTGACCCATTATGCTACCACTGCCGCAGCCCCTTTCACAGAGAAAAGCACTCTGCATTATTACTACTATGTAACTCCATTATAATAGTGCTTAGATTCATCAATAGCACTTGAACATATCTTTCAGCCAGTCACTAAAATGTACTCCTGATTCTCCCTTAAAACTGTTTACCCAGCCTGAATTCACACATGATCATGTTGAGTGTCTCAGTGAGTAACCCAGGTTGCTCTGTGGGCCATGTTGATTCATCAGCAAAATGTTAATGTGAACTCTTTAGAACCAAAAACCACAGGATGTTTTACTTGAGCTGCACAAGCAACATCTTCCCAAATCGTAGCTGGAGGATGTGATGCTCTTTGTGAGCAGAGGAGTAGCTAGTCGTGCAGCTTATTACTCACTTGTCTTTTGTGGGAAGTTCATCCCAAATGCCTGCAAGAGAAATTACTGAACACAATACCACTGTCTACATCACTTTATTTATATTGCCATAAATAAAAATCAAACACCACTTCTGATGTAAAAGCTACCAATTGAGATTTTCATTTCCATGTGAGGCTGCTTTCCATTTCCTACAGTGATATAAATTTCTAATTTATCCTCCTGTCTCTGCAATTACTTCTTAAGCTCCTCTACTTCACATCGTCAATCCCACTTGTAAGACTGCAAGTCACCTAGATGCCATCTGCTGAAAAAGAGAGTGATGGAAACTGAACAATAGACTGAGCCAGAGTTATAGATGCTACATTTTGACATCCTCAGAGGTGTAAAGCTGGGGGAATGGATTAATAATTACTTTACCTGAAACTAAATCAGTTGTTCTTTATAGCCCTGACCACAGGCTGAAGCTAGTACTATAAATATCTTGGTTTAGTATGGACTAATTCAAACAAACTAGGTATGCAAATGCTCAACACTCCAGCAGCAAGATGCTTTCTCTGATAGTTCTTGCTTTAGCACGTCAATCTGAAGCCTTGATTGCTTTACTCACACTTCTTTGGATGAAAGGATATAAACAGCTATGAAAACTAGTTATTTAATATGCTGCTCTTCAGTTCAATTCAAACATACACTTATTGCAAAAAGAACAACATGAACTGAGAAAAAAAAATAATCAGAATGGAGAGCACCATAATGTAATAGCAAATGCAAAGCGATTTTCATTCCTGTATCCTGGAGGATGCATGTACAGAGCAATTTTTCTACTATACAGCAAAAAAGGGATGAAAGGGAGTAGTACATATTTCCACTAGAAGTTGGGGACAGCTTATGAAGGACTGCTCTTTAACTTAAACACTACATGTAGTTTTGCAAGATTTTTTTAACTAAGCTAATCATTTATATTTGGCATGATGGACAGAGTACACGTTATTGTAGAGGACAAAAAAAAAGTCCTAAATCTTACTGGCTTGGATTCTTTGACCTCAACAAGTTTATTCTGAAAACATTTGTTACATGATGAAAAGCTTTGTGAGAATGCTAATAACATTCGTAAAGGGTTAATGATGCCTAACTGATTGGCACTAAAAACTAGGTTTCATTTGATACAGTGACAGGGAAACTCTGCCACCAGGAGCACACGTTCATGCCCACATTATTATAGGACAATTTAGGTCATCTTATTTTAAATTTCATGGCTCTGTAACATAGATGTAAATCAAAGTCAGTGAGGCAAATGATGATTTTTCCATAGTGAGATTTTATAGTCTTGATCTTGAAAAGATGCTTTGGGCGCAAGCTGTCTATCAAAATCCTTTGAATTAGCCAAAGGAGTTTGTGTTGCTGCTAGTGTACAATTAGAATCAGAAAACAAAAGCAGAAAGCTTTCAGAACAAGGCCTGTCTCATCATTTTTAAAATCTAGGCTATACTAACAATTACCATTTTTTAAAAGAGTTGGAACCATGAGCTGTTCAGGTCTAGTAACCTGCAAACACAGAAATGGAGAGATTTCGAACTGAAATCCTACCTACACCTGGAAGACTTCAGCAAATACTATATGCTGTTAGTGTGGCTCAAAACACTGCAAAGAGACACGTCTTTACGTTGTGTACGTACAGAGAGGCACGTGTGCGTACACCTGCACATATAATTTGTTACTGCAGGATTTCAAGTATTTAATTGCATGATTGTAGCATGCAGATTCAGTAACATCCAAGAAATTCCTTACTTTAATAAACACTGTGCATTTGACATAGTGGTTGTTTACTTTTTTAGACCTGATTTATCTGTCACTTCCATCCCAAGATTTGATTTATTGGTCAATTCCCTTTCAAATTTTGATGCACTGGTCATTTTGTTTTCAAAATTTGATTGGAGCACAAGTCCTTTCAGATCTGTTTCTAAATATTACATATATATCTGGTATGTTTGTTTAAAGTCTTAATCCCAAAACTTTCTTGGTTAATAAATAATTCATCTCATCCTACATCAGGCTTGTCTTTGTTATACATGAGTATAATCTGAATTAGATGAAACAAGCAATTACAGTGGACATAAAATACAGTAAATGTAGCTTTACAATAAATTGCTCTCTATGAAGCTTTTAAAAGAGTCTGGAGATTTAATAAAAAGCATTAACACAAAATAGGTAAAATCAGAGTTCTAGTTTCAACATTTTTATGCTCTAGAATTACACGCTGCAAAAGCAAACAAAAGGGAATTGGTGTTGTGCAGCTCCAGGTGCCCTGGGGATACCAGAGAGGGAATCTCAGTGTAAAGCAGAGAACTTGGCTTGCCAGAATAAAAGGCATCGGGGCAAAACTTTGGGGAAAGAAGACACATGCAGAGTCCTGGGAAGGATTCTTTGGTCCCACCTCTAGCCAGACCAAGGTTTAAGATCACCCTTTGAACAGGACGAGAACCTGAGGGAGTTACAGACTCCACAGTGAAAGCAATGAAAGGAGGGAGGTGAGCCATGACTTACTGGCCCACTTCCAGCAGAGGTAATTAAATCCTGCCTAGCTAAATTCTCTCTGCAGCCTCAACAAGATACAGGTTTGTTATCTACTTCCTAATCTGCCCCAAACTGTGGGCAGTGCTGTTTTATACAGCCAGACAGCTGCTTGGTTCCACTGGTGTGTGAAAGGAACCGTATCCATCCATCTCTCATCTGCCTCGCAGGGGTGTTTTGAGGGCTAATTAATAAATATTTGGAAACATGAAAGGCACCCAGGAAGTGCAAGGCATTAGTATTTCACACGCACCTTTGAGCAGACCTCTAGATACACTGTATGACTTGGGAATTCAAAATAACATGAATGCATTTCAGCATTAGCTCCCCAAAGGGTTCACCAAACAGGTCCTGCCCTGACCAGGCGTGAGCACCTCCCAGAAGGAGCTGAGCACCAAAGCTCCCACTGAACCCAAGAGAAATCAAGAGTGCTTCTCATGAAGCAAGAGATGTTCAGCTATTCACAAAACAAGGTTACTATTCAGGGAAATTGATTTGTGCTTTAACATATCTCTTCTCCATTTTTGTTAGCAGCTCAGGACAACCACCATCAAATTCCAAAGAAGCTTTTCCACTGGGTTTAGTGAGAGTTTGATTTGACCATGAAAGGAAAAATGGAAAGAGCAGCATGCAGTGAGCAGCGGCTGGCTCTGAGGTCTTTACACAATTTCCCTTTGTCTACACAACTAGCCCCAAAAGTAAGGAATGTGCAGAGATATAGGGGAATATGACATGGAGACACCAGGGTCAGAGCCAAGGATGTATGTCCATACCTCTGGTCCCACAAAATTAATAAATAGTAATAATAGAAATGTCAACAAGGAGTACAAAACTGGTTGCTATTGCTGCAACACCCTGCTGTTAATCAAATACCAGGAGAGATGCTTTGATAAGGCCATGGGGACCACGAGGGAGTGGAGTTATTGCCAAGGCCAAGAGATGTCTGCTTGGTTTGGAGAAAGACCTCAGTGCTTCTGACTGTACAATTCAGGGAGACCTCCCTCCTGACAAGAAACCTCTCAGAGGTCATTTCACGGCTCCTGGCCTCAGGCAGAAAACAGAGCTCTCCATTAAGGTCAGTCTGTGCTGCACTTGGCACTTCATCTCTATTTATCATCAATGCAATGAAGGAAGTTGGCCCTGGATTGCCCAATCCCCTTGATTTCTAGCTGGCATCTAAAAACCACCGCAACCCTTAAAATATAAAATACAGGCTTTCAATTCTAAATGAGCTTCCTTAAAAAGACCTGGCCTCAGTGCTGCCAGGGTCCTGGTGCAAGAAGCTGCCAGGATGTCCCTCACAGGAGCAGCATTGCTGTTCCTGTAGTGGTTTGTGACCCTTCCTGCAGTGGGCTCCTTTGCTGCACTGACTGCAGGTCACCGGCAGCAAGCAGTCAGGAAGAAGCACTTTTCCTACAAAGATGCACCTGTGCATTGTCTTTGGAAACATGTCCTGGATATCAGGAGCCTGAGTGTGATGGCAACAGTTGCAAGCAAAGGATCCACACAAAACCCACTGAAACTATGGAAAAGAGGAATTTAGGAGGAACCTTTACACCCAGATACTATCAGACGCTATCACTTTTTTTTCTGCATGACAGCTCATGAGCAACATACTTCAGAAAGCTGCATCTTGGCTGGATGACTCACCTGCCTCCTCCATTGACTGAGTGCAGCTTCACTTTATGTTGACAAGAAGATAGCAGAGAAAGATATTTAAAATTATACCTTCCCATATTTAGTTATTAAGCTGCAAATAGACAGCAATTACAAAGTAATTATTGGAATGGACTAAATGCTACTATTTCTTTCATCATCCAAAATCTGATAGGCTTTTTGGCTTAGATTTTTTTTTAAATATGGTGATTCAATTACAACATTACTCATCCTTAGGACAGAACAGAGATTTCAGGATTGCTCAATGAAGCTATGTGCTTCTGCTTATTAAAATCTAGTGTAGCATCACAGAAGCATGCAAAGAATTTCTCAGCTCTTTTCTAGAAGAACTAACAAAGGAGAAGTTGCCTGTTCCACACAGCCGGGTACCTTGAATTTGGTGAGACCTAATTACTTCCTTCCTATAAAGTAAGCAGTCCATTTCCTGGCCCTGTAAAGATCTGAGTGAGGGCAGACAACTCCTGCCAAAGGTCTTGAACCTGAGGACTAACAAGACACCATAAGATAAATGGTGTACCTACACCTCAGAAGATGGGGTCCCTAGCCATATTTGTCCTAGCAGACAGGTTTCAAAGGGTGGGACAGTTTGAGCAGCAAAGGCCTCTGGACTTTCATTAACCTTTTTTCATATCTCTAAAACAATCTTAATCTAATTTTCATGTGCATCCAGTAACAACTTCCTACCCCTTTCAACTACTCCAAAAGTCAATGCAAAGCTTTCCAAGACAAACTGCCCTCTTAAGAGGAATTAGGAAAAGACTTCTGCCCCAAGTGAATAATATCCAGCCCCCTCTTACTTTCCCATCAGAGCTTTCCTCTCTTTTCCACTATGCCAGCATTTCCCACACAGTGCAAATCCACATGTGAATACTGCACACAGCAGGGAGCCAAATCTCACACCACCAAACGCCAAACCCTCCAGAAGACTTAAAACAAACACGTTGCAGTTTGCATTCTACACTTGTTGAAATGTAAAATGGGTCTAATACCTTGTTTTTCATCTGCTTGCTTCTCTCTGAATCAACGTTTCAAGACAAACAGGTTGAGCGTGGGTACAAGGTGGAAGTGGTTTCTCTGAGGTTTTATACAACCTAGTTCCCACCACAGCTCGAAGAGCATCTGAGTACCCTCTGCTCCAGAGGTGTTTGCTGGTGGTGTGAGCAGCTTGGACAAATGATGGGGATCGCACTTGTGCTGACCGGGCTTCTGAGAAGTGGCTCACCACTTACACTACTCTGTAGCAGCTTACTGTGCTTCCAGCAAGGAAATACAGCATAAGAACCATCAACTGTCACCACTCCCCTGTCAATGGAGGTCTGAATGTGTTGCCACAGGAAACTACAGTATTACCCTTTCCAAAAATGGACAAGGCTTACAGTGTTATTTGAAAGAAAAAATGTCTGTCTGTCCCCCAGCGAAAACCCCAAAACCAAAAATACCCCAACATTACAGCTATTGTCTCTCACTCTGTTCACCTGTATACAGGACATTTACATCTAGAGCAAAACAAGGAACAGATGTTGGATGATTGAAAAACTTGAGCCTTCCATTGTTTTATTGGCTGGTCACCACAGAGAAATTTGCTTTAATTTACTTTAAAAGTAAATGATTTGATCTTCATAAAACTAGTGGTAAGCCACGGTTCTTAATGAGGATGTTAAACAAGGATTCTGTTTAACAACCAGAGCCACCAACTCCAAATGCAATGCCTATTTGAACAGACACATCTATCTTCTCTTTTGAAACACACTGGTTTATTTTCAAGATGTTCAACATACCCAGGAAAAAAAAGAAGCCTTTGAGCCCTTGAAAGCCTGTGCAAAAGCTTCAGAGGTTGTTTTTTTTTCCCCCCTTCGTGACACTTGATTATACAAGGTTGTACCCAAGTAACTTCTCTTTTTTTTTTTGTTTTGTTTTTTTTTCTCTTTTTCCTCCCTTTTTTTTTTAAAGAAAAAGTAGTAATTCCTATCAAATAGAAACCTTTTGAACCCTACTGGTTTCAAGACAGTCCACAGCATAACTTGAGGAAAAGTGAAAGAATTAAAAAATGCCATAACTCCAAGGACTTAAAATTAGGCAAAAAGACACTCAACCTGTTGAAAATAACCTACCAGCTAATGATAGTCCTGGCTGAAAGCCTTGATGGTTTTGAGACGCTGAATTCAGCTCCCCAGACTCAAACTCCAGTGCTTCCAGTACAAATCAAGCAATACATTGAAGACTGCAAACGGGCATGGGATCACCTGAGTACCTGAAAGTAAAAGGTCTTCCAACCACCTCACAACAACCATGGAGGATCATTTCTCACCATGGCCATCAAGAATACCCCCATGGAAACAAGAAGTGTGTGAGGCAGGAGGTCTTCAGAGATGGTAAATGAAGGTATTTCCTTCACAAAGACTTAACACAGGGTTTTCAGAGGCTAGAGAAGAGACTGTCACCTTCATCACCTTCACACGTCCTCACTACAAAAGGAAAAATGTCTCTGGAGTTCCTAATCCAAATGTTTTGTTCCCAGAGTTTGGCTGCAACAGGCTTTAGCTGAAATCTGGAGTGACTCATGATCTGTTTCCATCTTTCTTCACATCAAAGATTTCATGCAACTATGCAAGAAATTTTACCTGCACTTTTTTGGAAGCAATTTGCAGCTTACAACTTACAGCTGTTACTCAGCTTGGGAGCCAAGATGAGTTTTCTACCAACTAAATTGGCCACACTCTCTGCCTTAGTCCCAAATTCTGTGCAGAAGACCTGAGGATGACAAACCAACAACAGATCAAAATGTACAAAGATGCCAGAATGGTCTCTGCTGCTGCTAAAGCAGTTGGTGCTGCTCTGAAGAAGACGCTGAGAGACACGATGGTGGGCAGGAGTCCTAGGAGAGGGAAAGAGATAGGCACAGCTTGGAGGAAAAAACCCAGGACATGGGAGCTCCACTGGCTCCAACACACCCTGCTAGTGCCCTGCGCTGGTACTTTCTCATTGAGGGGAAAAAGCATGGCCCAAACAGACAGCTACACTCTTGGGTACAAGATCTCTTTGTACAACATGACCTCCAAAGACTGGGTGTTTTCACAAGAGCAACCTTGCCACAGCATTCATGCAGAACATACACGAACTACTTCAGCCCAGAAGCTCAATGGAGAGAGGGAAGGAAAAAGAAACATCCAATCTCTACATCCAAAGTGACAGAGAGGAGTGGAGCCTGGACAGCGCTCACATGGCCAAGAGATCCCCCCTGAACAGGCACAGCAACAGTACTGTTGCTGGAGTACCAATTTCCCAATAGAGAAAATTACTCTAATTAGTCACAAGCACTTCTTCCTGCAGTTCCCTGGAAGTCTCTCCTCTAGCCACAGACAAGCCCTTAGCAAGCTCCAGCAGTCAGAGAAAAGCTGAGCCCAAGGTGTTAACGGTTGCGAACATAATCCAGTTAATTTAATTGAGTCGTCCATCCTTGATATTTGAAAAGTCCCTTTTAAATATTACAACTTTTTTTAAACAACTGAGTTATTTTCTCCTGAACTCCATTTCCATTTTAATGCTGATGCTCAGTCTCTTTTGCAAATTGAGTGAAGGTAAAACTCTCCCAATAATATACTATCCTTTTGAACAACTTATTTCCTTTTGGTGCAGTTTCAAACAGATAGAGCTGTAATGGCCAAAATAAATTTTATCCCAGAAAGGCAGAACACTAGAAGTTAAGCTTAACTTATAAACCCTTTTTAAGAGAGACAAAAATCATGCCAGTCTTATCACCGTGACAGTCACAGTTGTTTAGATTTATTATGCAATGGTAATCAGGCTATACAATAAATACGCTATAGTAATACATTAATCACTTTGCAAAGAAAAATGAACGACTGAAAGGAAGACAATACATTTTCCTCTCTCTTCCTCCCTGTGGTAAGAACTGGTCTCTAACTCCATTGTTTAGAGAAAGAAGCATATATTTTCACTTCTGCTGCTATATCTCTTATTTGAGCCAATGGCTCAGCAAGGTCACTTTCATTTTACTTCCTACATAATTGAGCTCCACAAATATTTCTCAATAAGATGTTCCTTTAAAGTTAAAAAATATTTGTGCTAAAATAATTACTCAGCTTGTTAGCTGCCTCTCCTGATTCTGCATACACTTTTGTGGTGTACAGAAAGTTTATACTTTTGGATGAGACAACTTTTTAAGTTGATTGAGATCATTCACTGAGGGCATATAGGTGTTTAGAAGAGTTTTATAAGAAAGGGGATGCTACACAACACAAAGCAGAGGTGGAATCTCAGCAAGAGGGATGATACCATAGATATTTGTATCACAAAGGCACATTTCTACCTTCCCCTCACAAAGGTATATTATGAGCGTGAAAACCCCAATCATCATCTGCCTTCAGGGATTAATTTCACCCATTATTAGTAAAATCTGTCACATCTCACCTCCAGAACTGGTACCTAGTCTGTATGAGTGAGGTGGCAGTGTGTGCCACTGTGTCCCTGTTAACACCTGGAAAGACAGGGTTTGGTTAACACAGGTAAATTGAATTCCACTGTATGTGGACTCTCCAGACAAGATATTAAATAACAAAGTCATGACCATAACCTATGAAGAAATACTGAAAAACGTGGAGTTGTTTAGTCTAGAGAAAAGGAGGTTGCAGCAAGCCATAACAACAGCCTTCAAATATGCAAAGGGTCAGTGCAAAGAAGAAAGGAACGGACTGTCCTCAGTGTCTGCAGTGACCAGGACATAAGGGACCTGAGCTGTGGGTTAGACAAGGAGAAATGCTTTTGAGAAGGTGGTGAAGGTCTGCCAGGGAGGCTCCAGGGAAATGTCATGCTCTCCATGGGGGGCTTTAATGACAAGTTATGCAAATATCTGTCAGGGATAACGTAAGCCTGCCTGACCCTGCCTGGTGGTGCAGGGATGGATTACATTGCCTCCTGAGACTTCTTGTAACCCTATTTCATTTATGATTTTATACATCCAGGCCCCCAAGGGTAACGTTCCCCACTGCCCAAGCTTTTCCCTTATCTATTCACTACTGGCACATCAGTTCCTTCCACCACCCAATTACTGGATTTGGAATGTGCTCACATAAAGGAAAAGGCTGGTGTCTGCAGGGCAGCCAGGCTGCAGCATGGGATTCTACCACTCACATCTGTCACCTACTTCTTATGGAAATAAGTAAACAAATGGGAGCGTGGTTGGTGTAAGAATGTATGAATCTGGGCCAAACTTTGAGGATTGCATTGAGATGAATTGTGCTAAAAACATGTAAATAATTCTAAAATTTTGGGTGGATTTGCTTGGCGTCTTCAAGGGTATGTGGCTTTCTGCTGTTTGAGGGCAAGTCTGAAGAGGGCATGCTACTCGTCTCCCCTTTACCCAGGCAGGCTTTTCTTGGTGGGCACAGGGTGGGCATGGGATGGGGCACCAGTGGAGCTAGCGTGTATCCAGGTCCTTTAACTGCTTGCACCCAGAACTGTGCAGACTTGTAAGGAAGCAATGCTGGCTTCATCCTTGCAGCTGTTCAGGAAGATGTGGGACTGCTCAACAGAAGCCACAGGGAAGGATCCTGTTGGTAGCAAAACAATTTGTTTCCCTACCACCAGCACCCACAAGTACAGGACTCACTGACCTCAAGCAGATCTAAACAATGGCACTACTGAAGGAAAAATCTTGCAAAAACCAGCTCCTGAATTCACTCGAGTTTGCAAAGCCCCCCAAAACCAGGAACACAGGAAGCTGAGCCAGGATGTGCTACCAAGGGGAAGTAAGCCTCCAGATGTGTGACAGTGCCAATGCACCCTCCAACATGCAGTTTGCTGTGGGGGGAAGCAGAAGCTTTTGGGAGTTGATTCTCACTTGCTTGAATTAAATTCAGTTTTAAAATGCATAAAACTTCGGCAATTGCAAAAAAATCCCTTTACAAAAAATTAAAATAAGTGAGAAAAGTGAACCAATGCCTCTTCCACTTTACCCTCCCCAGTTTAATCTCCTGCAAGCTTTTTTCTACCATATATGCCATAGTAACCCATAATCTAAACCTTTTTGCTGCATTCTCTTGCTGAACTAGAGTATTTATTCGACAAATCAAATTATCTGTCTTGTTTGCAAACCAGGAAACCTAAAAACATGTAATAAATTGGAAGAAATGCTTAAATGGATGATATGTCAGTAAATAATCCTTGCACTTAATCTGAAAACCATTAGGTAGCTGGAGTGATGACTGATTTAACACTGCCTATTTAGTGTACCTGTGACATTGTGTTACTTAAACACAAGATTTACATTAAGTACAATCTGGACTAAAACCTTCCTTTGGAAATATTTGCAAAACTTGAGGGTTTTTTCCTTTTCTATTAAAAAAAGATTTAATTAAAACCACAAAATGAAATAAATATTTTAGGCACCCGCAACAAAATGGGAAAATACCATGTGTTTGGAGTTTTAGTGCCCTCTGAGTGCTGGAATTTATTTGCAGCAAGCAGAAAATAGACAGCAAGCATAAAAATTCAGCAGATTCCCGCTAGTAAAATTATTTATCAAGCTAACAAGGGAGGAACCCTTCTAGTAGCAACAAGCCAGCAAGGAAAAGACGTGCCTTTATATTTTACCTTTGGGTTAGCACACCAGTAAAAATGCCAACTGACAAGCACTTCACATAAACATTTCTTTCTAAATGAGCTGCCTTGTTAGAAAAAAAATCTAAGCAAAGGAGCACTACAGTCAACAGACAGAAAAACCCAGGATGAATACTACATTCCTCCATATTACAGGAAAATATAAATAAAGGCATAAAACTAATGTTGATGCATAAATGAATTTAATAAATTAACGCTTCATTTTGCATTTAAAATAACTACTTGGGGTATAAATCTATCTTAGCTTCAATTCTACCACAAAAGAATCCATGCCAGTTATCTATTATTCAGATCTTGCTTACCTCTGGAACTAAATGTATACACAAACACTCAAAAAATATATAAATGCATGTGTATATGCATTCTCTGTGTTGTTGTTAGCTGTGCTACTCAAGCCCCATTGCAATATTTATTGTATATTTATTTCACCACCAAAACCCTGAAGTCAGTTTTACAGTTTAGTTTAACGACACCAAACTTTGATTATAAATAAGTGGCTTTATTGCAGCCTGAAGAGGCAAAAAATTCGGAGACACTTGATTGCCTGATCTCAATTAAATTTTAAAGAAACAGTAAAGCGACAGACAAGGGCTGAATAACCGAGCTCTAAGCAGCACTGCAAATGACTGCTGCTGGCTGTACAGCAGGGCTATACCCTCCAAGCACTTCTTTGCTAGAATGAACATTTGACAATTGTCAGCAAGCTTTATTATAATACCAACTAAACAAAAGGAAACAAAAATAAAAATCCCAAGGATCTTTCTCAGGCATTATTATTTTCACTGCAGAAAAAAATAGCTCATGGGAGGGTAGGGGGCAAAATCAGACTCAGCATTTCAGTGGATTTTGTAACTTGGTAAGTAAAACCTGCCACAGTTGTTGACAAAGGGGGGGGAAAAAAAAGGAAAGTTTTACACTAAACTGAGAATGATGCACAGGTTGAAGCAGCATTTCTGACTGATCCCAGATGATTTTCTGGCCACACTTACAAGCTAGACCCCGTATTACTCTCTCAGAACCCCAAAGGAAGGCAAGAAAGATAGGGAAAGGTAGTTAAAAAAAAACCCAAACAAACAATCAGGGGAAAAAGTCATCTTTGAGCTTTTTCTCCCCTCAAAGCCTGGCATTTGTTTCGCCTCTGCAGCAGCTCACAATGCAGGGAGAGAATGCAGCATCTCCCACTCCCTGTGCCAGCGCCCTGGGCTGCTGCTTCCAGCTGACCCCCTGCATTTCTGGGGCTGGGGGAGAGAGTCTTCAGCTCCCAGATTCTTCCCTCTCCCTCCCCCGGGCCTGATCCTGCATTCTCCTCACACCCATAGAATCCTGCAAAAACAATGGGATTTTTGGGTACACGGGAAATGCCGAAGTGAACTGGTATTTGTTAACTGCTGATGGATTACATTAACATGAATATTTGTCTGTAGGGGACAAACACTTTTCTGAAGCGAGTGCAACATTATGGGCAAAACATCAGCAATAACAACAAAAAAGGGTAGAGAGAAACCTCATTGATGTAAACCATGAAATAAATAATATATGTCAACTTTTATGTTTCTTTCCTTTGATCTGGGTACAGCTGACATTAAGTCCAGGAATTGATACCTTTTTAGCTGAGAAGACACAAGATGTCAGGTTATATATTTTAGTGCAAGGCCAACATATGAAAACAAAGCTAAAGGAGTTGAAGAAGTGAACATAACAGAAAACACAGATATTATCTCTTGTCATGGGAAAGAAAACGATGGGAGTTTCCATGGAAGCCAAGTAGTTAATATAATGCTGACTTGGCTTTGCCATTCTCTCCCTATTACAATACAATTTGGGTCCGAGCGGTATGGAAAGAGATTGTTACTGAGCACGGCAAGGGAGTGCTGTGGGGAGAGCCAATGAAGAATGAGGTCTACAAGATGTACAGACGTCTTCCTTGCTCCCTGCCTGCCTCTCGATTTAACTCTGTTGTAAAGCTGTTTGAAAGTGGAAGCTGTTTGGAAGCACGCATAAAAGTATCCATTAAAAGGCATTACATTAAAAATCCATTGGATCCTGCCCAGGTGATACAGAAGCAATCTGAAGCATCACCACAGAGCCCAGGGAAGCTACTCCTGCCCTGGCTTTGGTGGGACTGAGCACATCTGGCCTTTGTTTTACTTTCTTGCTTGATTTTTACTGGCACCTAGCCCTCTGGTGCAGGTCTAAGCCCAGAGCCTGTCCCATGCCCTGGAGTATTTACACCAGGAGGAGAATTTGGCCCTAGGTGTCTACAGTGGAGCTGAAATTGGGTAAGTGGGTTCACATCCACACATCCAGCTGTTACTGGCTAAAACCACAGCCAGAAAATCACAGGGAAAAGGAGAAATGCCAGACATTTCTCCTCTGTAAAACACACACTCCTTCCCAGGGAAACAGCCCTTCCTCTGGGAGACTTTCGATACATGACAGGGCACCCCTTCTTTACAGCTTGGCCTCGCTCACCATCTCCATGGATTCAGACCTTCCTTCCTTAGTTTATCCTGGGCCTTAATCTTAGCAACTTCAGGGGGTTGGTCGGCACGGACAAGGGCTAGGGCTCAGCTCTGGGCCGTCGATAACCCAGCACAATGCCTCTGCACAACACCAAGCCAGCTCTTTAATTACCTATCACCGCTAACAAAAGCTGCCTTTATTTTGATTAACTTTGAGGGAACAAGGTTCCCCACCATCAGAGTATGTTTAAATAATTACACAGTACAGACTAACATGCCTGGAAACACAAGAAGAGGGGGAGCAGGGAGAGGGGAGAGAAGAAAGGGAAGACACAAGCTCAGCCTTCCTTCCCAATTTAAACTAGGAATGACCTCAGGGTCAATTTTTCAGAGTATCGCAGATCAATTCAATTCTCACCTCCGCTGCCTACCTGCTAGCAAATGAACTTACTGTGCCTTCCAATAGACAGAAATGACTAAAAGGAAATCGCATTTAGCTGCATCTGAATAACCATGGTTATTAGATGAAGCGTGCAGAGACAAAATTACCATTTCCCTTCTCCTTCTCCTCCTTGTGATTGTCATTCTCACCTCACTGGTGATTAAGATGTAGGATGCTCTCACAGATTGTTAATTAGGTGTTAATATCTGCAAGGGGCCACAGCAAGCTCCTACACCTGAGGTCATTCCTCAGAAGTCAGGCTGTCTCCGGTGACAGTACCTGTAATTCCCATAGCTAGTTTGGTTCCCACTCAACAGCTGGAGCTAGTGTTTCTTTCATGTCTGGTTTCATTTCCTATCTGAAATTATATGAGTGTTAATATCTTTATTATCTTTCCTGTAGAAGTGCAATGCAGGAGCATGGCAGGAGCATGGCACAGCATGTTGTTCATAGGCTTGCTTTCCTCCCTCCCTCTCCGCCCCCCCCACCCCCCCCGGCATTTTCCAAACATTTCAAGCAAAAATCTTTACGGTTAGCAAGCTTACAGCTGAGGACTTCATTATGGATCGAGAGGGGCAGAAGGTAGGAGAGAGAGTAATAATTTGGGGATAGAAGAAAAGCTGCACTACTGCTGAATGATAATGGCTCAAACCTTGGGAAATAAAAGTAATGGCAGGAAGGGGAGGAATTACAAGGACAGCATGACCTCTACGTGTCTTGCAGGTACACAAGAGTTATTCCATATGTGTGTGTGTACATACAGGCATTAAGGATACATTTTGTTTAAGAGAGAGAAGGGGCACATAACTGAGCCATGACTTTGCTTACATTTTGATGCATTCAAAATCAAGGTAACGCTGAGTTATGTGTAATTCAGAAAACAATCAGCTCCCAAAGCACCCGATCTTTGTCCTTACGGCCTGGTGTACTCAGGAAACTAAATTCTCATCCTGGCAGAAATGGTGCACGAGGCTTGGGCAACACCATTGATTTCTCATCCTAGGGTATGAACTCACATGAGTGACAACTACTTCAATACACCAGCTTTCATTAAAAGGCTTCAAGGAACATTACAGCTATTTTTTAACTCCCACAAAAGCCTAGAAGGTAAGAATTAATTATCTTGGTTTATAACTGTGTAAACTGAGATATAAAGAGCTCAACGGTAACAGACCTTTAGAAGAAACCTAAGATAACAAGTTTAAAGTGCTTCTGTATTTTGCTGAATCTAGACTCAAATAACTGGGTCAAAGTCTCACAAGTGAGTCAGACTGTAACTCCTAACTCCCGGTTTCTTCACTCTAAACATCGGGAAGCCTGTGAAGTAATTTTATATGTGGGATGTTAAATCAGTACTTTTCCTGTCTCATCAATCTCCTGTATTTTGGTACAGTGTGAATCATTTGGTAACTGGCACAAATTAGAAAACCCAGAAGAGATGTTAAAAATAATACCTTTTTTTTAGCACTTCACTTAAAATCCTCTATTAGAACTAAACAACAGAACTAAATGCCACATCACTGGAAAATATTTTAGAGCTTATTCTAAACACAGGGAAAACTATTAAAATTACTTTGCTGGGAATCTAGGGGGAGTAAAAGCTGTCCCATATGGCATGTACTTTCTCATTGCTCATAAAGACTCAAGATCATTTTATACTTCAAATTCACAGGAGTAAGCCAGAAAGTAGTTTGAGGCATAGTGAAGTTGTGGAGTTTTTTAAATACTTGAGAACTTTTTTTTACCTATGTAAAATGACCTGTAATTGTACAAAATGTGTTTGGGGAGAGAAAAGGGAGAGAGGTTACAATCCATTTTTTTATCAAGAATAACATATTGCATCCCATTTGAAATAAAAGATTCTCAATTAGACTTAATATAGCACATCTGCTTGAAAAACACATACAAAGCTGCCATTGACTGCAGTGGGAAACTTGCCAACAATATTTCATGGAAGTTATCTTGATATCAGCTTTGGAAAATAAAGACATTTTAAAGGGAGCACTAATTCAACAATGAGAAGTTAAAAATAACTTATTCATACACAAAGAAATTTTATTTTGCAATTCTTCGCTTCTTCAATTTTATCAGACGTAAAGTCCAAATATAACTTAGGTGGTAAGGTATAGTGAAGTTGAGCAGTCTGACATCACAGGTATCACAAATAACACTGACTGCACATCAAAACCACACCTGAACAGCATGAGGATGCAAAAAGTCTTGCAGAAAACACAAATCTCTTTCAAAAATGCATGTGTAAATGCAGGAATAGCAGTGAAAAGTAAGTAAATGTATTCTTTAGGAGTGCCATGATTTCCCCTGTGTGAAAGGTCTTAGAGGTAAACTGGAAAAGGAACAGAAAATATATTTCTCTTCTTTACTGCTCCTTATTCTCCCCTTAGTTTTAGAGTTCATCCATATGGGGAAATTATGTAGTAAACTACACCACAGTACTATCCATTCCCTGGGTGGACACACTTGCTCGAGAGTAAGAGTAGATTTTCCTGGTTAATTTATTTTAGTTTGAAAGCACCTTAAGCTATACGAGAGGAGGAAAATCCACCCTTACTCCCAAATAAGAATGTCCATCCAGGGAATTCACAGCACAGTTATCGCAGCATGAGTTCAGATCTTGATTTTTATTAGTCTGACCTCCCCTGTAGACATTTCTTTTGTGGTAGAAGTATGGGCCCCAGAAATTCAACAGGGATTTTACCAAAGCCTTCAATGGGGCCAGGAGCCCACCAGGAGCCCTTCCTCTCACCTGAGATAGAGGTAAGATGCAATTTAGATCCTAGGGTACATCACCACTATATCCTGACCTTGGAGCTCTACAAAAGTCCTTCAGAGCCTCCTTGAAAACTGAAACATCATTACACAGTGATAAAACCCACCAAATTCCTTTCTCACACTTCATTTTTAAAAGAAAGCCTGGATACAGTTTTTCACATCATTACTAAAGTTTACTTTCCAACATCATCACACTGACCAGGAGAAAAACAGAGAAATATTTTGTTCCTGTTGGTTCCACAATGCTGGGGGATGGATAGGCTCTTGCACACCAAACAAAATACACCAAGTAGGAAAAAATATGGCTGGGGTTATGTAGGTATCATGAGGGATGTTCACTGGAGCTGCTAGGAGATGGAATTGGCCAACACACAGCCCTTGGAATATATAACAGTTGCCCTGCAAAATACCACAGTGTATTCTTGGTGGTATTTTATGGGACTCAACTAATTTTGTTATTGATGTAACAGTGTATATCATAAACACAAGTTTCATCCTGCAGTGCTTACTCTGAAAACCCCCAGTAGCCCCCCCAGGCCTGAGGGCATGGAGCAACACCATGGATTGACCTCCACAAACCCTGCTGCCTTCTGACCCGTGAGACACATTATGGTGAGAACCTCTTAACCAGCAACCACCAAATATTGCAGTCACACTCATAAAACAAATTGCCTTGAAACGCTAAAAGTATGCCAGAAATAACATAATTCCTTCAAAGGAGTCAAGTTAGTAAGTTAGACCACAGAGACTACTGTCCACCACTATAAATCTATAGTCTTAAATTTCCCCAACCAAACCACCTCCACGAATACCAAGTAAGCGCACCTCTAGACAGTGCGGAGGATTAGACTTTTCATATCTAAGCTTATTATTCCTAATATCACAGAGACACTTTCCTGAATTGTCCTTCTCCTTCCCAAATTCCCCATCTGACCAGATGTCTTTCTCTCTCTTGCTTTCACCTGTCAATCATGTTCACAGCTGAAATTTGATTTCTCTCCCAACAGTAACCTTAGATGAAATATTACCAGAGGGGTCAGAACTGTCTGAACCTTGCCATAAAAGTTTGTTAACTCTTCCGAGACCTGACAGCTATTTGCTTAAAAGTAACAATTTTGCTGCTGTTGTGTTTTGGGCTTGGTTTGTTTTTTGTTTGTTGGTTTGGGGTTTTTTTCCCTATACTATGTGAAAACATAACCACAAACATTGGAAGGAAGGCACAAAGAATTGTCCCAGAGAGCAGCAGGCTAAGCAAGTTCTGAGATCACAAGTGCACATCAGCGAAAAAGCTTTTGCTTTTTTATTATATGGATAACAAGAAAGTATATCACTTATAATATTTATATACTCTAATAGTCACATATATAAATTACAGGAATCTCAAAAGTTTTCCTGTGGGATTATTGAAATTAGAACTGTTAAATTAGTAACAAAGTGAGAGAACATCCACTGCACCTTTGCAATGAAACTACATACTTAGTGTATTTACTTCAGCTGAATCACAACTTGATTCTGTTCTTGCAGAAAGCATATTGCACTTTAAGCTCTCACAAAATAACAAGTAGTCTGGTTTCCCTCTCCTTTACAGTGCTGAATGTACTGAAGGCAAAACCCTACCCAGGGTGTTCCTCAGGGAAGTGAGAGGAGCATCAGGCTCAAAATGAACCTCTTTTAGTGCTCCTCGAGAAACCTATTCCTGCAGCTTGTACATCAAATAAACCCTCCTTGGTGCTATTTAACATAGAGACTAAAGCACCAATTACATTTTCCCCATCCTCACTCAAACTTTAAATAATAAAAAATAACAAAGAATAAAAATAAAGACTAAAACAAGCAAATTCCATGAGCTAATATAAATTGATTGTTTTCTAATAGCATGTTTCTGCTGATCGAAGTGGCACAGGCTGTAAGTCAGCCTCTGCTCGTACCTAAAACAGGAGGCTTCATAAAAAAATTCACACAGGAATCTGTCATTGCAACCTTGGTGCTCATTTAAGCCACTTAGTATTTTTTTTATAGTCAAGGTCAATAAAAATGAGATTCCATAGAAAAATAAAGTGTCTGTTTGAGCCTAGGAGGGGAAGGGACTGGAAGTTTAATTCCTACATTTTCATTAGCAGCATAGTTTTTAGTCAATGTTGACAAACTGAATGAACATGAATTTCCAGAGGAAAGCATTACTGTGAACTAAACTCTACTGTAATTTTTAAGTACAGAAGTCATCTAACACAGACTCATGATTTTCATCAATATCAGAGGGAGATCTTCAGAAGACCCATACTTAATCCCCGTAGCTGATATCTGAATGCCAGCATTTGAAGAAAAAGACAGACAACATTTGCAAAGGATTATATGTGAGTTGTGGGACACGGGAGAGCTGCCTGCCTGACAAATGTTCAAAGCCCCAGCATTGCAAATGGTTCTTGTAGGCACCTGAAAGTCAGACTCGTTGGAGAGCCCAGGAAACTGCACCACAGTCTGTCACTGGCTCCCAGGGGCTGCACCAAAAAGCACTGTCTCAGCAGCAGAAAACAAAGCAGTGAAATTACTACTCCTGCTGAAAGATGTCAAATTGCTAATGAAAATGAAAACATACCTTTTTTTTTTTGACCTCAGGTAACAGGGATTTTCACATCACCGTTGTAGATGACTCTCTCGGGTACCTAATTTAGTAAATATATTAAAATAAACAATTATTAGAAGGCATTTTTAACAGTGCAAAACATGTCTGTCATGCCACTATGGCATAGAGTAGGACCTTTTATATTCAAATCCTAAATTAAATTTAGAAAGTCTCTTCTACTTCTTATTAACTGAGTGAAGAAATTAACAGTTTGAAGCAAAACATTTCCAGCTCACGTATTGTCTTTATATTAATAACAGGAGAATCTGACAAATTAAAAACACATATTTTTGCCTCACTATTGAATATCAGCTCCTAAGACCTGAAAGCATGTAACTTTCTGTAAGTCTTAATGATTGTTATTAGCTGCACGAATGTAATTGGCAAAATAATAATCAATTTCTGTACACACTCCATTATTTTCCAGACAGTAGTTTAATAACAAAAGCAGAGCTGTCATTTCTCCCTGTGGTTACTCACACTGTACAAATTCATCCTGTCAACACATATTTAAAATCTAATTTAAAAAAAATTTAACATAGAGCGAATCTTTGTACAATAAGTGAGATAAGTCAGTGAGTCAGTCCACATTTCTTAAATATGGATATTTTTGTGTCCCTTACAGTTAACTTTCTCTCCCTGAGTGTGCATACACATACATTTTCTATAAGCCGCCTGCAGGAATGCCTCAGCTCCAGCCATTTATTGCAACCTTACAGCATAATCAGAGCAAGGATAAACTACAAGTCCGATCGGTTTGAATAAAAAACAAAGGCAAGACAAACTATAGGCATTTTTTCAGCATTTTGATTCCAGATCAGCTCTGTAGCTTGGAAAATAAAAGCACACTGAACAGTCGGTGCCAACTGAATGATCCTTCTCCCACATCCCACCCAAAGGTGGGGCAGGCATGGAAACGGTCCCCACACGCCACTGAAAGCAACACTTCCTTTTTTTTTTTTGTTTTTGTTTTGTTACTGGGTGTTATTTTTTTTTCTTTTTGATAAAGGGGATAGTGCTTCCTTAAATGCAATATTTGGCACACAGCCCAGGATCTCTTAAAGCAAATGACTCCCGTAGACCTTTGGTGTCATTTTCCTCAAGATGACCTCTGCTTTCATGCCAATCGGTGAATCCATCCTGTTATTAATGCATGGGGCAGAGAGGAGTAGGTACCCAAGCCTCACACCTGAAAAGCATCCAGAAAGCAATGTGGTCAGCCTGCTTTTAACAGTCTCAGCCTTTGCTGTGGCCATCCCTCCTCTAAAACCACAATCCTTCAACCACTTCACAGGAGACCTGAAAAAGGATGGCACCAACCTGCTTTCACTGACAAGGCACATAGATTCATTTAGCAGCTTTATTTAACTATCAGTTTATTAATAAGGAAAGAGTCAAAGAAAGTAAGACAGCATGAAGGCAGTCAGAGTCACTAAGCAGATTTATTAATTTAAGAAGGCTGATCACTTTCTTTCACTTTATCTGACAGAGTTGGTGCAAGAGTTATACTTCAATAAGTTTTCTACTCTATACTGTGCTATTTTGAAAGGATTTCACAATAAAGGAAGCTGAAAGACTGTGCACAGTCTGGAGACCATATCTGGTGTGACATGAATATAGTATTTTAACCAGATTTAATCTTACAGTACTCCCTCCTCTACAATGACTTTGCAGGAGGAAACCCTACAGAAAGGAAAATCTGTTCATCCCACACCACAAAATACTGAATTGCATTGCAGGCTTCAGCAGCTTTTCCTACATATTAAAATGCTTTCATCAGAAAATTTGGAAGCAGTTAAGTTGGGGGTGGGAGCGAAAGAGAAAAAATACTAGCTCTTGTTTAATACACTTTCGGGTTTATTTTTAATTGTCACTAACATTTCACTGCAATAGCTCCATGTGTTTGAAGGAGAAGGAACTGTTTGCAGTGGAGAGCACCACATCTTTAGAAGCTGATACCAACAAATAAAACTGATTCTGTCCCCACCTCCTTTCTCATAAGTACAGCCAGGCACTGTCAAGGCCTTGGCAAAACCTTTTGTTTCAAAATTGGAGAAATGTGGTTCAGGCTGCAGGAAAGTGAATCTGCCTGCTTTCTTACCGAAAAGGGCTTTAAGCTAAATCGTACCAATACTCTGAGATACATCCACATAGATTTGGGAAACTCAGCCTCAGAAAGCAATTCTTTAAAAGCTACGAAATGCAAAACCCTCCTTCCCCCCCTCATCTTGCTCCCTGCAAATATTTCAGGCCTGATCCAAGTATCATTTGAAAAGCTCCTCTTGATTGCAATGGGGTTTAGGTTGGTCTATGTGTGAGCACAGGTGCAAAGAAAAAAAGGAAGGAGAAAGAAAAGGAAGGGGAAGAAATAAGAACAAGAAAAGAGACGGAAAAAAAAGAAAAAAGGGAAAAAATAATAAAAGGAGGCTGTGAACACAGTCCCAGGGGAAGTGCTCTGGACATACCTAGGGGACGGTCAGCCAGCTGCAGCCGCCGGGGTGACACACTGGAGCTAAGCTTTGGATGCATGGACGAATCCTTTAGTTAGGCACAGACTCCCCTTTTGTTCCAGGAATTGAAATTTAAAACAAAAAAACAAGCAAACAAACAAATAAAGGATGTTGCCCTCACCCTTTCCCGTCCCGCCCGGGCCCCTGTCTTCCCCAGCCCCGCACCTAGCTGTGGTGTGACCCCGGAACCGGAGCAGCTTCTCCAACCGTGCCTGTGTGGATGAGCCCCTCCATCTCCCCGACCCGGGAAGGAGGGGGTGGATGCGTTTGCATGCCCGCGGCAGGCGCCTTTGGGTCAGTGCTGCCCTCGCCGGCCCCAGCGATACCCACTCTGCGGCCCCAGGTCCGTGCTGCCCGCCGCGCTGCCCACAGGTGCTGATGGGAAGCTAGCCAGGAGAAGAGGAGAGGTTTACACCCTTATATAGATACCCCTCACCGCCCCCTGTTATTTTCAAGCAGCTGGAAGGGGTGAGGGTAAATCTCTGTGCCGTAATTCTCCCCAGACGTGCTGCTCTCCCTGGCAAGGCAAATGCCAGGCGGGGAGACAAACGTGTGTGTCCCCGCGGTCCTGGGGACCTCACTGCCCCAGGGCAACCCACTGTCCCTGCGACCTCACCATCCCCGGGCATCCCACTGTCCCCATGCACCCGCTGAGTCCAGCACCCCGCTGCCCCCAGGACCCCACCACCCTCAGGTCTGTAACACCAAAACGCAAGGGACGAGGGGCAGGGAGATGCCAGAGCTCGCCCTGAGCTAGGGTGTTGAGGCCGCAACGCCTCCGTGTTCAGCCACTGACATTTCTGCTCTAACGGGGCACAAGCTGCTGAGAACGTTTCTCAGGACTGCGGTTCTTTATGAATTAACAATTGCGAGCGGCAACCAGGGACACGCCATTCCCTACCCCCGCTGGAAACTCGAAGACACTGCTCGACTTGTTCTTTGCTGGGTAATTTTTTTTTCTGCATGGTGCAGAAGCACCACTTCTAGCAAACTTCTGTTCTTGCTTTGATTCCCTCGGTGCAAGGCGTCTCACACAGATGGATTAAAAAATAAGAAAATAAGGAAAAAAAGCAAAAGAGATCATGTCACAAAGTCCACAGGGCTTCAAATCAAGCAAGGAGAGAGGCAGGGCAATCTCTATCCCCGAAACTCTCTGCACCACAGGTACAGGCCTGCATGCTTCCCTGCTGTGTCCAGAGTGAATTGGGTTTAAAAACGACTTTGATTTAAAAAAAAAAAAAAAAAGCGGGTACAGCAACAGTGAAAGAAAATTATCATTTCAGAGAGCGACAAGATGCAGGCAGCTTGCATCAGGGGCACTGAGACGTTATCACACTGTGCTGGGTCACCCTGATATGGTGGTAGATAGCTGGGGCTGGAGCTGCCTATCTGCCATTACACCCGGCTACAGCCTCGCTGATCCCTGGCCTTTTGCTTTTCACTTGAAAAGTTAAGTCACATCCTGGACTATTTTTTGCATCAATGTCGGCTTAGAGCTCACAAATCTGAATGCACTCAGCCCTCGGAAAGTGACAAATGTTATTCTCTGTCCTCCCCCACAATTTCAGGCAGTCAAGAATTAGATGCGGCAGAAGTGTACAGTATTTTAATCTATTGATTTGTATCTGCTGCGCCCGAAAACTTCATTAGGAGAGCCTTAAAAGGGTGAAGTGGTTGAATGCTCAGCTGCCTCCCAAAAAGACAAATTCTCTCAACAGCCCCTCACCTCTGCCACATCCTAGGGTGTGCTACCTCATGTTAGTCGCACCGAGACCTGCACTTAACACAGGTATCTGAAGTATTTGACTGCAGACAGCTCCTGTGTGTGTATGTACAAGCAGGATTGTTTTTTGTCCCGGCTGAGCAAACAAAATCTATCACACTCTCCATAGTGTCTCTGGAATGCCCAAGCCTCATGGCAGCCACTCACAACACTGTGATGCGGAAAGAGGAAGAGACGAAAGTTTATTAAAAAAATCTTAATTCCTAACACTGAAATGTGTAGGATTATTATATTTTTTTTTCCCTGCGTGAAATTTTAAATTCAGCAGTCTGAACAGGTGTCAGAAACAGTGGGTCCATTTAGCTCCTCTGATGATCGGAGTAATAAATATAGAGGATTTCCTTTCAATGCAGCACATGCTGAAATGACACCAATGTAGTTCTGGCATCTGAGCAGATAATTCTGATATATGCATCATTTCCTCCCTAAATCCAGGAAGCAGCTACACTATCTATCTGATATTAGTATATTATGTCAAATAGAAATTGGTATTAAAATTATGAATGATTCTAGATCAAGAACTTCCTACACACTGCACAGAGGGAGGGGGAGGAAACAGCTGTGCAAAAGCTTTTGGAAGAGAAAGAGAAAAAAAGAGCTGGGAAAAATAATTTTTTTAAACTAAAAATTTGCTGCCATGTTTCGTGTGGGGGTAGTTTTCGAGTGACATTTAGATTCAACACAGGCATTTTTGTTTTAAAAGGGTGAAGAAGAGTTTCTAATAAATACTCTTATCACTCCATTTGCAAACACACACTTCTCACGCAGCACCTGCCCAGCGATGGCGAGAAATTGTTCAATAAATAAATATACACTGGTGTGACCAGGATATTTCCCTCCCTTCTCCCCTCATTTTTTAGGATGCTGTCCAGGATGACATTTCTTGAGCAGGGAGAATGTTGCAGCACAAACACAAAAATACACTTGGACTCAGCCCAGCAGAAGCCCGGAGGTCAGGGAGAGGGTTATGTTTCATTTTAGGGGGGTAAAATAAAAAAGGTTTAAGTGTAAGATGGGATGGGGAGGGAAAAGGGAACTGAGCTGCACTGCACACCATTTCCCAGCCAGCAAAGGGCCTCCCTTCCATGCACGTATCTCCTGGCACCGGTCACATGAAAGTTCTTTGAAATGTAATTAATAAATGGGAAAGCACTATAGGACTATGGGAGAAATAGGATGCTGTTAGTGATGGGGAGGTTAAGACCGTGCACACCTTTGGGCACACGATTGCCCAGCTCAGGCGAAGTTCCCCCTGCTTTAGCTGGAGAGGTACCTGTGGGAGAACAGCAGGATCCTGTTCCCCTTTGAAATCCCTGGGGATTGCACCTCCAGGCTCAGTGGGAGCAGGTTTGAGGCCAGAGTCAAGCGAGGGTTGATTAATGAATGTAGGTTATTCAGAGCAGAGCCGTTCCAATTAGTCCTCAGCAAGCAGTCCTGCAGCAAAGGTGGGCACTCCCCTGCAATGACTCACACAGAGAACCCCAATACTTGCTTTACTTTAGTGATCATTAAAACGTGATTCTATTTCTTTTCCACTTCAGTTAGGCAGTTGGCGTGTTCCATGCTGAAATTCAAGTGCAGCCTAAGGAAGGCTGCACATTTTTTAGTTGCAAAGCAAGACTGCAATGTGTCGTAACAATGCCAAACTGGGAGAGAGCCTTTTTTTCCCCTCTCAGGTTGGGTGTGTGATGGGAATTTTCCCTTTTGCACTTAGTCTATTTCTAGGAAGTGTTTCTCTTATCGCTGTTCAAACAGGGTGGTGGGGTTTTTTTCTCTAAGAAAGAAGACACTTCAGGGAGGCAGCAGTGCTCCTCTCACTCTGCGCTGCTCAGTCAATTCGCAGTACTTTTACAACCCGAGTCCCTGCTCCTAACTTTGCCTGTGAGGAAGGCAGGATGAGGCTGGACCAGAAGTGGGTCCTTCTCTGGGGTCTTGGGGCTCTGCAGCCTCAGGGGCTTCAGTCCTGCTTCAGTGCTTTGTTGAGGAGAGGCCTTATCCCACCCCTTCCTTAGGTCAGGGTTCCTTGAGGAGCTCTTGGCAAGGGCAGCAGTGAAGCCTCCCAGTGATCCCCTGAGAAAAACCCTGGGCATCAGTAAAGGCTCAGCCAGGGAAGGGGAGGTGGGAGAAGAAATAAAAAGCAGCCCTGTCTTTATGAGAGGAGATAAATCTCTGCTTAGCCAATAGCAACCAGTTTACCCACAGATTACACATTAACCAGAAAATGGAACTCAAATTAACCAGAATCTGGAGCTTGAACCATTACTCAAACCCTGGTGCAACAGCAGGTCAGATGCCAAAGGGCAGGTTGGTGCCCTGGTGCTGGGGAGGGGCAAGCAGCAGCACTGGCATCAGGGGCCACACCAGCACTTGCTGTGGCTGTGCACCCATGGCATGGCTGGGTGTCCATCCTCTCCACAGGGATGCCCACGGGAGCAGGCTGACCTCCAACAGGACCCAGTGCCCACTGACACAGGCTCTCATGAGTGCAGGCACTGCAGGGGAGGCTCCAGGCCGCATCCTGAGCCCAGCACACAGGGCAAGATGGGGTCTGAAATGTGAGCTGGACCAGTCGGGCAGAGGAACGGCAACAGGTCCTCTCAGAGCCACCAGTGACCAGGAGGGATGTCAAGGATGACTTTATAGCTGAGAAGAAATTGCACCAACATCAGGGGAGAAAAAGTATAAAGGGAGAAAAAAAGAAAGATTCTGGGTTTATGAGCCTGACTCTGGAGATAAATCCCTGTTCTGGAGGGGCTGGAGCATCCTTCGGAGAGGCCTCTGCTTCTCAAATAAACTGGGCAGAGAATCCCATTGAAAGAGCGGGAGAGGACTCTGAGAAGGGACACTGGAGGCTCTAAGGGAAGATGGCTTTGGATAAACTGAGTTGAGGGTTTGAAGAGCCTTTCGAAGTCAGAATGCCCTTTGACATGGAGAACTGCAGTGAAGAGGGGCTCGGAGGCCTGAACACTTCTAGCTCATTAACCTTTGGGATAGACTGTATAGAACAAATAACTTTCAAAAGTTGCAGGAAGTCCTCTGAACTGGTTTTTTCTCTGCTCCTCAGCTCTCTCTGGGCTTTCTAAGGCCTGTAGCAAAAAAAAATTAAAATAAAAAGGAACAAAAAAAGAATAAAGCTACAGGGCAAATGAAAGAAGAAAGGGGGGGGGAGGGGGGTGGAGAAAAAAGAAAAAAAGGAGGCAGTATGGACCCAAATGGCAAGAAATCTTTCGATCTAGTGTTAAGTGGCTCTGTGACAAGCCAAGCCTGATGTGGTGTCATCTCTTACTAGAGACAGGCATGCTTAGCTGGGATCAGATGGTAAGAGGATGTGAAGTCTTCCTTTGCACTTCACTCCATCATAAAACAATCAAAATACAGGTCCGTATCATGTCATCAGGTTTTTAAACAGACCTCCCCTTTGAGATCTCCTAAAACCTGGTGGGATGATCTGAGTCACTGAAACTGAGCTCACTGCAATACAGAGAAGTCACAAGCATCACCTGAAAGCTTACATTTTTCATCTACTCGAAAGAGAACTTGATTTCTAGTGGGTGCCAATTTTCCGTTTTACACGAAGCTATCCTCTTCCTTCCCTCTCCTGAGTATCACTGAGTCCAGCTCTTGTATCAGCATCACCCCTTCGCCAAGCAGTACGCTGAAGTACTGCGGTCAGAGTTAGTGAACTTTAAACTACAGACTAAGAAACTGAGTACGGAATCAAAAAAATGCAGTTTATTATTGTAGATTATTCTCTCTTTTGATATAACCATAGACTTGAAAATGAAAGAAAAGCACATAGGAACATCACACGTGGTTAGTTAGTAACTCAAGATATAAAACAATTTTGCACAGCAAAATATGTAAAAGAAAAAGTAACTGACAAGATTTTTTTATATTTATTGTGGTAAGATTTACTTTCCATTTTTTTTTAAAAGACAGGATATCAGTCCCTGAAAATAAAATTTACTGATTATTGCCTTTAAAACTGTGGAATTTTTGAAGTTACAGAAAATCCAGTTCTGCACCACAATACAACTGTAAAAAAATCTGCATCATTTTAAAACTGTGCAGTAATGCCATCTTTATAACTGCATAAATTGTATTAGCGTTCTAAACAGGTTCATAATTTTTTTTTTGTTGTTTTTGTATTATATGCTTGCAGGTTATATCTTAGTGCAATTCAGTCCCAAATACTTCAATTTTGAAAAAAAACAAAAAACAAAAACCAAAAACCCCCAAAAAACAAACCAACCCATACATTTTGAATGTAAAATACCCCTATAGATATAAACAGGGGTGCCTCCCCCTTTTAATACTTTGGTTTTCAAATACAGTCAGTGGTATAGCAAGGACTACATATACCCAACTTATATTTAAGTTGCAAGCACATGCTGCATAAACTACTTTTTAAAACAGTCCCGTTGCAAATTCTACCCCCCTTTACATCACGACAGTAAACAATTTAGTGCATCAATCTTTAAAAAAAAAAAATCTACATCTAAACAGACCTAACTCTTTCGAATTTATCTATAACATTCCTTTATCTGTAGCATACATTTTAACTGGGCTAACAGATGACAGAAACTAGGATTAAATTATATACTAGGAACCCAGAGCATTCCACATTTGACAATGACCAAATGCAAAAGGAAAAAGGAAACAAATGGGGCAGATAAAATTAATTTTTAGACTGTTTTAGGCAACAGCATGGTTTCAATGTCCCCTCCAAGTGGGATGTGAATTTTGATTTTGAACATCTTTCCAAAGTTCTTTCTGTGGTTTTTTTAACATACTTTTTTTTTTGCCACATTAAGTTACCAAAATCCATTCTGGCAGGTTTTTTGAGAGGGAATGCTTCAGTGCATTTAAAAGGAAGTCTGAAGTTTTGAGTAACTCAAAGCAGTTTTAGAGCAGATGCAAACTTTAATGGGGAGGAAGAGTAGGAGGAAGATCAAAGGTTGCACTTTTTTGCTTTCAGCCCAAAAAAGTGATGAGGCAATAAAACAAAAGGATGAATGCCATGCCATAATAGTCTCCAAAAGTCCATTTCCAAGCAAAAGAAAAAAAAAATAATTATACCTCACATGACCAGCATGCAGGGTTTTTTATTAATATAACGTCTCTTTTTCATAGTCTTTTGAAACAGTTATAGTTCATTGTTGCTAAGACAAAATAGCAAGCGTAATGCATGAGATGAGTATGGGATTCTAATGGCACACTAAAGTCTCACGTTTGGCAGATTAAGGCCAAAACTCACATGAACACACCGAAGGTTGATGCAGGCTTGATTTTGGCAGGTTGATCTAGGCATAGCTCTAGTTTTGCACAACAACGCTAAAAACTGATGGAACTCAGCAAGCTGGAGTCTAAAAATTTCACATTGTTTTTTGTATTTTTGTTTGGTTTATTTTGTTTGTTTTTTTAATTTTGTTTTTTGCAAAGCTCAAATCTCATGAAGAACCCAGGATGGCAAAAAAAAAAAAAAAAAAAGGTCTGACTTTTTTTGACACAGCAAGCTCAAAAGA